>OY757191.1:63018821-63453821 GCA_963583895.1 Melanophora roralis | reverse complement strand
ACATTGTTTCTCATAAATTTTTACGTAAATCAAAGCCACTTTCTTTAAGTTCTTGAATGAATTAAATTTTAAAAGGATGGATTTTCGGATTTTTTTTTTAAATTTCATGAATAATCGCTCTTAGAATTACGAAGGATGCTCTTTTTCGTATTGAAAGTCACGTACTTTAACGTAAATTACTTTCAGCCAGTTCAATGTTTTCGGGAGTCTTTAAAGATCGACTGGATCCTGGCCGTGGGACATTCATAGTCGAAGCCTTTTCGTGAAATCTCTGAACCCATGAACGAATAAAATTTACACTCGGTTTATCATCGGCCGAATACCAAACTTTTAACGAAATTGCCGAAAGGTAATTACGTAAGAGTCATTACTCATAAATGTCTCGACAACAAACGCATGACGTCCACTTGACCACTGCAACATCGTTACTGGCAAATCCGCACAAACGATAATTCCAACGGCACCACCTTCTCTCCGCACCGTTGATTACTTTTTGAAATGATTGTATTAAAAAAACAAATTGGCCACCAAGCACCCTGTATATATTCGCCAGAATATTGAAAAAACGCCTTTTTGAGGAAAACTGCGTTACGCTCTTTTTATAATAATAAGCCAACGGTATGTTTCTACTTATTAAAGTATTTCGATATCATTTTCTCTTTAAGGTTTTTGCGATTTAATTCGCTTTCCAGGAGGCCATCATTATGTAAATAGGAACTCCAGTTAATTACAGAGCGATCTTAATGGGCGCAGACGTTGCCATGACAGATTACATTACAGTTGCCTTTCACAAAACGTTAATATTTTCTTTTACTTATGAGACCTATAAACTATAATTTTATTAAAAAATAGAACTCGCAAAGTAATTTTTTTGAAAGGGCCTTAATTAAAATATTCTTAAATATTATTTACGAAATGACAAACTTGATAACATTAAATCATATTCACTTCTTTTATAAGGGTGGCATAGGTGAAGGTCAAAAGCTTTCCTTACACTTGACAAACACCAAAAAGGGAGCATAAATATTCTTATGTGGTTCTTATAAAAATTCATAAAAATTTTCCACATCATAAAAAAATTACAATAACGTGTATGTATGCGTGTATGTATGACGGCAGTTGCCATAGAAGAAATATGACCAAATCTGACACAGTAATATGGCTCCCTCTGATATCGTTTTTGTTCAGCCAAGTACAACCCCACCCTATCCCCATTTCAAATGATATAACAAATTCTAGCATGTGTTTGAAATATATAGAATGTTGACACAAAGTAAAAAAAACTGATGTGGTGGCTCAATAACAATACATTTTATGACCAAAATAAAATGAAATAAAAACTTATAGAACTTCATGTCATTGTAGGCACGTGACTAAAGCAGATGAATTATAAAAAAATAAAAAAAGGCTGCTTTAAGCAAAAGCTGAAGTTTTTCTTTCCTGCAGGATTTATTGTTTATAAAAAAATTTATTTCATTTGTATGAAACTTGTCATTTAGAAATTTAGTTGGTAAAAAAAGTTTAATGACCTTTAATATCAGAATGCTTATGCAGGGATTTTGACAACAACAATAATATGGGGGAAATTTACTGTACATTAAACAAGTATTTTGGAAAATGTTTATGTTAATGTTTTGTTTTGTTCCAGGCGCTCCAATGATTTCTGTGTCCCCAGAACTAGAATCTGGTTAGATCTCAGTGAACTTCATGCAACCCTTGGATGTCATTACTTTTTTATCTAAAAATCAAGATGTAGGCGTTTGACCATCCCTCACCACAATGCAATAACAAATTCAAACCGAAAGAAAAAAGTATTTAATTCATAAGTACGAGTATATCTTACAGGTTACTTGAGGCAATTATTTGCCTAATTAGTTTCATGTGCGTAATGAATTATTTGGTAAAAAGGTCACAGCCTAAAAATATTTGATATTCTCAAACATAAAAACACTTAAAAAAACATTTCAAACCTGGATGTGGATGTCATGTTAATATCTTGTTTGAACAATAACAAAAACATTACTTATATAAGTATGTTTGTCTGTGTCATCTTTTGAAAAATTGCCTCAGGAAGTCAAACAACAAACATTATACGGGAACATTTTTGCATAAAACAACATCAAGTGATTTGTACAAATACGTGTTATGCCTGTTTTTCTTTGGCTGTTTTGTAGAAAGTTGGCGTTTTGACTTGTTTTAATTTACACTTAGAGAATTTTTTTAGGAATAAGGCTCTCCTTAAATCATTTTAAAGTAACCAGAAAAGTCAAAACCAGTAAAAACCATACATGAGGAGTTATCAGAAAGATAAGTCTACGGTCATATCTGTCATATGTGTTTAGAGCTACTAAGACGGAATATTGGAAACTTCGAACCCAAAGAGCGTAAAAATGGGCAAAAAAAGGAAAATTCAGAACTTTTATACAGGGTGTTCGCCGGCAGGGTACACTAACTTGTTTGTTTATCCTTTTTGATTAAATTAAAGAATATGGATCTTATACTCGTATTGATAAATGTTTTATATAATGTCGGCAGTTTTGTTTAAAATACAATATCAGATAAATATCCACATCTGCTGGCCTCAAGAATTTGATCTCTCTTGAGCACATTTTTCATTACATTTTGACACATTTCACGCGGCATTTCATTAATATCAACGCGAATATTCTGTTTGAATTACTTCAGCGTTTCTCTTTTGTTGGCGAAAACCTTGCTACTCAGATATCCTTACAAACAGTAGTCCGGAGTAGTCTAATCCAGCGACCGTGGAGGCAAATCAACATAACCTTTTCTTGAAATAACTTGTTGTGGAGAGAGGTCTCGCAGTAACTCCATTGTAATCCGGGCTGTATGCGATGTGGATCCGTCTTGTTGATACCACATGTTAACCAAGCCCAAAGCATGCAGTTGTGGCATTAAAAACTTTTCAATAATATCACGATATCGCTTTCCATTGACAGTTACCATTACACCGTTCTCAGTTTCAAAAAAGTAAGGTCCAATTCGGTCCAGGTAACTGACAAATAATTTGAGGGTTTTCCATTGCCCAGAACCGAATATTCTGTTTATTCACATATCTATTCAAAAGAAAATGTGCCTTGGTACTAATTATTATTTTTTCATGAAAATCAGGGTTGTCATGGACCACCTATAACATCCTAAGTATCTGCATATGTACGGCGCCGTAAATGGTCTTCTTGAAGAATTTTCCACGTCTCTACTTCACGACTGCCAAATATGAACTGTCAAGACCAATGTTTACCAAAATGGCAGCATAGTAAACCTTTCAGGCGGACACCCTGTATATCCTTAACAATACAATCTCTCAGACAAAGCACACACTACACTGCCTGTTCTGTTGATCAGTGAAAAGGCGTGGTCACTTGCTCAGGCAGCTGAGGGCATTTTTGAAATGTTTGGGAGACCAATATTTGACAAGATATATGAACAAATCTGCGTGGGTGGAGAATATCGCTATCGAATATATCAAGAGCTGTATGAGCTTAATGCCTACATTGATGTAGTGAAGCGCTGGAAAATCCAAAGACTGCACTGGCTTGGTCATGTTGTGAGAATGAACAAAGGCGCTCCAGCAAAAAAAGGGATTTGGAATATGGCCCCGAAGAAAGACACAAAAGAAGGCGGCCGAAACTCTGTTGAAAAAGACAAAGTCTAGAAAACCCTTTTCCAACTTAAGGCTGCCCCCTGGAGAAAAAGGGCAAAAGTCCGATGTGCTTGAAAATCCATTCTTAATTCAGCCAATGACCAACATGGATTGCTTTAAATGTCCTGCTAAGTAAGTATATATGATAGAAACAAAACTTAAAAAGCACCGTATTTTGAAAAGAAATAAATGGACTCTTGTCAAGCACTTTTTCTAAATTTTGTACCTCAAAGGGTAAAACAGGGAGAAAAAGTTGATAAAGATTGATATATAATTCAAATTGCATTCGAAACACATTTTTCCCATTTATTTGAAATTTAGACCCTAAGGGTTAACCAAGGTGAGAACTCTCTATTGGTACTTTTTGTAGCTTCTAAATAAATATGAAGACAAACGAAATTTAAAACTTAACAAAATTTAATAAGACAGATTTGAAAAAAAATATTCATGTTCTTGGCATTTTAATTATTTTTTCGTTTGTGTACCAGATTTGCCTTAAGTTCAACTTATTAGGTACAAAACGCATCAAACAAATGTTTAATTAAAATAATTATTTGCTTAAACAAAAACGCTTCTTTTGGCAAAAATTCAACGGATCTGGCTGTTCTGTAATAAAAAGAACATTTTCTTTAAGTGTATCAAACATCTTAGATATCTCTGTCATTCATTCATATGCTTATTCATTCCTGTTGGGTTGTGTGTTCTATTGATGTGTTAAAAGTGTCCATATCGGTGACAGTAGTGGCGCCAATATCTAATGATGTGTGTTCTTTAGGAAATTAAATAGCACTCACATTTTAAATTACAAACTTCAATTCACAAGCTCTTATTTGTTTAAATGCAAATGACGTTTAGGTATAGCAGCTGTAAAGGTACACTTGTTTAAAAATTCATGTAAACTTAATTAAATATTTGCTTAAATCAATTAAATGATTTTAATTAAAATATAAACAAATAGAGAAATTCGCCTACTTCTTTACTTTGACTTTCGCTGCAACGAAATTCTTTGGTTTCCTCTGGCCTATTGGCCTATTTGGTGCCTATTGTCTTCTATCCTTACTTGTTTGATTATTCGCCCATTCATTTCAAACTTTAAAACTACCAATGGCTAAATTCAAAGTACAGATGTTCATGTCTGTTTTCTTCTGCTTGAAGGACAGTGTTATGGTTAATAAGAATGTTCAATTTTATACTTTCCTTTTTCCTTAATCTTTATAACAAAACAATCGGACTTTAGAGTCTAAGTCTAACTGTGGATCTAGTATCAGCACAGTGAAGTTAGTTTTGATTTTCAAAAAGAGTATACAACCGGGAAATTGATTGATTAATTGATTGATTGATGGATATCAAAATTGTTCCACCCTTCCAAGATATGTAAGGCAAACCTTTTTTTAAAACATTTTTTTTGGCGCAGAGATGATAAGTTTTATTTTAAGTATTCCGGCCAAACATGTTTTCATTTCCAATTTTCGAGAAAAAAATGTCTTTAAAAGATTTTAATGTCACGTTTAGGGCTTTTGTCATATGCTCATCCTAGGTGCTTGTGGAATGCATCCTAATTATGTCCATCCTTGTCTTCAGCCGAAGCATGGACACAGATAAGGATAAGACTGAAGATTTTCGCCCTATTACCTGTTGTGGTCAACCTCTTATTAACAGAAATAAGTCAGTGGACAAGGTATTTGAGTCTATAGCGAACCATATATCCACAAAAAGACTCATGTCAAGTCGCCTTTTGATGAACATACTTCAAAAGCCTGCATTTCGGTCTTGTACTTTTCAAGAAAATATGCCAGTACATAAGCTGCGCGTACTTTGCTCATTTCCTTTACAGAGTTCAGAATTTCTAGGTGCAGTTTTGCAAATCGTTAACCTAAAAACTATGTAACCGCTTCGCGTGAACCCATTTTTTATTATTATTGTATGTAAACACGAGCATATTTTATTCACTACCTTAAACGGGTTTTAAAGGCAGCTACGACAGATCAGCGTTCACAGTGGAGGTGAAAAAATTATTCTCTTTTTATCACCATCCCCATATACATATGTACTTATTTCAAAAGGGATCGCTATAGATGTCTTATGAGTCAGTTGATTCTGCAAGCTCCAACCACCAGGGGAAAATTTTTGATATCTTTTTACGCAATAAATAGTATCAGCGATACCTTTCAGCTTAGCTTTAGAACCTAGTTGGGCATTCTGCTTTGCCGCGCAAATTCCCTCTTTTGTCTTAACTACACGTATACAAAGTATTAGAAATTTTTAGTCAGTCTCAGATGAGCTTTCAAACAAAGCAGTCGATTACCGCTTGTTTGTTCAATTACACTAACAACAATATAGAATTAATATTATCTGAAACTGCACATATACTAGAACAAATGCGATAGTATTAGAGTGCCTATTAATGCTTTAGAAATCAGTAATGTAAGGTTAAGTAGAACAGACGGCTGCGAAAGTGATGAAGAATTGTTGTGCAGCTCACTTGGGCCCGTTTCTTTGGTCCCTTTGTGATACCCGGGAAAGAAAACGATAAAAGGAGAAACAAGTACATTTAATTAGATTAGATTAGCCTAAGTAAGAAAATTCAGATAGAAAAAGAGATAAAGAACTAACGTATATGGTCCTCGTACCAACGGCTATCCCGTCTGCCGGTATCAAGGTGTCTGGTCTGAATGTCCTCCAGTACCGGACAAAAGCGCAAGGGGTGCCATATACTCTCAGTTTCCTCTGCATCCTGACAGCTTCTACAGAAATCAGTAAATAGTAATCCCAATCGCCATCCAGTTCAAGTATACCCGGCATTCGCGGACTAGTTGTGATGTAAAAAAACACCAGTAATGGACCTGATGGCTGCACGGCTATCGGTAAAGATCCTGAAATTGCTGCTAAATATCCTGTAGAACCGAAGCCAGTTAGCTGCTTTGCCTGTCGCCGACAGTTCAGCCTGCAGAACACTGCATTCATCTGGAAGTTCGAATGATATCCAGACTCCTGTCTGTGCAATGAATATGCCTCCACTAACACCAGTTTTACCCTAAGGCCCATCCATATATATCTCCTGATTCACATTTCCCGAGGAGCTGATTTTATCCGACCCTTTCTCTGAAACAACGGAAAAGAATTTCCTGCGGAAAAAAGGTTCTGATGTGTAGTAGTTAATCAAATCGGGAATAAAATCAATAGTCCTGATAGTATTCGCGTGACCGCATGTTCTCTCTTCCCATCCTCAGAGAGCAGCTTCTTTGCTGGGGTTGAGTGGGGTAGAAGCTGACCTAGTCGGAGTAGATTTAATTGCGCCTATTTTTAGAATCACCATATTGCGCATCGCTCTCTCAATATGCAGACGATTTGGGGCGACCATGACCATGGATTTATATAAGGGAATCGGCTCACCGTCCTATATTGCGATGACTGAGTCCCCAGGTCTTGCAAATAACGCGTTTGCACACATACATCGCGGAGATCAGTATATAAAACAGAATAAAATAGAGTTTGGCCATCTTTTGTTTTAGTTTTTTTTTTCTATATTTATTTGTATCATAAAATTTTCAATAGCCTCCCTTTAATTAAATTTATTTATCGAGAAGTGAAGCCATAACGCTTTTACTGACTTTCTTTTTCCCTACACCTGTTTGCCTTAATTTTTTCTTATTATAAACATTTAATTGTAATTTATTCGCCCACTTTTATAACTTTTCTCTACTTTTTTCTTGTTATTTAATTTTATACTCTTTTTATATCTAGTCCTGCACTAAGATTTGATTTCAAATCTAATTACAATTCTTTGTGTGTTTTATCCTTTTATTTACTTTACGATTCATTAACTTTTTATTGTTGTAGACTTACTTTTGTTGTTGTTTTTTTCTCTTAAAAAGATTCAGTTTTTTTAATCAAAACAAAAATTTTCTTTAATTTTAAAAACAATAAAGGAATGTGCAGGTAAAGAACAAAAGCCTGGAAAAATTTTATTATGGCAACTAAAAATTTTTATTGTCCAATAAAATTTAAATTCAAATGAAATTTTTCCCATCTTGTAAACTTGGTTATTTTCAAAACTTTTGTTGTTTTCTTAAAATTAAAACTTTAATGGTTATTAAATGTTAACAAATACTCTTTGTTGAGTGTAAATATATAAAGTGGACTAAAATTCTAAAGGAAGTAAAATAGAAATTAAGGTTAAAGTTTGGGTAAAGAAAAGTAAAGTTCAAAGAAAAAATTAATTGTATTTTGTTGCTTTAATAAAAAACCTAAGGAACTACCTTCCTTTAGCCGTGACACAACTTTTATCTTTCATTAGTTTAACAAAGTTCTTTAAAGTAACTTTGACAGGTTTCAAAGGACCTTTTCTTTGCAAACAACAATTTTACTTAACTTTGATTGATTGCTGTTCGTATTTAAATTAAATTTCTCTTAAGGTTCTGAGAAAACTAATTAAAAGCTTAATTAATGCCCAAGAATTTTTAGTCATTCATTGTAATTTTTCCTTTGACTTTCTTGTTTAAGTTTTGTATAGTTAAAACGCCCTTAAGTTGTAAACGAGTGATAAGCACAGCTTGCATTGTAGTTGAACTATTAAATATATTATTGACTTGCCGTCATTTGTTTGATAAAGTTTTACTAATTACAAGTAGAACTTTATCAAGTTGTTCCACATAAACCAAATGACAAACACACAAATGAACATAATTTCTAACTTGAACTTCTTTACACTTCATTTGATAATAATCAAGAAGTTTAACTTTTTCTTGCAAAATATTTGACACAAAAAAAAATACAACTTGGAGTGTCTTAAGAACTATGAAAATATTAACATTTTACTAAGATTTTGTGTGATTGAATAGTAATTATGTCTGTCTTTGTTGTGCATGACTTACTTATGTTTATCAGTCACTTTTCCCATTTGTCTAATTCTCATATTTGTCCTTGCGTCTAAGGACTTCTGGCGTTCACATAATCAGTTTGCTTCCTTATCATCATTAACTTTATGCCTGTTTTTTTTTATTATAATTTGTGTCATGTGGTTTGTTTCTATTATTTCTTATATTTTTTCCTTTCAAGTTTGTCATTCCATTAAGACTTAAAATTAGAAAGCCAGCAACCCTTAAATTAACCATATCACGTACTCGGCAGCAGTCAAGAGGAGTAATAGTAAATGAAAGCAAATAGTAGCCAGTTAATCGATGTTAAAAGTAATTTATTGACAGGCGATAACAAACAAACACAATGACACTGACACTATCACCAACACAAGCATACTTTTAACAATTACTCACACTTTTTTCAAAAAGTAAAGTCTTAAAGTTAGAAATAAGTTTGATGGTTCGGTGGCAAGAGAAGGTGTTTATGTTGGCGGAATTACAAAGACGTTTGAAAGACAAATTGTCCTAAAGATATTAAAAGCAAAGTTTAAAATTGGCCACATCATTGCTAAAAGGATTTTGGCAAAAAAAAAAAATTGGAAAGTTGTTAAACTTATTCTAAAACAGAATATTTCAAGAGTGAAAAAAATTTAATGAAATAATATTATTTCATTAATGAGGTAGGTAGGTCGGAGAAAAGGTTCTTGAAAAGACCATTTATTAATCCTGTAGGACATTTATTTAAGCCAGCGATCAGCTTATTGTATTTTTCCAGCAATTAAAAAAATATTTAATAGTAAAGTTTTAAACAAATTTAAAGCATGCCCTACAATTGCTGTTATATGCAACCAATAGAGGTGCGTTGTAGATTTGAGAGAATCCTTGATACACCTGATATCAGGCGCGCATTAATTAAGTTGAATTCAACTTAAGCTCAAGGGGGAATTCTAAACCAAGTACACAATTTAAAAACTAGTGGTATTTTAAAACAAAAACACAACAAAAAATATTTAATTAATTTAAAATAAATAATAATAGGAAATAAGGATTTAGGTGCACAAAATAACGAATCCTTACTGAAAAAAATTGAATTGAATGTAGAATAGCTAAGTATGTGGCCCGGAAAGAGTTCAGTGACCACTAAGTTGTTTTTGAACCTGGGAAAGGGTGTCCATTACTCGGTACTATCCAGTTATAGTTAAGACAAGCAAATGGAATTATGCTACTCGGAGCATTAAAGAATGAGCTTGATAAAGCATGTTGTCTGTAACTGCCAAAAACTACAGACTCAGAATCAAGTGGTTGGATTAAAGATTATACTAAGTACTAAGTGATATATAAATGTGTATACATACTAGAAACTGTTTATTGATTTCATTATTGGAATCATATTCTCGGCCTTAAATTATATTCTTTCAGCAGCTTAACCTTACCAGAATATTGGTTTAGGCAAGTCTTGTACGTAAACACAAATCTTTTTAAAACACATATAGAACCTAATATAAATGGAGCATAACTCGTTTTTTTGTTACTAAGCAGGCAACCCCTTCTTAAGTTTTGCATATAAAAAACTTTAAATGCAATTTTTAATTAAAAGAGGCAACAAACTTTAATTAGATTATTATTAGACTTAGCCTTTTATAGCCAGTATAAACGCTCTGATAGGAAAAAATCGGGTGTACCTTTCAATATTTAGCCAACGATATCGTGACGTACATATTTATGTAGGGAAAATAAATAGGTTCGGTTAGAAAGCAGGACCGGCCAACTTCCATGCAATCTGCTTCAAATTCTTTAAAAATACTGTCCATAAGCCCATATACCCCAAAGTCTTAAGACGATGTTAACTTTAGTTTTGAAAGAAGTTGTTCTTTTATAAAGATCTTTTCTCTCATACTTTACAAAAAAAATTCTTTTCTTTCTAAGCTTTCGTGTGTTGAACATGGAAAAATTTTAAAGTTTTAACCTTATTTTGGTATTAATGTAACCAGGGTTGGGCAGTATTTCAAATACAAGTATTTGAAATACCACCTTCTAACGTAATTTGTATTTTGTATTTCAAATACTTTGTACTTTAAATACTTATGATGTCAAAATTCATTTTTGCAAAATACTTTTTTTTTGTTATACAAAAAGTTGTTATTAGAAAAATTGAAAAATATTATAATTAAAAAAAAAAAGAGAATGGAAACTTTGTCTTCGTATTCATTCATGTCTTACCCTTAGCAAGGCACGCTATTTTTCCAGGGCTCACTCATTCAGGTAATATCATAAGCTCAGCGGATATTTGAAAATATGAATGTCAAAAAAATTAAATTTTGTATAAAAATTAAAATTTTTTTGACATTCATACCTTAAAACACAATAAGTAAGATCGCTATATTTGGCTATGCCAAATCTTATATTCTCCTCACATTGGTATTTTAATATACCCAGCCGAGTTTTTCTGTACTGCAAATAATATAATAAAAATACCTTGAGCAAGTTTTAAAGTCCATAGAAAACTTTGCAAAATTTTAACGTTCGTATGAATAATAGAAATAGATGAGGAACGTTTGAGGTCGACAGTTATAAAAGTTTTCGACATTATTCGTTATAAAAGGTTAATAAAAGTTAATAATTTTTATGGGATCTTCTAGACCCCCTGCTTCTCTCCAACTTTTTTTTCCAAAATGTAGGTCTTATCATTGAATTACTTTTTGTAGAGCACTAGAAGTCGATAGCTGTTATAGTTTCCGAGATATAGCGTATCGAAAATTTCATTAAAATTGTCAATTTGTATGGGAGCTACCCCTTCTTCTGCCACAACCCAAAATTTTTCCCCGAAATGTAGGTCTCATCCTCTAATTACTTTTTGTAGAACACTAGAAGTCGATACTTCTAAAAATAGAGTGCATCGAAAATTTCTTAAAAATTGTAAATTCGCATGGGAGTCACCCCTACCCCTGTCACAACCAAAATCTTTTTTATCCAAAGTGTAGGCCTTATTGTGCAATTACTTTTTGCAGAACATTCGACGACGATAGCTGTTATATTTTCCTAGACATAGCGTATCGAAAATTTTATTAAAGTTGTTAATTTGTATCGGAGCTACCCCTTCTCCTGCCCCCCATAAAAATTTTTTTCCCTGAAGCGTAGGTCTTTTTTGTACATTTGATGTCGAGAGCTGTTATAGATTTCGAGATAAAGCGTATCGAAAATTTCATAAAAATTGTTCATTTGTATGGGAGCTAACCCTTCTCCAGTCCCCACCCAAAAAAATTTTTCTCCAAAGTGTAGGTCACCAAGTTTGTGCAATTGTAGGAAAACTACCACTTCCCCTGATCCTATCTGAAAAAAAACATTTACTTATTAAGGTCTCTATTTTCAGTGTATCCATGTCAAGTTTTGTGGAGAGAATGAATATATTTACTGACATATACAGGGATATATGCACGGATTTTGTCGTAAAAAAATTGGTTATTGGGTTTTCGCTTATATTTCGGTCAATAGTGAACCGATTTTTCTGATTTTAAATTGCAATTGTCTTCACGATATTTCCAATGGTTTGACACCATAAGCTGGTCAGCATCACTTCATTTGATTCCGGAAAGTTGATTTCAACAGACGGACATGGCTATATCAACTTCCCTATTTATAAGGATCCAGAATATATATACTTTATGGGGTCGCAAATCGTTAATAAATAAATTACAAACGGAATGACAAACTGATATATACCCTTATCACTACTTTACTTTACTCTACTTTTAATTTAATTGTTTTTCACATAAGGAGAACTGCTTTCATAAAATTTAACACCAGTTTGTGTTCATCAGGACCTGGAGAAATACTGTTTTCTGCAGCAGGATTTATATATTCTCCAACAAGAGCCTGCTTATCTGATTAAAGATACTAAAATACTGTATTTTGTATTTAAAAAACTAGACTTGAAAGTATTTGGTATTTTGTATTTGAAATACAAGCGGAACAAGTATTTTGTATTTCAAATACAGCAAAGCATGTATTTTGCCGAACTCTGAATGTAACCAACAAATACCAGTTGTTTGTATCTAAACAAAAATTTTTTTATATATCAAAAATTTCCAACAGCAAATGTATAAATTTATTTTTAAGTGCAATTTGATGCAATACCATGTCATTATAGTTGTTCTTAGAACAATAACACCAACACATGCATATACATTTACATTCATACATACATATGTAATTACACTAACTTCTACCAAGAAAAACAAAACAATAATTTTCATTTTAAAATTCCTTTGTTTTCCTTCTCCTTAGTACCAACTTAATTTTGCTAGTAGCCTAAGGAGTTTATTTGGGGTAACTCCCACTTTTTCGTTAGCAGCTTGAAAATTTAAGAAGAATTTATTTTGCCATTAAACCCGACAACTTTAACCTCTTGAATGATGTGCTTTTTCTTTTAGTGGCTTTTGATGATTATTTCACTTTTAGAATTTTTCTACATTCAGGCGTCAGTTGAGTTGTTTTCTTGTTGGTTTCCTGATAGGTAATCTGCATCTAAATCTTTAATATTTTTCTCATTGTTTTTGGGCAAATTTAGCGTTTTTGCTTTCAAGATTTCTTTTAGTTATAAATATTTAATAGGAAATCTTTAGCATCTGTCGCTATTTATAATGGCTGTTGAAGGGGCATAAACATACAAATGTATACATTAAGCAGATTTGCAATTTTTAAAACTCACATATCCGTACATGTGCATGTGTGTTGGTGTTAAAGTATAGAGAGTATTTTTGGCAGCCTTCGTTTTTTAAGTCATGAGTTAACATGCAACCAACCCGCTGCATCATTATTTTTAGAAATAATCATAATAATGGATAACATTTTAACACCTCAAGGTGAATTTTTAGTTTCTTTTTCTGTTATTTTTGATTTAGTTTAGACTGAAATTTTTTAAAACTCTATAATTTAAAAAATTTCAGCTTATTTTTGTTGGCAATAATTATGGTATACAAAAAACAGAGTGAATATCTTTAAATTTTTTGTTGTCAATCGAATTAAAATAAATGCTCCAGTTGAAAAGATGTTGAATGACAACTACGACAAAAATCGACTGGCTGGAAATGATAACATTTTGGAAGATGCTCTTACTTTTGCAAATGGCGGCCAATTTTAAATCAGGTTCGATATTTGTGAACTAGATGGATATAAAAAAAAAGTTAGCAAGCCAGTGAGCGATACACTCCCCAAGAAGGCGAAATAATCGTGTCTATTATTTTGCGTAACAGTACGTATGTGGTGTTGGCCCAGCGCGAATTCCGTCACCGATTTCCCGGTCGTCCTGCACCCACAGCGCAACCACTGCGCTGTTTGGCCACAAACCTTGAAGAGTGTGGGACTACACGAGACGCTGGCAAGAGTCGCCGGCACCGGAATGCCCGTTCTGCTGAGAAAATCGCCGCTTTTGGCGAGGATGTCGAGCTGTTGCCAGAAACATCGATCAGACGACGTGCTTTGCAATTAGTCATCAGCCGGTCGTCCCTAAGGCAAATTTTGGTCAAAGACCTGCGCATGTTCCCAAACAAGGGCCAGTACGTGCATCAGCTGCTGCTTGTTGACCGCCAAACCCGTGTAGCCTACGCCCCAGTCATTCTCAATCTCGAGGCCGAAGTAGACGGCTTCTCGATCAAAATCATAGTGAGCGATGAGGCTCATTTTTACCTCAGCAGGCACGTAAACAAGCAAAACAATCGCTTCTGGGGTACCAGAAGTCCACGAGGAATGCAGGAGAAGCCATTACCCCTGCTTAAATTGACTGCATGGTGCCCTGTTCACGTTGAAGAAGTCATCAGGCCATATTTTTTCGAAGAAGCCGCTGGTCAAACGACAACAGTGGACGGTGAGTGCTATAGGGCCATGTTAGCTGATTATCCGCAATTGAACGATTCAGGACTGAAGGAAATGTGGTTCCAACAGGACGGAGCAACGGCACACTCTGCGCAAGTCACAACCGATATTCTGAAGGTGGAGTTCCGAGTTGCCTCATCCCTCGTTTTGGCGATTTACATTGCCCTGCACGATCACCCGGCTTAACCGTTCCAGACTTTTTGAAGGAGTTTTTGAAGTCCTGTGTTTACGTGAATCGGCCCGAGATCCGGAAAACCCTCAAGGACAACATTCGACACGAGCGCGAGAATCTGTCGCCCGAAGCTAAGATAAAAAATGCCATAAAACGAGCCCGTATAGCAACCAATTGTGGCGGCACCTATTTGGCCGATATCATCTTTTCTAGATTCTTAAGATTCAAATAAACATAACCAAAAAACAGAATCGTAGTTTTTTATTTAGACAAAAAATTAGAGCCAAAAAACTTCGAATGACTTCTTTTGGCCCACTTTGTACAACGCCCTTAAAAACTGTGAAAACTTTTGTAAATTTAGAAAAATTATCATATGAAAGATATCAATTGTGGCAGCTTAATTCAGTCGTATGTATACGTGTCTAAGTCGTTAGGATTTTCCTTGAAAAAGAAAACAGCTTATATGACTTTGTGATTATATTTGTAATTGCTTCAGCATTATTTTCGTCCGTATGAAGATATATTAATTATATATTCTGTATCCTTAAAGATAGGGAAAACGATTCAGCTATGTTCGTGTATCTGTCTGAACATCTGTTAAAATAAATTTTCTGGAGCTGAGTCAAACCCCAAAGGCCACGTTTTACTGACAGACCCTCAGAAATATTCCCCAGCAGTTGTTTAAAATCCATAAGATCTATTAACTACGGACCGAGACATAAGAAAAGGAACTAAAATGACCAACCCATTCAATGCATTTATCCCTATATATCACAGTTAATGTAGGCCTCTTTTCCTCAAAATTTGACATAAATGCTTTGAATATGGCGGTTTAGTAGCAGGGAAATTTTGTTCCCATACAAACGAATGATTTTAATGAGAATCTTGAACGCTATATCTCGGAAAACGGCTAGCGGCTTTAAATTTAGTACAAAACAACTGTTGGTCAATATCTACCTTCATTGAATAAGAGCAGGAAAAGCATATAGTAAAACCAGTTGAATGAAATTTCGATGCGCCATATCTCGGAAACTGTAAAAACTTCCAACCTTGATCCTGTCAGTTTGACTGGATTATTTAAGGGGAAATACAAAAAGGAATTATAAGTTTCGACACAGTCACATATAACGCTCTTATTTGTTCATTTTCCAAAAATCAAAATAATCGGGCTGGCAGACTTGCGCACTTGTTACTAGAATGACGGAGAACCCCTACACATTAGTTCTGGTTGCTAAAACTATTTGGGTATATTTGTTGTCTAAGGCGGATGACAGAGTAAAAGCAAATTGAGGCTAAAAGAGATGGCAGTTTGTATTTATGGAACACAGTTGTACTAGCGGCAATGTTACATTATGCCAGACTAAACAACATATTAGGCATAGCGACATCCTTATTTTTTATCAATTACTTTCAATATTTTGGGAGTGCTTTTATATAAACGATGTATTAGACGAAATCGGTAGGCATTCATTTCATGTCTCGTGGCTCATAACCTTAAAAAAAATGCAAACAGTGACAATATATGAAAAATATTTTGTTTCTTCACTCAGTTGTCTTTTTAAGTCTTAATAGAGCAATAGTCCTTAGTTTCACATTTCTAGGTCCATTATTTCCAAAAGTACAAAAAAGTAGCGAAATCAGAAAAAAAGATTTCTCGAATCACTTACGATTTTTCAACCTCAATCTGAGTTCAGTTGTGTAGGAAATTGAAATTTTTCCTTTGAATTCTTACCTTGAAAAATTTTACTAGTTTTAAGAAACTTGTTTTGAACTGGCAAACAGACTGACATTGTTAAATTGACTTTCCTATCCAATATATGTATGGATATACAAACCGAATGTCAAACTTATTATTTCCCCTTCGCTTTGTGAAGGGTAATACAAAACTTTCCTGCCTCAGTTCACAGCATTTATTTAACATCTGCCTTAAGTGCCCATGATGCACTTTTAGTCACTATTATTTTCTAATAAAAATGCAAATCGATAAAAGTTAAAATAGTTTTAACTTTAAAAATCGCAATAAAATTAAATAGTCAAATAAATTCTATCGTTCATCTGCACTAGTTTAAGTCCCAGCCACTCCAACTCTACTTATTCCATTATACTGTAATAATAATGCTCGTAATATGGAACATCAACATTAAATAAGTGAATTTCGAGACAATTTTTGAATATAAAATCTTTGCCATAAACATGACACATGTTCTTACGTTTGTATGGCTGTCTTTTCATCTATTTTCCTGTTTGATTGTTATCGTTGCATATGAAAGCATCAGTTCACTTGTGCAGCATGAGAGAATCCATTTAAGTGCTGCAATTCAATAAAATGAAAAACAATTTAAGTTGAAAAAAAACAGAAAATATATAACAGTTACTATGTAGTTAAGGTATTAAGGAAAATTTTATTTGAAATTTATTTTAATTTTTTTAAAAGTATTTTTGCATATCAATTTATTTAATTTTTTTTAAAACTAATGTTAACATTAACTAAAGTTTTCCTTAAAAATATGGAAAACGAGTTGGGCTAGAGGACTGAAAAATAAACAAACTCGTTTATATGGGAGGAAGTTTCTAACGTAATGAACAATGTTTAACTCTATTTAATAGAGTTTATTAAGGGCATTCACCTAAAGCTAGGTATTATGGTGTGTGTGACCAGTTTGCTTACCTTTAAAATTTTGGTTTCAAAAAAGGCTATGATTTCCAAGAATGGTGCGTTTTTAAACGAAAAATAGAAAGAAGACACTGCAGGAGTATAATTGCTGCTCACAGTGATAACTTGAAGACGGTAACGGGTGTGACCTTACAAATCGGAATTTAAGGGAATTTTGGCTCTAAAATCGGGCTGTGTACAATATTATTTTAAAGGTTTTTTTTTTGATTTGAAGTGGTCTGTCTTATTCGTACTTGGTTTATTATTTTACAAAAAAAATATTTTTGCTTAAGAAAACCCCTTTTATAAAATGTGACAGGTGTGACATTTTCATTCAAGGGTAAAAAAAGAAGAGCTGATTACTCAGTATGCAATAAAATGTAACATAAGTGGTTACAAACAAAAACAAATTTTAAAAGTCAAAACTTTTGATCTAGAGTCGTTTTTGCATTTTTAAAGCCTTAACTATGAATGTCCTTAATTTGTTGCAAACAATTAACCCACTCCTAACTTTTCTTGCACTTTATTATCAAAAGGTTTTTTTATCATCTTTTTTTACACACTTGTTATTTAATGATGTTTTTTTAAGATTTAACGCCATCGTATGTGACATCCTACACACAGGCACCACAGGGGTTTGGCTATTTTTTTGTACGAACAAAAACTTACGATACTGCAGCCAAGTGAAGTCCTACTTAAAATGTAATTTGTCTTGTTGTTGAATTTAAACTAAGATTGAACGTATAGATTCAATGCATTCACATGCAAGCGTATATGCTTATGTCGTTAATTATAGTTGACGCACCTTTCGAAATTTGTACGAAATGACTAAAATTAAAAAAAAAAACTGCTGAACAGTAATTCCTCTTTCTAAAAGCTGATTTTATTCTATCTTGATCATTTGCTTATAAATATCTCCTTTTTTCGTTCAGAATATTAGACGAAATAGAATCACAAATGCTAGAACGGCTGTTAAAAATGTTTAATCCAAAGGTTTGGTATTTGAAATTAATTGTGCTTGAACTATTTTCGAACTATAATAAAATATTTGTCAAATCAATTTAATCAAATAATGAGTGCTTACTGTTATCATAAAAGCCAAACCAGCTGCCTTTTGCAACATGTAGAAACACATTCTCTTATACCCACATCAGCACTCAAAGAGAAAAGGACGTCTTTTCTTTTCCTCCATTACTAGAGACAAAGAAAGAAAGAAAGAGATAGTCTGAGTTCAAGTACAAAACCTTATTTTTCATTGCCTATTTACTAGCCACCTGATTCCCTTGGTGAGCCCATAATGTTTCCAGGCTGACACCTCAGAACATTGTCTTGTTCCGCGTAGAATCTTTAGGCCAACCACTTGGCCCTTTCGTACTGTAATCTCAGGCAGTTACAGACAACCTTTACATATCACAATAATCTGGAGTTCTGCAATACGTGGTCCCTAGACACAATCTCCCAAACTCCATAAGCAGTTTATTGCCTGCTGAGCTCAGCGCCGGCCATAAGCCTTAGCAACTCTACAGTCACGTATGTTTCTAAATTTAAAATTAACCATGTTAAGCAGCGATGTAAGATTTTCGCTTAACAATAGCTCTTTTGCGGTCTTACAGTTTTTCCGCTAATAAGTCAACCCAGGGGGCGAGCCACACCGAGTGAGTTTGTAAGCAATTTCATTGCCACTATGTTGCAGATGAAGACCATAATTTCATCAAGGGACTTTATATAATCCCTTATTAACCTAAGCTTGACGTAATAAGCCATCGAGACCTTAAGAACTACCTGGGTTGCGTATCTGCCTGGAAAATCGAATGCTCATCAGATAGTCTTAAGAATAACTTGACGCCTTGACACTATTCCACTGGCCGTATTCATTTCAAGACCCCCAGAAATTAAAGCAAATCAACCAACAATTTTTTTAAATAAACAGTTAGGATGGTGGACTTCCAAAATTGACTTCTGTGACAGATTTTAACTCCGCTTTCGAGCAACAAGGTTACTCATCTGACTAAGCATTATTTAACACCAAGATTCCCATGAGTCCCTTCCGTTTCCTTAGTTTTAACATGGTTAAAGTATCCCAATATATTTCGAAACACCGCTAGACCCTGTTCTATAAAGCGCACTTTCAACCGGCTACCATGTTGAGACACACTCATGGTGAAAAAAATCAATTAAATCCCTAAAACAAAAAACTATCACTCTTTCCCACGTCTTAAGCAAAAAAGATGATAGGTTGTATGGTCTGAAGTCACTATATTCTTTTCTACAGCCTAGAAATTGTGTTTCTGTAAATAGTTTTAGAGTCTTCAGGCTCAAGTAAGTTCACAAGCCATCCATTCTTTGGATATATCCTGTTAATGTTGGGATTTTTGATACTATTTTTCATAATTTTCAAAATATTTTGCACACAAAGTCCCTTTAGTTTTTCTTACATTTCCTTTGTACTTATTAAAGCTGACTCTGTAGCTCACCTAGTTCTGGACAGGGGTACAGGGTATATTTTTCAGATTTAATTAAAATCAGTTTTGGTGCTATCTGATCAAAACATATTTAATTTTTGAAATTACAAAAAAAGACAGTTTGGTATAAATTTTACTATGCAGTAAATGAAACCCATAAAAAGCAAATACAAAAGGCTTATAAATCGAACAGATACCTACCCCTGAAATTTAATCTGGCAAGGTGTCAATCAAAACTTTTTCAAATGCCACCATTTTAGGCAAAATATATTCATAACAAAACAATCCGCATCAACATAATCCAACAACTACAAAACAATAAAACAGATATATTTGAACCACCACTGCTCTGCCGCTCTTTCCCCCTTTTAAAAGAAAAGTGTTCAAGCAAATAGAATTTACTTACTTATGAACAAGCCAGTGTTACCAGAATAATGATTAATATTTGCACATCTAAGCCTACGAAATTAGTAAAAAAAAAAAAAAGAAGGTTAGGGTCGGTCAAGCCCGACCAGATTATACCCTGCACCGCATTTGTGTGGGGCTTATGAAGAAATAAACCAATTATATTTGTATTCAGTAGGTAACATAGAGATAAACATGTGTACAAAATTTTGAGGTGAGAACATTTGTATGGGGACTATATAAAAAAATTGGACCAATTATCACCAAAACAATAAGCTACGTGCCGGTGCCAGGAAACTTATTTTTGCCGAGTTCAATCGAAATTGCTATAAAATTGCGACCTGTAGCACGTTCACAAGAATATATGGATACCCAGAAGGACGGATATGCTCAAATCGACTCAGGAAGTTATTCTGCACAAGCGCACGTACATGGTGTGGGTAGAATTAAAGTCTACAACATGTAAGAATGTTATAGTCAGTTAAGCCCGACCATATTGCACCCTACACCACATTTGTTTTGGGATTTAAAAAAAATTTTGTTTTCAGTAAAATATATGGTGGCATTAAGGTAAGCATGTAGGCGAAATTTGAGAAGGTTACATATTATTTATGTAGTTCAGAAAGGCTTATTCGGGGGGGGGGGGGGGGGGACATTTGAATTGGGCTATTTTAAAAAATGGGCCGATCATTACCAAATATAAAATGCTTTAAAATTAAAAATTATCTATCGAAATCGGGACCTGCAGCGTTTGCACAAAAATACATGAACATGTTTAAATCGGCTCAGAAGGTGATTCTGAGTCGATCGGTATACTTGACAGAGGGTCTCAGACCATTACTTTTGTGCGTTACAAACCGCTGCACAAACACATAATACCTCAACCACGTATGTGGCCATCGCACTATGGTCGAAAAATCACTTTTCTTGGCCAAAACTATTAAAACTTAAAATAATGGAATTTTTAACTAGAATTTGAATTTGCAGTATACTTTAAGTGTTTTTGTATAAAATAACTATTTTTTTTGTAAAAAATTAACATCATTAAAATTTTAATTTAAAAAAAAAATTTTTACATATAATTTTTTTTCTTTTCTTTCTGAGTTTTTTTGAGCTGCTGTCAAAACCGTAGCTAAATATCATTTCTGTTGATACGAAGTTACCCGTAATTGTCGCAAATACTTCCTTTTATTAGTGCGTCCTTATTTTTTCCTTTCTTCTGCTGGGTCAACCAAACATTAAAAACTGCTGAATTCTGTAAGCAAATTACGACTGAAAAAAAATTTACTCAAAAACCGCAAAAAACCGCACATCGAGATAAACATTTTCAAAAACTAAACACTTTAAAGTAATTTTGGTTTTTAATCTTATGCTTAACACTCCTAAACAAAATGTGTTAAGCTTACTCAAACTTAAAAAATAAAATAAATTCCAAAAGGTTAAAGACTTTTGCAAAAAGTTATTTTATTTTTTTGAGTATTCAATTTTTGAGTATTATATTTTACAAAATTAATAAACTTACCAACACCTTCGTTTTCCATTTTAACCTTTATTTATCACGCGTTGTTTTCAGCTTTAACAAGCAAATGAAATAAGCTTTATAAAACACCAAACGCAATTCTGTTTATAAATGAAGCAAACAAATTCAACTTCGATGACTCACCGAATAACGGTGAATTGCATATTACAATAACAAAATTAATTTTTGGTTGTTTTAGAGTGTTGACTACTAGATTTCAAAAACAAAAACATATTTCGTGAGTGTAAACATTTTGACTTTTGGCCAACGAAATGAAATTTCCGACCACAGTGCATCGGCATAAAAAAGAAAAAATTAGTTTTTTAAATTCAAAACAAGAATTGAAAATGGGACTTTACAAAAGTTGAAAGCAAAAAAATGCAACCCTGTCTGTAGCGTAATATTAAAAATGTAATAGAATATTGCTTTTGACTTCTTCTTTCTAAAATCGAAAGTATCTTTTTATAAATTATGAAAAAGCCCAAAAATTTTAAATAATGTTTGGAATTTTTTTAATTTATTAATGTTAAGCGATATTTTTTATTGAAGTTTTTACAAAAATTAGAAACCCAAACAATTATCAGAAATTTTGTATTTTGGAAAATTTTTTAATAACTAAACCAAAGTCGACAACACTGCTACATAACTTTAACTTCATCAATTTCTCTTGACATGTGTTATTTACAAAAATTAAGTTTCTTTATTTGTTTTTAATTTTAGGCCAAAGTAAATATTGGCACACGTTGTGACACTTGTCTAAAAGCTAAAAATCAAAATAAGGGTTATTAGAAAAAAATACTCAAATGCATGTTATACACAAACGCAGGGTAAGAATTTTTGCATTTCACTTTACAAAAGCCAATTACCATGAAGACCATGAATGTTCATAAGTAGGTTTGAACGCTAAATAAATTTGCCGTTTTTATAAAATTAGTTTTGACATTAGAGAAGAAAAAAACAAATTTAAAGATTAATGACAGACGTTCTAATTTTTGTTTGAGGGATTTACAACAAAAATTTAATAAAATTGAAGTAGAAATTAAGCTCTAATATGTTAAATAAGGAGGGCAAAAGGTTAAAATTTTGAATTTTAAACAATTCATAAGTGTTGTTACTTTCAAGAATTTTTTCAATTTGAAAACAAATAACAAATGCTGATTTGACAACTAGATCAACACTTTAAATATTGACATGTTACTTAAAGCAACGTTGAACCGCCTTATATAGACCCCCTAGATTTCTAGTATAAGCAGAAGGGGAAAAAAGGGACCTAATTAAACTAGTTTGAAGAAGTGAACAAGAGCCTGCTCTTAAGTTCTTGCCAAATGCTGGCTGTGTTCTCTTTCGTCTTTATTTTAAACTTTACAAATCGATTTTTAAACCAATTTTGTGCTACGGTGTTCAATTTTGAGACACTGCTTCCGCCACCGATGTAGAAAAAATTCAACGTCGTCAAAACAAAATGCTAAGAATGAAAACTGGTGCTCCTTGGTAGGTTAAAAACAGCAACATTCACAAGGATCTACAAGTTCCGCAAGTTAAATACGAAATCCTTAACTATGTGAACAAGTATTCGAACAAGCTGGAAACACATCCAAATCCGCACGCTCGAAACATAGTGGACATGCTCGTCTGAAAGAAAGGGATACTATTACGCTTAGATGAAACCATGGAAATTAATTTATTTTATTTGTAGTACTTAAATTTTAGTCTGGCAGACAGATTCTAAGTTCCAAAGAATAGGACAAGATGTTGCCTAAGTTGGCTATCATAATCACTGCTTGAGAGGCACTGCAGTCTTAAGAATATGCAGTGACGATCAAGCATAAGCTCTCTGTCATCTTTCCATCTTTCCAGTTTTAGACCCTGCAATATAAACGAAGGCCGGCCGAACAGCCTTTATAGCCACTTTCGGCTTTCTAATTAAGCTAAGTTTCACGACCATGTAGTCGCTGCTACATTTTACTTTCACAATAATCCTACCATTGCCTGATGACACCTTAATAAATTGTCCCGTTGTCATCAATCAGATCGAAGATCTCTTCGCAATACCTCCTGTGCCCAACTTGTTTAACATTTGCATAGTCCTAGATACTTTTCAAGCACCTGTAGTTAACTTGCTTTTCCAGAGGAATCCTTTGCACTAGTATCTCATAAAATAAGATGGAATAAGCCTCAGCAGTGTAGACCTAGTGCGTTTGATTTGTCTACTTGACTCTGCTCTACATTGAGCCCCATGACAGCCTACTGTCCAATATATTTCCTAGGTGTTTTGTTTATCCCTTTAGTTTATGATTGATTGGTGTTAACCAGTCCCAATGGCAAAGCTGATTGCACTCAAACACTTCCCAGTGCCATTTACAGCTACATAATACGCATATACGGCTTAGCAGTGGATCCGCCCTTAAGTCTTTTGATAATATGTTTATAACTAATATGATGAGATCACTTTCCCGTGGAAAGCCTTTCCAAGAGCTATTCTCTTATTCTTCATACTCTTTCATTTAGCACATATGATCATACACTCCAGGGGAAATGTATTAGTTTTACAAGAGGTTGTGTAATTTACGCTCGGACCCCTCCTTCAATAATTTTTCCCGTAGCCACTTTGTTAAAAGCACCTGCAATGTCAGGTACAGCCTCCATGGATATTTGCCATAGTGAAAGGCTTTTTTAATGTGTAAACGAATGAGTAAGCACAGGTTGGGTTTCAAAGAACTAGCCAGGAGACTTATTAACCTTGGTTAGGAATCCCTTTCGATGCCTTTAAATGGGGCAAATGAGTGTACAAACTTACGGGCAGATATATATGCTCCTACCTGACTTTGGCTGCAAATTTACCTTTAATTACTCTTTAGAATATGGGCAATTTCTTTACATTCAAACCAACAAAGAAGCAATTCCTCCTTTGTCGTGCTGAATGAATACCGGGAAATTTCCGTACAGCCGAAGTGACTTATAAGTTAGAATGAGTCGATTGCCCATAGAACTTCTTTTTAGGAGATAAAGACACAATCCTAACTGAACAGCGTACCGCGGGGTATGTCTCACGTGGCAAAAACAGCTGCATAATTTGGAAAGTGATCGCTTAGCAATGCGCTTAATAATCTCCCAATATTTTTCTTTAACCCACCATGTTCCCACTGCCGGTGCTGGGAAAAGCTAGACGCCCAGCCAATGTTAGTCAATTATCCTGGCTAGCTTAAAGGGGACGCAAACTTCCTGACTTTCCACCTCAAGGTGCTTGTCTCACAGGGTTGTTTTGAGCTTTGTCCTTGTTGGGGAAAATGCTGCCTCAATAAATTGTGCAACACGGGATATTAGATCATTATGTACAGAATCCATAACCCCCGAGTCAGTAATAACTCGCTTGTGATACACATACCCCGTCATCTTTGAAATTGAAACAAACCTTGAATAAATAGTGCAATTAAAGAGAGAAGGAGGGTAGCAAAAGTGACCTCTAATAATCTACTATTTAAATATGGGTTTAAAAAGAACGATCTACTACGTACATATGTAAAAAAAATGTGTCTGAATAAATTATTTTTAAAAATATTAATGAATGTGTTATCATATCCCGATACCCTTATTTATTCATAATTTATACAGTTGAATTATATTTGCGGAAATATAAATTATGTCCACTGTATCCATGGCACAAAATGGAGCAACCACCATAAAATTTATTTTAAAATTTGGTGGAATAAAGTTCTAAATTTAGGAATGAAATTGTTGAATTTGGAGTAATATTGTAAGCAATTGTAGCCAAAAATTCTTATCTTTAAAAAGATCTGTAAAAAATGCGTCCTGGACTTTTATTCAAAAAAATGGACCCCCACACGGATGGACGAAAGGATGGACGAATATTTTTAATCTGTGTCAGAAAGCAATTTCGAGATTTTGTGGCCAGTAAATGCGTAACTGCCACTGAATAATTACGATACGAAATTTAAGACAAAAATTGTTTTTCCACTTGGCAGGGAATTAGGTTGAAACAATCAATCTACTTCCTGAAAGAAAACACATTTAAGCAAATTCTCAAAAATTAAAAAAAAACTTACAGAATTTAATAAATTAAATATTATGCATAGAATGATACCAAAGAACAACGATACAGTTGATGGTTTTCAACCACAAAAAAAATTTTGACTCATGTCATCACTCAAAAAAAGAATAACAAAAACAAATTAAGCAAAAGGGAAAAACTTTTGATAAGAATTTGACCTAAATGGTCAAATATGAAAGTTGATGTGGAAAAGCTCAAATTATAAATACAAAAATATCTTATTTACAATGAACATATTTTTGTTAAAAAGTCTAGACCAGCCACAAATGATAGATTAGACTAACAGTCTTTGATGACATATTAACAAACACAAGTCATAAATATTTTTTTTTCGGAAAAATTATATTTTATTTAAAAAAAACACTGAAAATGACTATGACAATGGCCAAACGAAAAAAAGTTGAGCCATAAAAACTTGATACACTTTGCAAGCAAAGTTTAATGATTAAGACAACAACAACCAGAAGAAAAAATAAGATGATAATGATGTTTGTTAAGGACAACTAACAACAAACAAACAACAAGATGACATTTGCTGATAATAAAATGAACCATGTGGCAGCTAAGTAAGAGAGGTATTTCAACCTTATGTAGATTTAGATTTATCAAGAGACCTAATACACAAACATTTATGTATTTTCTTAGGTTCTTGCGGACAAAAAAAAATTTACTTTATTTTCCATTTCTTTTTTTTGTATCAAATGTTTAGAAAAAGGAAGTCCATTGGAATTTTTGTATTTTTAAAGGAAATATTCTTAACAAAACTTATAATTATGGCGAATTTCGGACTAAAATTCTAAACATGATTTTGCTTATCTCTTTGTTGTAGCTCTCTACGGTGTCATTAATCTTAAAGAATTTTTTTTAAAAATGTTTTGATAGTTTTCACAATTTTTTTTTGCAAAAGATTGCTGAAAATATAAACGTAAAAGGAAGAACAAAAAAATTATTATAACAAAAAACTTCTCTCATTCAAACTACTAAAGACCAAATTAATCATTCTTAAACTATACTCACCCGTTTGTTGGCGCTAACATGTTTAAAACAAGCAAGAGCGCTATATTCGGCAGTTTTGTGTATGATATTCCCTTCAAATTTTAAACAATGTTGAAAACTTACTTCTTTTATTTATAAATTCTTTATAAATCTATTATAAGTCTTTTTGTGAAATGTGAACATTGTAATAAAACTTCAGGATATGACTTTAAGGAAATTTAAAAAATTAGTCCGTTTTAATGACTTTATGCTTCTTTCTTTAATGTTTTTTTTACAAACTATAGACATAATAATTAAGTATATTAGCAACAGACTCAAAGTCTATAGAGTTTGTTGTTTTCGAGTTTTAGACTCTTTCCTAAATCTCTATTACAGAACGTTTACTCCTTTAGCCGAACGTAGAATTGATTTTCAAGCATTTCGGTCTTCTGTGCTTCTTATCCAAATTCTGGCACCAAGTTTCGAGATGTTTTACTTTACTTTATCCTGAAGAATCTTTATTCAAACTTAAGGCAGGATATAGCCAACGTAAGAGGTGAATTTGAATATTCATACTACTCATACTCACACTGTTCATACTTATAATGCTCGTGGTTCATACGACACCGGTACTCCGCCTATCGAGTACTCCAGGCACTGCCTCATCTGTTGTTGCAAGTACTCATGCTTCAGAACCATATACAAGGTTGGCCAAAAGAAATCATCCTACTGGAACATGCCCTTATTTTTGGAATAGGCGGCCAATGTTAAAACTGTGAACAAGCCACTGAGCGATACACTGCCTAAGAACGTGGCTGTTTTTTTGCGTAACTATTCGTGTGTGGTGTTGGCGCAGCGCGTATTCCGTCGCCAATTTCCCGGTCGCCCAGCACCGAACGCGCAACCAGTGCGCCGTTTGGCCACCAACCTTAAAAAGTAATGGACCTGACAAGAGACGCTGACAAGAGTAGCCTGCCCTGGAGCGCCCGTTCTGCCGAGAATATCCCCGCTGGTGGCGAGGATGTCGAGCTGTAGCCAGAAACGTTGATTAGACGCCGTGCCTCGCAATAAGCTATCAGCCAGTCTTTCCTAAGGCGAGTTTTGGACACTGACTGCGCATGTTCTCGCACAAAGTCCAGTCCATGCACCAGCTGCTGTCTGTCGACCGCCAAACGCGTGTAACTTACGCTTAAGCCACCCTCAATCTCGAGGCTGAAGACGATGATTTCCCGACCAAAATCATAATGAGCGATTAGGCTCATTTGTACCTCAGCGGGTACGTAACAAGCTAAACTATTGCTTCAAGGGCAACAAAAATCTACAAATGATGCACGAGGAGTCATTACACTTGTTTAAAGTGACTGCATGATGCGCTGTTCACGCTGGAAGAGTCATCGGTCCATCTTTTTGAGGACGCCGCTGTTCAAGCAACAACAGTGGATGGTACGCACTATAAGGCCATGATAGCCAAGTTTTTGTTCCCGCAATTGAACGAATTAGCACTGGAAGAAATGTTGATCCAACAAGACGGAGCAACGGCCTATACTACGCTACGTTATCTCTCGTTTTGGCGATTAACACTGCGGCGTTTTGAAGTCCTGTGTTTACGTGAACAAGCTCGAGATCCTGGAAGCCCTCAAGAACAACATTGAGCACCAGTGGAAGGCTCTGCCGCCCAAAGTTCTCGCCGAAGGGATAAAAAATGCTATAAAACGAGCCCGTATAGCAATCAATTGTGACGGCGTCCATTTGGACGATATCATCCTCCCGACTTAACCAGTAAATTCTAGAGGTTCAAATAAACATTATCAAAGAACAGAATGAAAGGTTTTTGTTTAGAAAAAAATGAGAGCCAAACAACATCGGATGACTTCCTTTGGCCCACCTTGTATAAGCACGGGTAGTATTAGAGTCTTGTAGAGTGATCTTTGTTTGTCAGAAAGTGGCTTAGCTTTTAAGCTGCCAAATTCATCCAAAGAAGTATTTATTACCCACAATGTTTCCCAAAACAAATGTCGCTTGTTTTGTTTATTGCGGGAACGAGGCTTATAAAATCGCTGACCATCTTAAAGTTGTATATTTCAATTTCCACAGTTTTCCCAAATCTGAAGAACGTCTTGTGTATTAAAACCATTAACTTCGTTTTATGTTCATTAACTGAGAGGCCCACTGAGGCAGGTTCTTTCCCAGCTTTTTCAGAGAAGTCAGTTCGATCCACGACGTCAATATCATCGGAGTAATCGAGTAATATGTGCGGTTTTGTGTAACGTGCGCCCCATTTCTATTTGTATGTTCTTCTCGTGCTTATAACTTTTCCAAAAAGAATGTTTAAAGGATAACACGAAAGGCTGTCTTCTTTTCTAAAGCTTCTTTGGTACTAAAATCTTAGAAGATGATCTGTTTTAACTGAGGATCTTGTATAAGTAAAGGTCATCCTGCAAAGTTGTTTAAGGTTAGCAATGGCACGAAACTCAAGATTAAAACAGCTTTTAAGGTGAGAGGCTGACAAAATCATCCTTTTATTCAACAAATAGCTGGTAGTTGTCGGTCTAGTTTTTTTGGGTCTTCTTCAAGATTTAGAGTAGGGCGTATATCTTGTCGATGGTGACTTTCCTTTTTAATGCACAAGACGTAAAACACTTATGTTTCAGTGCTCGTGTATGCGTTCTTTAAGCCAGATTGTAGAAACAAGCCAACGCATACGCCCTATCTGCGGGACCCCTCCGGTCTTAAAAGGATCAGCTGCAGACCTATCGGCTTTTGCTCCCTATTTATTCTTAATCGGGGTTACTGATATTTCGACCTCATTCTGATATGGCGGCATGCAGTCAATACTGCCTTCTGAGATTTACTATTTTTTACACATTGTACTAAAATTACTTACTAGGTTTGAAATCAATGTCAATCTGGTCTGTTGATATAGGGGCTACAGTTCCCTTTGCTTCTTTTCAATTATTTGTTTTTATATTCCTAAATTGTTTGTGTGCTAGGGAACTACTATGCCCTTTGCTTCTTTCCAAAATTTTTCCCGAATTAGCTTTCCATCTTCAAAGTCTCTGTGCCAGGGTTTGTGGTTCTAAAAGGATGATCTCCGATTTTTGCTTCTTTCCCCGACTTAAGTAAACCGATCTTGCAGAATTTGAATAGGGATCATTTTAAGAATATTTCTAATTTCTTGACACCAAGAAGATTTGGCTTGGCTTTTAAAACTCAACGTTAAATGATTGACGGACGGACATAAAATTTATACAGCTTAGGGGTTCCCAAATGAACATTATAAAAATTACAAACTGAGTAATAACTCTATTTGTTGGTATAAATGTGCTGCAAGGAATACAACACGGACGTACGGCAATTTTTTCTCATAACAATGATGTGCGCCAAAATTTGTCGTATACGGCAACCTTAGCAATAAATTTGTTTCTATTTTATACGCCGGAGAACGACGGAAAAATAAATGCAATGTTGCCATATCGGATTGAAATTTGCCAGTATTTCAGTAATCAAAGTTAGTTTTACTTTAAAATTTGATTTATTTTGGTTTTTTATGTATTTTTTATATAATTAAAAGCGATAGTGGTTTATTAAAAAAATCATTTTAGTGTTAGTTTCGTTATTGTGTCAATTTTAAAGTATATTTTTTATATGTTCACACTATCAGCTTTCTTTCAGTAAACAGTAAAATTCTTTATCTGATCTTACTTTTTCGTCGTTATTAAGCTTTGTACGATGAATGTACAATGCGAACTTTTGCCAAAAAATTTGTCGCGCTGGACGGAGTTCGTCGTACGTCCGAGTTGTGTTCCTCGCATGTGACGTGTCAGGTCTATAACCTGCAAAAGGAAAGTGGTAAGCTCTAACGGTAAAGGGGTAAACCTAATAATGCAATATTTTTTCCTTACAGTAACACAAGGTGTGTATATGTATATATCCACTTTCCCTTAATTATTATTTTTGAAATGTTAAGTTTTATATCAATGCAAATCGTTTCTTAAGTTGCAGTAAATCCGCTATAGGGTATTCCAAAGTACACCAGGCGCTTTAGTTGATGTTCAAACTTTAACTGATTTAAAACTTTGTTGCCTTTGCTTTGTTCTTTAGCCGTTTAACTCTTTTTCTTATTATTATTTTTCTATCTTTTTTTATTATTTAGCTTTAATGTTAAGACCACAAGCTTTAAAGGAGGGCAAAAAATTGCCATTTAAACTTGGCGGCATCTTTTTGGCTAAAAAAAAATCCAACAACAAAGTGTTGAAGTTAAACAAAAAATCTTTTGAAAAATGCTCCCGTTTTATAAAGTAATTTTATAGGATAAGTGTGTAACTTTGCTGGATATTTTTTAATCAGAAACTTTTTACAAATTGGGTCAAAAGGAAAAAAATTAGCGCCAAAGTAAAACTTTTAAAAAGATAGAAAATATAACGAATATTTTGTTGAAGACAAACTTGGTTGAAGGTTCGATTACACTTTCTAGATAAAATAGTTAAAAGAAAAAGCAAAAATAAAAAAAATCTAGGAAAAAGGTGAAAAGAAATTCAAAAAATATGCAAAATTTTTAATATGCAATAAGTAAAAGCTTTGTTTTACAATTTTTTTTTATTTTCAATATCATATTCCATGTTAAACGGAAGAATCGTTATTTTTTTTTATTTAGAAAAGTTAATTGATGCACTTTCGTCTAAAAGAATTTAAAATTAGTAAAATAAGTGCATATTTTAGTTTTATTTATTTGGCAAGAGTTTAAAATAATCACATATTGAATACTCGGCTCTTCTTTTTTTTTTTTATTTTGATAAAAAAAGTCACAGCCCTCACATATTCCAAAAGGATGTTTCTCTAAGCAAATTAGATTTTTTGTAGAAATAGTGTAACAAATACGATAAAAAAATATCCTTTAACTAAGTAAAAAATTTAAAAATTAACTCCTTTTGCAAGAAAATTTTACAGAACTCGATCTTAAAATCAAAATTTTCTCAAACTGCTCAGTGTGAGCAGAAGCTATGTACGTTTAGTGTTGACTTACTATTAAATGTTTAAAAATATACCATCTTTGGAAATCATAGCCTTTAATCAAATTAAAATCTTGAATTGTTTCAGTTATAAGCAAAAAAGTGAGCAAAATGGTCACACCCGTCACAATAGAACTGCCCATATATGTTGCTATATTCCCCTCTTGATAAAAATATATAAATTTTTATTTTGTTGCTGTTACTTGTCGCGCTTTTCATTGTTAAAAATATAGAGACAAACGTCTTTATTTACAATCATTGACAGCTTTCGCATGTCATCTTTATCATGATATGCAAACACAAAATATTATTTTCTTTATATCGAAGTCAAGAAAGAACGAAAAGAGTGACACAAGAGATTAGCATGAACAAAATATTAAACAGAAATTTGTTTACAATTGGTAGTAGCGGAAACAACAACAATATCGAGGTTAACAACAATGGGAAACAAGGCGACAACACAAATGTTAAGATTTAAGGCAAGTGAAGAGCACTTAAATAAATGGTCTGGAAATTTAAAGTAGAAAAATTTTTAGATTTTTTAAAGTTCTAGTGGTGGTAGTCCCTCTAAACAAACTCAAGTGGGTTAATGCGCAATTCTATCAGTCTTGGGGTCGCGGGTTCAATTCCCACCAGAGATTCTGATAAACCTGCTTTAGCATTTACTTTCAACAGCTGTCTGTTCTACCTAACCTCATCTATCTTTTTCTGTTTATCTTTCCGTCTTTTGAATTAAATTTAGAAATTCGATTAAAAAATGCTGGTTCATTTGACTGACTAATTATCAATGTTAATATTAAATTTAAAGCAAAGGACGCATTTGCAAATATAAGATTTGGCGAATAGAAATGGTAGAGGGTAGAGAATGATTTTAACTAATAATTCCACTTGGCCATAGCGAATAGGATCTGCACATTATTAAGTCTTGTGGGCCGGATGGAGTACCAGCACTGCTCTTTAAACAATGTTTTTCGACGCCAGCGTGTCCATAAGTTACCCTCTTCAGCAATATGTAGCGTACTGGGTTATTCCCTGTATGCTGGAAATAAGAAATTTTGGTGTGAAAAGCCAAAAAAGACAAGGCTGAGAGTCCTAAAAATGACCGACTAATAGCAATTAAGGGTTATGGAGAGTATGGTTGACTACAACCTTGCTAACTCTCTGTAGTCAAACGTTTTATTAAGCGAACGCAAGTATGGTTTTCGTAGAGGATGTTCTACTGGGGATCTACCAGACCTTTTAAGAATTTCGTTGTTCTATTCACCACTTTGGCGAAGTAAAGTGGTGACTTTAAATATTTCTAAGGTCGTTTATACAGTCTTGTATCGTTCGCTATCTACTTGATGCTTTTGGCGTCCATGAAAATCTGTTTTGATTTATACCGAACTCTTTCGGGTATTGCATTAATTATGTTATTAATAAAGGATATCTTGCAATTAGTTCAAGATCAATTCAGGGTTACCTCAAGGCTTCGTCTTCTCTACTACTTTTTTTTAATCCTTCTTAACGATCTTCTAACTCTATCTTTTCTTTTGCAGACGACAGCAGCATATTCCATTTATAACTATTTAATTGCAGGCCGAGAAAATTGGAGATTAAAGTTATGAGGCAGGGAATGAAGGTGACCTAGATCGTAATCTCCTAATGAGGCCATGCAAATGCAGTCGATTTTGAGTCCCTAAGACCTAATGTTGCCTTTTGGCACAAAAGAGCATTGTGGCTAATGCTGGATAGTCTACATTAATGGACAAAAACTCTTGATGTTTGGGCATGAAAATCCAGTGCGATGTCCGCTGGAAATAATACGTCTTTTTGTGTCAAAGAAAGCGGCCAAGGGTTTTGGTTTCTTGAAACGACGTAGATATTTGTTTACACCACCTGATCTTCTTAATATTTACACAACTCTCATCTATGGGCAGGTGATCTACGTCTATTTTGGAGCTAATTGATCATGTATAGAAAAGGGCAAAGATATTTATCAGTGACAGTGGGGAATTCAAACGTCTCGATTCACTTAAGCATAGTCGCAATGTGGAATGTGTTTTACTACTTTATCGATACTATGAAATTAAGAAACCTGTTCCTAAGACCTTGAGATTGACTGGCCAGTAAATTACACCAGGTATAACAGAGAAAATTCGTTCTTTAATTCTACAGTTTGCATGTGATATAATTTTTCTGAAGATGTATTTCTGTATTAGTTAATACGGAGAATTTTGAATCAAATATTGATACACACTATTTCTTCTATCCTCCTTACCATAAACTATTTTCCAGAGTAATTCTTATCATGATAATAAAAAAGAAATATTATTTCGAAATGTAAAAAGGGGACAAAATAAAAAACACCACGAAATAACAACAAACATTAAAGTTAAATTATTAGCCCAAACTATGTACGAAAAGCCTGTACTAGTCCATTCATTTATCTTATTGCCCGTTGCGCTCATACAAAAATATCATTTAAGTGAATATCAACGAGCCACATCTCAATGGTTTACAATTGTGTGAACGAACATGCATCATTACAAAGAGAGGGACCTGCATGATTATAATAAACAAAGTGCAATAACATAAAGCAACAGCAACTACAGAATTAGGTAGCAGCACCATTTAAATGCATTGAATGCTGGTAAGAAATTCAGTCAAAATTTGCATAAATAAATGCAAAAATATTTGCAACAATGCCCTCGCTATAACGCTTACCTATACAGCCCAGTCGATTTAATATTTTTTGCGGTTTAGGCGAGTTTGTTTTGTGTTTTGTCTGAAGAGGAAGTAGGTAAGCCGCAGAAAAATGTCATAAAAATAATTTGCATTAGGTCTTTTTACTAAAAATAATTCTTGTCAGCTAGTGTAACTCAATTATAATTTAAATTTTTAACAAATTTTGCAATTGAACGCTCTAATTTTTTTCGCTATTTTCTATATGAACGATCTCATTTGTCAAATCAGAAGACTTAAAATTTTATTTGACAAAAATATGTTTTAGATAAAAAGTTGCATACAGCAGATTTTTTTTGTGAAACTACCTAATGTAAGCACATTTTACAAGTATGTATGCTAAAAATTAATGCTTTTGTATGCAAATTAAACATTTGGTTAAACTTGTCATTTTAATCGATTAAGAAACAAAATGTAGTTGACATACTTGTCGAACTGGTAGCATGGTTGATTGGAAAAATATTAATAAAACTATTTCGACGAGGAAAACCAATATATTTGAAAATAATTCCTATTTATTCTGCTTTAAACTCATTACTCAAATTGTGATAGCTAAGAATTTAAATTTTTTTTAAAAATTAGGTAATTCCGATGCCAGCCGAGTGTAATAATGCATTTTCGAAATCAGCTACGATTTCTCGTCAGCACCCTTTCTATTCGGTACTACTGTAAGTTGAATGTAAATCTGTTTTATTTAAATATGCTTTAACTTAAATTTGAATACTGGAATTATATTTAAACTCTAAACTACCTAGACCGAACTATGTAAGTCCATATACAACCCTTTTTTATCTAATTCTAAATCTATTTGCCTTTATCACTAGTTACTTCTATCAGTTACTTTTATTTTGTTTTGGCCATCCATCGAATGAAACTAAATTTATTTAATTTTTATTTATATATTTTTTATTTTAAGCATATTATATATTTTAATATTTTATTTTGCATATTTTACTTATAATTACATGTTCCTATATCTGTTCAACATGTAACAAATTGCAAGAAATATGTATTTAAAAAAATATTGAACTTAAAACAAGTAAGAGCTCTTTATTCGGCTGTGACCAATCTTATATACCAATCACATTGGTCTTTTTATATACTCAGCCCTCTGATATAGCTCAGTTATTTTGTACCGCAAATATTGTAATGAAAATACTTTGTGTCGGGCTTGAAGTTTTTAAAATAGAAAACTTTAAAAAATTTTGAAGGTTTGTATCTACAATGAAAATACCATGTAAAAGCTTTGGGAACGAGAGTTTTAACAGTTTTCGATATGATTCATATTAAAGGTTAATGAAGGGTTGTTTATTTGTATGGGGGTTCCCCTTTCACTGCTTTTATTCAACTATTATTTTCTTAAATGTATGAATTATTGTATTATTACTTTTTGTAGAGCATTTAATGTCGATAGCTAGTATAGTTTCCGAGATATAGCGTATAAAACACTTCATAAAAACTGTTAATTTAAATGGGGGCAACCCCTTTCCCTGCTCCTAGGTTGGGCAAAAAGAAATCACCCTATTGGAAGATGCTCTTATTTTTGCAAATGGTGGCCAATGTCAAATCTGTTTTGACATTTGTGAACTAGACAGATGTAGAATACAAGTGAAAAAGCCAAGAACCCGGAATTATTGTGTCTATTTTTTGCGTACCAATTCATCCGTTGTGTTGGCGCAGCGCGAATTCCATCGCTGATTCCCCGATCGTCCAGCACCGACAGCGCAAACACTGCGCCGTTTGGCTACCAACCATGAAGAGTATGGGACCATACGAGACGCTGCCAAGAATAATCGGCCAGAAACGCCCATTCTGGCGAAACTGTCGCCGTTGTTGGCAAGGATGTCGACCTGTCGCCAGAAACATCGACTAGACGCCGTGCCTTGCCATCAGTCGGTCGTCCCTAAGGCGAATTTTTGTCGAAGACCTGCGTATGTTTCCGTATAAAGTCCAGCCCGTGCATCAATTGCTGCCTGTCGACCGCCAAGCGTGTGTAACCTACGCTCAATCTCAAGGCCGAAGTAGACGATTTTTTGATCAAAATCATAATGAGCGTTGAGTCTCATTTTCACCTCAGCGGGTACGTGGAAAAGCAAAACAATCGCTTCTGGGGCACCGAAAATCCACCAGTTATGCACGAGCACCCGCAAACCACCGCTACAACTTCCACAGCCACAACCGATATTCTAAAGGAGGCATTCCCGGGTCGCGATTTACACTGGCCCGCAAGATCGCCCGATTAAAACATTTTAGACTTTTTTTTAGGGTTTTTTGAAGTCCCGTGCTTACGTGCTTGTTTTTATTTATGGTTTAACTAATTGTTTTTAATACAAATTATTGCTTTTTAATTTGGCTTAAGTTCATAAAATTTTTTTTAAATAAAATTTTCTTTTAACATTAACGAAAAAATATTAGTCCGGTGTTTACGTGAACAAGCCTGATACCCTGGAAGCTCTCAAGAACAACATTCGACAAAAGAGCGAGAATCTGTCTTCCGAAGTTCTCGTCAAAGTAATGAAAAATGCCATAAGCAAGCCCATATAGCAATCAATTGTGACGGCACCAATAAAATTTTAAAGGCTTAAGTAAACCTAATCAAAAAACATAATCTAAATTTAGCATTTAAAACAAATGAGAGCCAAACAGCATCGGATGACTTCTTTTGGGCCACCTTTTACATCTGTTAAAATTTCTCAGATTTAGCAAATGAAATATTTCACAAAACATGAGAAATTGTAGGGGAAATACCACTTCCCATGATCCCATCTTAACAAAATTTTTCGCTTGTTTTTGTCACTTTCCTCAGCGTATCCATGCGAAATTTTGTGTTACTATATTTACTGAAATAAAAAATGGGCTATTTTGGGTTTTTACCTATATCTCGGTGAATAGTGAACCGAATCTTCTGATTTTTAATAAAAATTGTTTTAGGGATATTTCTAATTATTTGATATTAAAACTTATTCTGTGTGACTTTATTTGAGTCCAGAAACTTGATTTTAACAGACACACAGAAGGACAGACGGTCATGGCTATATATACTGTTCTATCTCTAGGGATCCGGGATATATATATTTTATGAGGGTATGTAGTGAATATTTAAGAAATTACAAACTTAATGACAAACTTATTTATACCCTTATCACTATGTGAAGGGTATAAAAAGGAAGGGAATTCTCCAAACAAATTATTAGATATAAAAAATGTATAAATAAAATTCATTTAATTAGTTTTAATATAATACTTTTCCCCCAAAAAAGAAACATTACCTTTTTTAATTTTTTTAATTTTTGTATGTATTATAGTTTTTGATATACACATACCATTCGCGCTTATCACTACCATTATTTTAAGGATATTTTTCAATTCATGCTTATTTGAACTACCACATAATTCTTTGATTACAATAAATGAATTACGAAATAATTTAACAAATTAATCGTTTTCCTGTTATGCAAAGAAAAAAGATTGGTATTTACGTTTCTAATGAATTTTCCCACTATTTTTGGCTAAAAAGGGGAAGGCCGCGATTCCAATACATCATGCAAAAAATAAGGCAGCTGTTCTTATATAGAGTTCCCACAAACCATATTTAAAAAAAAAGGAAACAAAAAAGCAAAACCACAAGCACAAATAAAGAAAATTAATTGTAGATATTCATTTTGCATGTGGAACAATATAACAAATTTATTGTAATATTTACAAGTAACACCCACCCCTCCCTAAACAAAAAAAGGAAATTAAATGTTAATAAAATGTAAAAAAAAATCTTGAACAGTTATTCATAATTTAATTATTTGTATTGAAAATTATTTTTTCCCAGAAATGTTTATGAGTGTTTGTGAAAAAGTTTTGTTAAAGATTTAACGATTTTGTTTGCTGAATGACAGGCACAACTGTCAAAATGTGCTAAAAACTATTAATCAAAATTAGCCGAAATATACAACAGAAATTTATGTTTTTTGCGAAATTTCAACTTAAAGTTTAAAGGAAATATAAAAATGCCTTTAGGCGTTAAATTAATTTAAAAAAAATGACAAGTAAGTACTTGTTATATATAAGAAAAATGTACACAAAGGAAATAAAAAACGGTAAGTGGTATGCAAAAAGGCAGAGGGCCGTGGTGTTCGTTTGCTGTAATTTTCGAAGCCTGCATGTCATGCAAAAATTATTGGATGTTTTAAAGAAATGCCTTCAGACTAACACACAATAATTCCCTTTTTAAACCCCTCACATAAGTGATAAGGGTATATATAAGTTTGTCATTCCGTTTATAATTTCGTTATTATCCATTTGTGACCCCAAAATGTATATATATTCTGCATCCTTACAGACAAGGAAGCCGATTAAGCCATGTCCATCTGTCCCTGTTATGGTTAAAATCAATTTTCTGAAGCCCCCCGATGTCACATAGAGCCGCAAGTGGTATCAACCTGTTAGAAATATCTGCGAAAAAATCAGTATTGCAGTTCTGCAAAATCGCTAGATAACTGACCGAGATATAAGCCAAAAACCAAGACAACGTTCTATTTTTTATTAAAAAAAAAAAATGAAAAAAAGTACATAAATATATGTATTTAATAATAAAAACAACAAAAACCGAAAAAACAGAATCAGTCATGGTGATATTATTGAACCACACCCAAAACGAAAATTTTATTAGTACTAGTATTTATAAAACAGGGTTGCCATACAAAGCTTAATTTTAAAAATTTTTGAAGAAGGCTCCTACAGCTTCTATGGTTCTCCTACAAAGGTAAAATATAAGACCGACCCCAATTAGTTTATCCTCTTAAACATTTTTGTGGAACATACTTACCTTATATCTCTAGCCCGTAATATGGTTGCCATACAGAATTTGAAAAAATATTATAAAAACCGCTACAACTTCACAGGAGTCGCCCCTGGAGGAATAAAATGTATAACAGACCCCATAAGATATCCTCCCAAACGTATTCCCAGAAAAAGCTTACCCCTTATCTCCATCACTTAAAGTGGTTTCCCTACAAAATTAAAAAAATGATGTAAAAATGCCCATAACTTCTACAGAGTCGGCCTAAGAGAAATAAAATATTGGACTGACCCCCATTAGTTTCGCAAACATATTCCTGGAACGTACTTGCCTTCAATCTCCACGTCTTAAGAGGGCTGCCATTCAAAATTTGAAAAATAGAGTAAAAGGCTCTACAACTTCTCCCGAGTCGCCTGTAGAAAAATAAAATGTATCACAGACCTCATTAGTTTTTTCTTCCAAAGGTACTCCTAGAGTATACTTGCCCCCTATCTCCAAGCCTTAAAAAAGTTGCCATACAAAATTTGGAAAAATAGGGTTAAAACCGCTACAACTTCTCCGGAGTCGCCCCTAGAGGAATAAATTGTACCACACCCCCATTAGTTTTTCCTCCCAAACGTAATCTTAAAGTATAAATATCTAACCCCTATCTCCATCACCCGTACAAAATTTACTAAAATGATGCAAAAACGCCCATAACTTCTACAGAGTCGGCCTTAGAGAAATAAAATATACGACCGACTCCCATTAGCTTTTCTTCCCAAACGAATTCCTAGATTAAACTTGCCCCCTTTCTTCACGCAAAATTTGAAAAAATAGAGTAAAAGCCGCTACAACTTTCCAGGGGTCGCCCCTGGAGGAGTAAAATGTATTACAGACCCCCATTAGTTTTCCTCCCAAATGTATTTCCAGAGTATACTTACCCCCTATCACCATCACTAAAAGTGTTTTCCCTACAAAATTTAAAAAAATGATGTAAAAACGCACATAACTTCTACAGAGTCGGCCTTAGAGAATTAAGATATATGACCGACCCCCATTTGTTTTTCTACTCGCAAACGTATTCCTTAAACATACTTGCCCCCTATTTCTACGTCTTAAGAGGGTTGCCAAACAAAATTTAAAAAAAGGGTAAAAACCGCTACAACTTCTCCGGATTGCCCCTAGAGGAATAAAATGTACCACAGACCCCCATAATTTATTTCTCCCAAACGTATTCCTAGAGTATTCGTACCACCTATCCTCATCACCCAAGGGGGTTGCCATACACAATATAAATTAAATGATGTAAAAACCCTAACAACTTCCCCGTAGTTACCCCTATTTAACAATTAGTAATATTTAATAAAAAAAAAGGGATAAAAATAAAAAAAGTTTTGGGGTTTCGAACGTCCGATGTGAAGGGTATCTGAAATTCGGCACAGCCGGTTATAGCGCTTTTACTTGTTTATTTGTAACTTAATACCTAATTTCTATTAGAATTTAAAAAATTTTCCTTGTTTCTTGGTTTAATAGTGGAAATTCGATTGGAAAGCTGTTAGCTTTCAATCAAACTAAGTTATTCTTATAGCCTTAAGTCAGCCATTATGGTTTATTCTCAAAATAAAAATTATTTTAACCCAGCAAAAACTTACATCGCTTTGTGATGAGTTAAAATCAAAAAAAAAAACTCTTACTCATTAGCATTTAACTCATTATTTTAACATGGCGATGGCATTGGAGGCAAGTTATATAAGTATTTGCCATGCTCGCTTACAAAAAAAGGACTTAAATAATCTATTACTTTCTTGGCATTATAATAACTTTTTACTATTAAGGGTTCCAACAAGCTTTTGTTGCTTTTCTAAATTTTCTAAAAATTTTTGGTTAAAATTGCTTAAAAATACTGAAATAACAAAAAAAAAATCTAAAACTTAAACTATCTGCTTAAATTTTAGATAAGAAACAACTGCTAAGTAATGCGGACGATATAGAATAGTCATTGAAAGGTAAGTTGTTTTGCAATGACTAATCACTATCAAGTTTTTGCTGGGAAACTTTGGCGTTGGCAGTTTTTGCTTCGCCTCTTGGTGGTTAATATCAGTTTTCCCTATTATTACTAATTAGAGTCTAAACTTTTTTCCGTTTTATTTTTATTTCGTTTTATCTTAAGATGCTTCAATTAAAATTAATTTTTTTTACCAGGTTACTTATGTATGTATATGACTCCGCAAAACTTTCTATAGTGAGTGTAAGAATTTAAAGGCCATTAATTATATTCTACCTGCCCGCAAACCGTTTTATTGCTGTTGACATGTATTTTATTTAATCTCTTTCTTGATTTTGTTGCACTTGATATGGCTATAAATTTAGTTAATCTTTAAATCCTTTGATTAATTTAAACATGTTGTTGCGGTTCTAATTAACCTTAATGTGCATTTTTAGAAATTTTAGGTCTAAAGATACAAAAGCGCCAGTGCAAAGCATTTATGTGTTTTCATTTAGTCAATTGGATAATCCGGGGTGTCTGGTGGCAGATTTTTATTTTCAAACTTAAATGAAAAACGTATCAGTTGACTCAAAGTTTAATTCAGAATATTGAATGATAAAAGGAAAATTCAGATATTCTCTGTCGAGTTCTGCATCACACACTACAGAAAGCTTTAACTGAGCTGGTTTCTCGACGAATAGTTTCCTTCAAAGCCAAAAATATTTGGGATTGTCATAATAAACCGTCATTTTGAGGAAGCTCAATAGAAAAGGCCCATGGGAGATATATCTGGTGACTTCGGTGGCCATGGGATGTCCCCAAAGCGATTGATCAGTTTTTGGGGGAGATTTTACCAAAGCAAATTCATCGAATCTCTGGCTAATTGTGCAGCCGCCCAATCTTGTTGAAACCACGGGTGTGAAGACTACGATGGATGAGCTCGCAGGTTTGGCATTTGGTTAACATTCGTCGTCTGGCCTCGAGATATTTCGAAAAAAAAATGGTCCACTTATCTCATGCGTGTATAAGGCACGCCAACCAATTACCCTGATGCAATTTAAAAGTTTTTCATGTTTCAATCGAGGGTTGCGGGTTTTTTAGAGACCAGTAACGGCAGTAATTGCTTGGCGTGACCGTTTAAGTTAAAATAGGTCTCGTCGCTTCAAAAAATGGGAGGTACAATGCGAAAAAAAATTTGGCGCAAACAAAATTTACTTTCTTTTATTTCTTGAACCCTTTTAAAATTTCATGAATAATCGCTATTGGAAGTCCCACTGAGGCTGCTCTTTCCGTACTGAAAGTCGGTGATTTTCACGTAAGCTGCTTTTCACCAGTTGAGTGTTTCCGAGTGCCCTTGAAAATCAACTCGGCCCTGGATGTGGGAAATTCATAGCCGGAGCAGTTGCGCAGAATCTTCCCACCAACGAAAAAATTAAATAAACACTCGGTCCATCACGTATTTACCGAACTTTAAACAAAATTGTCGATAAGCAATTACGTAAGAATCATTACTCTTTAAAAATGTTTTCACAGAGAACGCGTGATGCTCAATCGATCACTGGGATATCGTGACTGACAAATATGCACAGTCGATAATTTCAACGGCGCTACCCTCCCCTCGCACCGCTATTACTTTTTGAAATAATCGCATTAACAAATATAAATTTGTTACCAGACACCCTGTATATGATTTCGTCATGTAATCTTACCTTATAGGGACTAAAATCATAAATCTATACTTCAATTGAAAAAGCCTAATTTTATTATAATTTTAAAAAAATTAATATATTCTTATATGCAGCTTAGATATGTTTAAGCAGGCAGTGATCTCCAAACGTTTATCTAAAGTTCCTTTAAAATACTTAGAGAAATCTTGTGTTTATAGAAAAATAATTATAAATCGAATTATAGCTGTTAATCTTGGTTGATATTTTATTTTTCAATTGGGAAACTCTGTTGTAAAAGGCTATGATTTTTTGGGGACACTGCAAACTTTTTACGCCGTCAAAGCTTAACCTTTAATAATATTTTTGACTTAAGAGAAACAAACTCATTTTTGTAACGCGCAGAACAATATATTAAGTCAACATTTTAATAAATTTAAATTAGTTTTTATTAACATACATTTACTCTAAGATTAACTAAACTTTGCTTTCTTTTATTTATTCAGTTGGTCAGGCGTTCAGTGACTTACTTGTGTTCGTATTTTATTTTAGGGAGTTTAGTTAAATCGAGTTATAAAACGTATGAGTTTTTTTTATTTTTTTGCTGGTAGTAAAACTAACACAATCCGCTTAAATTCATAAAGATAAACTTTATTATTTTATTAAGGTTTGAGCATTATTTGGAGTTTGTTTTGTGTATTCACAGTTGTAGGTATTTTTACTATAAAAAAAAACAAAAATACTCACTAAATATTTAATTCCAGCATTTAAGCTTAAAAGTTTAGTAATAGTTGAAATGCGTGTGAGGTTTGCTATTAAAACTTTATTTTTTTTAACAAAAATTGTGACGTATAGTAAAGATTTCATGATATTGCAAACAGTTAACCCATTACTTAAACAAAGGGTACTATGAGCAGTAGAAATTTCCATATTTTTTTATTAAATCTCTTCACTCCAAGCGAGGCCAATAACCTAAAAAAAATACGAAATATGTAAAAGTAGCTATTCTGTTACACTCGGTTTACTTTTGTCCTCAATGTGGGGCAACAGTCCTAAATGTTGTATATTTTGCGACATTTCCTGAAAAAGTACCAAAAAGGAGAAAAAATAAAAACTGTACTTCTTATCAACTAATCTGACTTTCGTCTTTATTCAGGATAAAAAAACAGTATAAAAAATGCAAAAAAGTATCAAAAAGTCCTCTTTTTGTTTTTCTCCGAGCTATCTATACGTTGAAAGCCTTAAATTTTATAGCTCTAGACTTCTCATATCGAAAAAGGCAAAAAAGTACCAAAATTGTTTAAGTACAAAAAGAAGCCAAACGCTTTAAAAAGTTTGTATGTATGTACCATTTTAAATATCAATTAAATCTTGTCTTGTCGCAAACGCAATTTGTACTATGTTTCTATCTTTACTAGTTTAGAAGTAAGAAAATGGACATAAAAAGGGCCAAAATAAAATTTTTTTCCTAAGAGGGTTAGGGGTTAAACGATCAAAAATTTAAAAAAGTTTCAAAAACATATGTACTTTTTGAAACCTATCTTTTAACTTGGTCTCAGAAAACAATATCTCCTAACAGCTAAAACAGGACATTCCCTTTCACTATTCGACCTATTGCGTCATGGGACGTTTGGAGAGAGTCTGAGTTTATAGTCCCCGTAAAATTGACAGAGATCTTGATACATTTTCCCAATTACTTATTAGCAGTACAATCGTATGCTTACCCTCAAGAGAGAACCACATCTACCTAGAGGCTCTGCATACTTCCTGTTAGAGCTACCCGCTCCCAGCCAGCTCAGGAAAGTGTCAAAAAAACCCGCTATTGATAGTCCCCAATCAAATGGCGACTGATTGCCATGTATGTAGTGCAAATCCCATTTTAGTCCTTTTCTGTCCATTAATTACCAAACTAGCTCCTTTTGCAACTGATTACATCAATGATATTTAGGGCAGATCTCGGCTAAGCTAGCTACCCGTCCATTACCAAAGTAGTTCCTTTGCGCAGGGGATCAGATGCTTGACTAACGAAAACTATTTCGAAATTTCCTTAAATATTCCTGTCACATAATTAGTAGCTTAGATGTCTCATAGATGGTTGATTGAGGATACTCCGAGCAGACACCGGATACAACATACAAGGTAGCCTCCACACCATCCCTCCTTAAGGAGAATAGAACCTTGAATTGTATATCCTGGTCCTGTTTTGAGGGCAATAGTGCTCAAGATAATCACCTGGCGATTCGTTCTCCCAACTCAAAATTTTTATGCCACTTGCTGCAATTGCCACAGACCTGTCTCTTATTGCACTGATCGTCCTTAAATCACTTTTCAAGTTGAAAAAATTATGACTGTTTAATAACCGTCTGTCTGGCTGGGCATTTCCGTATTCTTAGCATTAAAGTACGGTTCGCACTGTTGAAAATAATTTTAAACAATTTGACACAAAGCTAATTTCTTTGTTTGAGCTTGTTGAAACCGGTGATGATCGTCCTATAACTTCAGATAACGTCCGCATAAATATCATCCCAAAATAACCATAATCGACTATAACTGCTTCTAATAACACTAAGTCTTTGCGGTGTCATTTTTTATAGTGCCTGCATTGCATTTCGACAACCGTATGCGAAAATGTTTAAAAACGCAATGCCACTCACCGAAAACCACCAAATTACAGACGTTGCCAAAAGTACACACTATTGGAATGGCTTACGATGTCAAAAATAGCACAGAGTGTACTCAGCGTTAGTTAACAACCAAACCAAACACATACACGTCAACATCTCATAAACATATCAATACCTACACATATGGCATAAATTCAATAAATATTAATTTTCAGTCTCCCATGATGTCCTCTATTTGAGAATTACGTTTTAGTTTTTTTTTTTCCAACATTTGGCGCCACTAAATGCAATTGCAGCTACCTGTTTCTGTGTTTTTTGGCGGTTGTAATATGTGCAAATGGAGATTTTGTGTTTGATTAAAGATTAGCATGCCCACGCGGTAACAATATCTGAACTCAAACACGTTCTTTCAAAAACCCAAAAACCGCTTAAAATGCAAAACAAAATCAAATTATGTACATAAAGCGAGATATTTAATGTTTTTAGCGGTTACAAGTAATAATTATGTTGTAATTTAATATTTAAAATATGTGATTAGTTTAATTAAATGGACATTGTCTGTCAATAAAAAAAGAATCAATAGCCATTTGTTGATTTAGTTTGAAGCATATCTAACGAAAATATAAATAAAAACTAAAATAAGTCCAAACGAACATACAATGAGTAAAAAACAGTGCGAAGAGAGGGCTATGCCGTTGGAATTATCGATTGTACGGATTTGTCAGCCTTGATGTCTCGGTGATCGAGTAAGCATCGCGCGTTCTCGGTGGAGACATTTTTTAAAAGTAATGCTTCTTACGTAATTGCTCTTCGACAATTTCGTTAAAAGTTTGATATTCGGCGAATACATGATGGACCGAGTGTAAATTTAATTTGTTTGTGGGTGCAGAGATTCCGTGCAACAGCAAAATCTTGACGGCCAGGGCCCCGTCAGTCTTTAAGGACTCCCAAAAACATTGAACCGGTTGAAAGCAGTTTTCGTAAAAATTCGCGACTTTCTATACAGAAAAGATTCGCCTCACTGGAACTTCTAAAAGCGCTTACTTATAAAATTAAAAAAAAAGGATCTGAATTTCTATCCTATTAAAATTTAAGTCAAAAATTTTTGTTAAAAGATGTTGGAGAGTTTCGCCCTGTAAATCTAATTCTTTGAAGCGACCAGGATCATTCTTACTTAAACGGTCGGCAAGCAAAAAACCTTGCAATTCCCCATGGTAACTGTTTGGCGTGCCTTATTCACGCTTGAGATAACTGAACCTTTTTTTTTTAAATTCTCGAGGCCATTAGTAAAAATTATTGACACATCATTACGGAAATCATTTTACCAAACTTGTACGCTCATCCATTATACTCTTCACACACGTGGTTTCAACAGTATGCCGTGACTGCACATACAGCTTCAATGAGTTTGCTTAGGCAAAATTTCCCAAAAAAAACTTAGCAGTTGCTTTCGGGACATCCCATAGCCACCGAGGTCACCCGGTCTGATTACCGTTGATTTGTTTTATGAGGCTACCTCAAAGAGAGGGTTTATAGTGCCAGTCCCCAATTTCTTGTGGCTTTAAAGGAAAATATTCGTCGAGAAATCAGCTCAATTAAACCAAGTTTACTGCACCGTGGGACGCAAACACAAGGGTCCGTTTTGAAAAGTCTGTTCAACTCAACGGAATACATCTAGATGACAAACTATTTAAAAAATAAAAACGCATTTCAATTTTATCGTTCAATGCTGTTAATAAAACTTTGTGTCAGTTATTATGTTTTCTATATAATTTTAAAAACATGAATCTGCCACTAGACACCCTGTATAACAAATAAGAATATTATAGTCGCTCAAGCCCATCTATATCACACCCTAAACCACATTTGTATGGGGCTCTTTAAAAAAAGGACCGATAATATTTGTTTTTAATATAACGGTTGGTGGTATAAAGAAAAACATGTGTGCAAAATTAGGAGAAGGTAAAGTAATATTTGAGCCCAAAATGCTTCCTCCGGGAGGGCATTTGTATGACTGTTATATCGAATAATGGATCGATCATGTTTTTTATTGTTTAGTGTACTAGTTTATGGCATAAATTAAGACACATATAGAAAGCTTTGTCAAACTGGAATAATATTCGAGCCAGTTATAGCCTAGAATGCTTATTCCGGGAGGACATTTGTATGAAGCCAATGTAAAAATATAGACCGATCGTGAAACAAAGGGCTTCGTGTCGGTACCAAAATACGTATTTTTGCCAATTTTTTATTAAAATATTTTTAAAATTGCGCCCTGCATTTTAATCACAAAAATACATGGACACCCAGCCGAACGCACGAACGGACTCGAAATGTGACTCTGAGTCAATCGGTGGGTCTTGACGGTGGACCTCTGATAATTGTTTATAGCGTTAAAACATCTGCACAAACGCCTGGTACCCCAACCACGTATTTGATGTAATGTTCAGCTTTTATCATATCAACCGGATAAAAACTATCTCGAAGCCTTCTGGATTCACTTTGTCAATATCTGCCAGTGGTCGGGTAGGGTACAACAACAGCTACCAATATCTATTTATTTTACACTTGATTTTTACTATAAAGCTTTTGTTACAGCTAAATTATTCAAAGTCCCCTTTAGCTGTTTTTTAAAATTGTCTGATTTTAATTTCAAATTTATTTAACAAAATCATTTTTTCTTTCTAGTGGCTTATTAAGGCGGAGATTTATGTTTTAATGATAAAGTTTAAAACACGTAAATTACACGGAAAGACACTTTAATTAAAACGTATTATGTTGTTTAAAATAAACAAGTAAAATAAGTACTTGTAAACTTATAAGTTATGGATATATTCATTTAGAAAATATATTAAATTCTTTCGTTTTTAATGCAAAATATTTGACAAAAATCACACCTGATATTATTTCGAAAAAATATTTATTTAAAACACTTAAAGAAATTTGTAATATTAAAAATAAATTTTACAATTTATTAAATAAATAAATGACTTACATTTTTTTTAATTAAAATTTTTTTTACTCAAATTTTTAATAAGAAATAATAAAAAAAAATTAAAACATTTTTAAGTTATTGTAACAACTTGTTTGATAAAAACACGCTAAAGTGTAAACACCAAGTTACACTTGAAAAAATATTGTTTGAACTAACAAAATAATTCGCACAACAGCTTTAATTCAAAATTTAATTTTTAAAAATTACAAACTTCGTATTTTTACAGGGTGCCCGCCGCCAAAGTATACTATTTTGTTTAAATATAATTTTTGATTAAATGAAAGAGAATGGGTCTTATATTGATAAATGTTTTACTTAATGTCGGCAATTATGTATGACATACAATATCAGATAAATGTCCGCCTCTGTTAGCCTCACAAATGCGAGCCCTTTTGAGCACATTTTCATTACATTTTTAGATATTTCACGCGATATTTCAATAATTTCTCCACGAATATTTTGCTTGAGTTGCTCCAGCGTTTCTGGTTTGTTTGCATAAGCCTTGTTTTTCATATATCCCCACAAAAAAAGTCCGGAGCAGTCAAATCAGGCGACCGTGAAGACCAATCCACATCACCCTTCCATGAAATAACTTGTTATGGAAAGAGGTTTTGCAGTAATTCCATTGTTGTCCTGGCTGTATGCGATGTCGTACCGTCTTGTTGATACCACATGTTAACCAAATCCAAATCACGCAGTTGTGACATTAAAAAGTTTTCAATCATATCATGATATCGCTCCCCATTGACAGTTACCATTTAAAAAAATTAAGGTACAATGATTCCTCTTGTCCAAAATGCCAACCAAACTGTCCCTTTTATTGAATGCAATTGTGACTGATGAACAGTTTGAGGGTTTTCCATTGCCCAGAACCAACTATTCTATTTATTCATATATCCATTGAAATAAAATGTGTCTCGTCACTCATTATGATTTTTTCATGAAAATCGGGGCTGTCATTGACGAGCTATAACATCATATTGGTAAATGTACGGCGGCGTAAATGGTCTTCTTGAAAAAGCTCTTATGTCAACTGAATCTGAAATGGAAACAAATGGAAATCCTTGTGAAAAATTGTAGCCAAAGTTATTCTTTGAAATTAAAGCTCCTGAGCATGAAATCAAATGGAGGTTGATGGATTATTTTTAACACTTTTTTAAGCAGTAGTAATGCTTTCAGCTGATCTTGCAGTACGTTGTGGTTTATGCTTGGGCCTATCAGCCACAGTCCCTCTTTCTCCGAAGTCATTTACTATATGATAAATAGTGCGTCTTGTTGGCACGTTGTTTCTACCAAGAATTTTACGAAACTTTCTCATCGTCACAGTAATCGACGATTGATTTTAATAAAATGTTTTAACAATTTTAACACGTTGGTTTACCGAATATTTTCCATAATAAATTTGCCGCATCTCTACTTGACGACTGCCAAATATAAACTGTTAATACTAAGTTTTACCAAAATGACGGCAAGACAAAATAATATACCTTGCCGGCGGACACCCTACCCTGTATTTACAAAAATCAATGTTTTTTTAGCAAAACCAAGCTAGAGAAAATTACGCCATTTTTTATTACAATAAATGTTGTAAGAGTTTTTACTTAATTCCAATAGTAAAAGCATGGAATTTCGTATGGTCTAGTAAATTTTCTTTGTACAACCGGTGCCTTATTTTTCCCCCTGTAGTTTGTGTTATCCTCATTTGTTTAAATATTTTTTTAAAATAAATTTTAAAGCAACATTACCAAAATTATTACGAAATAAAAAATCACAATTTTGTTTGAAATAAATGTTTAAACAAATAATTTGCCTATTTTAAAGGTATTACTTTTAGGGTTTTTAAAAGTAAATTAAAATTTACCATGAAATATTATCGGAAGTGTAATTAATCATCCAAAATGAATGACTATCAAAAGCCAGTAAGAATGTGTATTTGTTTGTGTTTTGAAAATAATATTTAAAAGCTGTCAACTCACGACTCAATATAATGATGGTTGATTTCTTATATGAAAAGAACAACATTCAAATAACTACAACAATATGATTGACAACAGTATTTTTGTTTGTTGTTTCAGGCCTTTGTCAATTTTCTTTAAATTTTTCTTTCAATTAAGGTGTGTCTGATTCATGCGATAGTTTTTGTTATTTCCCTCATGTTTGAAATAAAATGAAACACTTACCTGAACCAAAAAATGCACTAAATCTCAGCTTATGATCAATCACAATTTTGAAGATATTTTCTAACAATTTTTGCACTGACGCAAATCCTGTTATTTATGCTGATGATTGTTCCCTTTTCTAAAAATAGCTTCTGTACAAACGTTCTTCCAGAATAAGCATTTTGGGCTATAACAGGCTTTAATGTTACTTTATCTTCACGCAGTTTCGCATATGTGATAAACTTTATGCAACAAATTGTTATACTGATCACAGATATTAACGGTCCATTTTTTCCTATACATGGTCCCCATACAAATGTAGTTTAGAGTATAACATGTTCGGGCTTGACTGACTATAACTAGTTTAATTGTTATCTTCCCATTACTGTAAAACATGACTTTTAGTATGTTTCTTAGTAATATGGATTAATTGGACATAAGACCATCGCCCTTGCGAATAAGATGGCGGTGGTGATATCTTGGGTTTCTCGGAATACTATCTCTGATATAATGGAACTTAGACGGAAGATAATAAGTGAGAACAGAGTGGGTGCCGATATTGAGGAGCACGGATTCTGTCAAAAAGAGTGAGATATCTGAAAGCCATTTAGGATATTAAACTATCCTAAAGGCCTAACACGAAGGTAAGAAACGCAAGGACACAAACAATGTCGACTACAGAGTTTCAGCTTGATTAGAAGCCATGAACTCTGTTTCGAATCATTTACATTTTAAGAGTATGATGTGCATTATGGCCACTCTTATTACAGGCACAATAAGATTGATTCCAGCTAAGTTACCTCCAACTCTACTTAGCTGGCTTCTAGTAGATCTCCTGGCGAGGAAGTTGGCTCTGTATACGGTGATTAGACTACATGGGCTTATTGAGACAAAAAATATGTGGTTGTGTAAGTAATATTTAATCTGGTGGTTTATAAACATGAGGCTGCATTTCATTTATACTCTCCAATGAATGCAGTGTACTTAAAACTGCGTTACCAGGAATTTATTAACAGACTAACTGGCTGCGATACGACAAGAAATTTTGCAAAAATATCGGAATCCAGCATATATTCTCTACAACACAAGTTGAACATTCTTAAACGGGAAAATGCTAGAACAAAGGGATTAATTCAGGCAATTTTGTTGCACATAACAATGGCAAAGGATGGTGCTAACCGTAATCAATGCAGGCGTCTTCGCTGCTGATGTACTATATATATATATATATTTATTTTTTTTATTAAAAATTACATTTTTAATATTAGTTTGCTTTAAGAAAGTATTTTTTAATCTATTTTTTTTTCAAAACATATAAAAAATTGAACAAAATTAATATTTTCTATATTTATAATCTGTGAAAGTGATAAGACCAAATGAAACCCCTTAATTTGGATTTGTAAAGTCTTTGACAAATGGGCGGTCAATAAACAAATGTGATAAAGTTGAAAAAAAAACTTAAGACTTTGCTGCAACGATTTGCGTTTTTAGTTTGTTTTTATTAAAGTGACTTCTTAAAGTTAAACAGTCATCCAGCATCAATACAATATATTTTTATAAAGATGCCCAACAAACAAAAATGTTATATCTTTTCTAATAATGTTTTATTGATCATTTTTACACACGTATAAAGTCTGTCTACACATGAACAAGAGCCTTAATTAAGGCTGGGCGATTCCATGTTAAACAGCGTAGATCTGGACAAAATTCGTAATACTGGTTTGGTATAAATTTATTATTTATATAACGACAAAATAGGAATAAAAACAAGTTAAAACTTCTGTTTTCAGCAGTTCTAAATCCTTAATACACTTTAACCTAGAAATCTATTTCACCTTTGGCTTAAGGAATAAAAGTTCTGTAACAACTATCGTAGTAAATATGGAATGCCATATCCCCCTATTATTTGGGGGCACATATTTACAAAATTTTAGCTAGCAATTTTTTTTAATTTTGGATTTTTTGTTTGTTGGGTAACGAGTTGTTATGCTACTTTGTATGCAATTTATATTTGAGTGAAGTGATAATCTCTCCAAAAAACACCCGTAGAAATAAATAAGCAAAATATGTTGGAAAAAGACCCCATAATTAACTTAAATGACGGTCGACACGAATATTTGAATCTTTTGGAAAAAACACAAATTATAAAACAAATGTTTGTCTCTCAATTTCGTTTTTTCTTTTTCAATGAAGCTATTATGTCCGTCCAGAAGTCGGTGGCTTTTGAGTTGTTTTAAAGTTTTATTTTTTTGGTTTCTCACTTGGTCATTGCTAATTTGCTTATCAAAACCCAAATTAGTTAAATGAAACTAAATAGAAAGCCAGCAACTTTGAAATATTTAAATGCACTTTAGTTGCTACATGTACCTATGATTTGGTTATTTAACTTTATTTACTTAAGTTTGTTTGGTCTTTGGATGACTACTTAGTTGGGCATTTGGTTATTTGGATGACAAACAGTATTATTTGCATCACATGGTCACACATATGGACAGACTAACATTTTAACAGTTTAACTGCTCTCAAACGTTTCAAATAAATTTACTAATTTAATTAATTTTTAATTTTTTTAATATGAGAATTTATGCAAAAACAGTTAAAAGAGTTTCCAAAATACGCTGTTGTCTAGAAATTTATTTTCGTAAGTCCACAAATTAGTTTTTGGAAGTTAATTTCAAGTTTCGATTGATAAAAGAGCAGTGGTCCGAAATTATTGCCAGAGGTAGTGCTGAGAACCCTATATCGATAATGTAAAAAGAAAAAAGCGCTAAATTCGACTGTGTTGAATCTTATATACCCTTTACTTTGTTCTTTATAAATGCTCAACTAACCGCAAATATTTAAGAAAAAATTTTTGTAGCAGGTTTAAAGTCAAAAGCTATTCTAGCTTTTGAAATAGAAATTACAAAAAATTAACCCGTCTGTCAGTGATGCTACTTCCCGTGTTTCCTATCAAACTGATTTTTTTTTTAAAAAAGGAAATCATAACAAAACTAAAAGGTTTAAGGTCGATAGCTCCAGCTGTTTCCAAAATATTTCGTATCGAAAGTTTCATAAAAGTGGTTCGATTGTATAGGGACTATCGCCCCTACCCATTTATTTCTTTCCTAGAATCTGGGGTTGGTCGTAAAATTTTTTTGTTATAAACTAAGTCCATAGTTTCCAAAAAATTTTCTTCGCTCTTACGCACTACCTTTTTTCCAAAACTTCAACATAATACCAGAGCTACTCTGTAGCAGGTTTGAAGTTAATAGATATTATAGTTAGATATTATAGGATATTCAATTCGATTTCTATAGTTATTTACTCAGATATATTGGGATATAACTATTCATCGATTGTTTTTCCAAACGAATTGGTTATTTTAAATTTTTACTTATATATCAGACCGTAGTAAACTTATCTTGCTGCTATTAAAAAGTGTTTGTTCTGCGCAGGTCTGTCGGTTTTCACTTGCCTCCCGAATTTTGATTCCAACTGACGAACAGATGGTCATGGCTAGATCAATTTCTTTATAAAATACTTTTTTTTGCCCCCAAATGCTAACCCGTACCAATATGTAAGTTTGTTCGGTGGTACTGTCTGAAGCCAAATTGGCTATTGAGAATGCAATTGTAGTTATTCAAGATCCAAATCAGCTTGATTTCAGGGAACTTTTTTGAACATTTTCAAAATATGTAGTTAGCAGCAGGCTTATAAGCCCTTAAGACTCCACCGTTATAGGTTGAGAGTTTTTACCAAGGCAACTTTTCAAATAAGCGGAAAGTATTAAACCTTCTGCAGAAGTGATAAAAGAGTGATGTGCAGTACCGGCCACGGTACTTCTTGGTCTCCATTTTTCTGGATCAAGATAAAATCTGAACCGATTTGGGGTATCCCAGAGATTCCTAATTTTAATCATTAAGATGCTGCAACTCTGCAATCGTATATATCTACGCGAACTTTACAGGAAGATTTTCGAGTGCCACAGAAATAGTCGATCACCCCATCTTCGAAAGTCGCTACATCTTAGGATTGTCACCTGCCCTCAAATCCATACCATAGTGGTGATAAAATTCATCGCTATCAAGCTTAAAGATGACCGGAATTCACGGAATAATTGCGATAAAAGGTGCTTGTCAGTAATAAACCTAATGGGGAATAGGCTGTCGGGGAAGAACTCGATATTGCTGCCAAATAATTTGCTTCACCGTAGCCAATTAGCTGCTTTCCCAATTTCTAGCAGTTCAGCCTACAATATGCTGTATTCATCGGGAAGACTGAATGAGATCTGTGCTCCTAATTGGGCAATAATTATGCCTCCCCTAACACCAATTTTCCTCATAGACTCGTCTGTGTATAAGTATTTTCTGATCGATTTAAATATTACTTTCTTTAAAATTAGATAAGGAACCAAAACCGACAGACAGTGTTTAGCACCAGCTTCTTCAAAAGGAGGTTTGCGTAAACTCAGTTAAGAGTTGTCAAAAGTGGTCTAATTGAAAATGTCCTCACTTTTGTTAAAATCCCCGTGTTAGACATTATGTTCTCTGTACATGGACGATTCATGGCAGAGCTCATAGCCATTCTAGACATTTTTCACTGTTTTATCTCGTTTTCTTCTCCTACTTTTCTTTGTTTTTTAAGCAAATACAGGTGTTGATTTCAGTTGGCGGAAACACTTAAAGACGCAAGGAAATACAAAGTTTTAAAAATAGTTCATTATTATCTCGATATTACCTTATGTATTTTTCAATTATTTATGTATTGGTGCGATTGCGGCCTTACAAAACATTTACCGTTCTCTAATATCTCTTAGCCTTCCTAAAGTTTTTTGTAATCATTTCAATTTGTAATCATTGAAATCAAATTCAAATGCTGCTTGCTTTTGTTTCCTGTAAGTTTTGTAAATATATATATATATATATATATATATATATATATACGTTGGCTTGAGGTGTGATTTGATGATTTATGCAAATAAGACTCAACATTTTCATATGGAGTTTTGTGTACCTTTTGTTTAATGTTGACACACACCGAAAAAAAATGTTTTTTTTTTTAACTTTCGTTTGTTGGAATTTCAATTTATATTTGCGTAGCCTTAAGCCTGTTGCACTTTTTTAAACTTTTTGTTGTTGCCATCGTTTGTAAGATTTTGCATAGCACACAAAAAACATTACAAATATTTAGTTGAAGGGCAATAAATGACATAAATAATATAATGATATGGCTGGAAAGTAGAGCCCATATATTTTTAGAGGGAAAGGTTAGTCATTTAAATTTTTCTAAAAAATTTAAAGGAAGATGTTTTGCAAATAATGGCCTTTGTCAAAATATTGCCAGGAAAAATCGCAAAGTATTACCTTCCTTCCTACCTATGCACAAGTTACAAAAATTACTTTTCAAAAGAATAAAATGAATTAAGGATAGTCTTTACTCCCAAAGAAACAGGCCTATGTTGCCTCAAAAAACCTAAAGTCTTTAAAAGGATTGTTCTACTATTGGAAACTTTTGTTCACTGAAGTTAAATTAGGTTTAAAAGAATTCCAAAGGACGCCCTCAAGTCCCACAGGATATACATTTAAGTTAGTGAGCGGCTTAGTGGCGATGGGATGTCCCCAAAGCGACTGACCAGTGTTTCATGAAGAAAATTAATCGAAGCCTTGGATGTATGTGTAGTCGCCCTATCCTGTTGAAACCTCGTGTGTAAAGACTACAATGGATGAGCATCAAGATTCGGCAAAAGGAATTCCGTAATCATGCATCAATAATATTCACAGTTGACATTTTGTGCCTGGCCTCGAGAATTTTTGAAAAAAATGGTACAAATATCCCATGCGTAGGTAAAGCACACCAAACAGTTACCCTGGGGCAATGCGAGGGTGGCGGATTCTTGAAAACTATTATAGGCATTTTTGTTTTTTGACGTGGCCGTTTTAGTTAAAGTGATCCTGGTTGCTCCGAAAAATGGGATTTACGAAAACCCTCCAACATCGTTTCCCAAAAATTTTGGGTAAAAAAAATTTACTTTCTTTTAGTTCTTGAACGATTTAAATTTTAGCGGGATGAATCTTTTAGATCCTTTTTAAATATTTCATGAATAATCGCTCTTGCAGGTCCCAGTAAGGCTGCTCTTTTCCCTATTGAAAGTCGCGGATTTTCACGTAAACTGCTTTCAATCTGTTTAATGTTTTGTGAGTCCTTGAAAATCGACTGGGTTCTGGCCATGGGAAATTCATAGCCAAAGCAGTTGCATCCACGAACGAATTCAATTTACTTTCGGTCCATTACGTTTTCCCCGAAATACCGAACTTTGAACAAAATTATCAACGAGTAATGACGTAAGTATCTTCACTCTTAAAAAAGCCTCCACACCGTACGCGCGATGCTCACTCAATCAGTGTCCACATCGTGACTGACAATTTCGCACAATCGACAGTTCCAGTGGCGCCCCCTCCCTCCGCACCATTTATTACTTTTTAAAAAATTCGCATTCAAATATATAAATTTACGGCCAGACACCCTGCAGTATTTCAGCTCGTGTAGAGCTGTATGCGATCATCTTCTTGAATCGAGGCATATTGTTTGGAATCTCAGCCTTTAATGCGGTATCCTGCTTTATGGTTTTGAGCAGAAATAATATAACTAAAAAAAACTTTAGGGTTCGCAAAATTTCCTTTCCGAATTGTGGTTGGGCAATCAAAAAAAATTTTTTATTTTGTAGGAAAACCAGGAAGATACCATCCGGTCCTGCTGCCTAAATTGCGAAGCAGTATGGCATTGCCTCCTTTACCATTTTATTCATAATAATAAGTTTATTGTAATACATTTCCCATCATTTCAGTCGCAATACTTCCGAGGCCTTGCCATGATCGTGGGTGTTTATTAAGAATAACAGGGTTTCCTCTTAAGTACGCATCAATTTCCACGTATCGTAAACTATGGCTTTGGTTTGGGTTTTGGATAAGAACTTTTATATTTTTGATGTGTTGTTTATGCTTTCAGCTTATTTGCAGAATAACCTCCAAAAGTTGCGTTTTGTACGCATATAATCTTATTGTATTCCCTAAGCCTCCTATGATTAGCGTTTCAGTATGCAAAAGCTTTCTTCGGAGTGATTTTTTTTAGCAGTCTCTGTACATTCCCCCTAGTTTTAGCTATAGTTTCACGGACGGTTTCTTTTTAATTGGTATTAGGTTTTTCATCATTAGATGTCCCACTGTAAATTACAGGTGACAGATTAGATTAATTTTTATACATTTGTATTTTAATATGCTTGGAGGCACTACTTGGTAACTTGAGTATTTGCTTGTGTATGTGTGTATTCAAAATATCAGGTGTTGACTTTTTAAAGTTGTTAACACACTTGCTGCAGATTTGTTTATTTATTTGAAATAAAACATTTTTAATTTTTAATGCAAATATATGTTTAAAGTTATTTATTTCTTTTTTTATTATTTTTTCCTTTGTTGTCGTTTGTTTTTCTTCATTTATTTAGTTTCTCTTAGGGCTTTACACTGCTTTGTGGCGGCATTTTTTTTCATTTCTTGTCATTGTATTTCATTCCCATAACGTTGGTGATGACAAAGACAAATACTAAAACAAATGATTATTATGATGATTAAGAAAATCTTTATTTGCTTTTTTTGTCAAACACACCTTTTTATTTACATAATATCTATAAATATAGATACACATGTATACATATATACAAATATTTCATATCAGATTAGTGGTGGGTGTATTTAAACATGTGCATTTCTAAAAGCTACTAATTTCTTAAACAAATACTGTACTTAGCAACATGTTAAACAAGTTGTTTGCTTCACAGCAACATCATAATCAATTGTGTAAAATGACTTGAATAAGCAGACATTTTATAAAGATGACTATTATTGGTAGAAAAAAAGATTCTTGTAAAGAAATCAAACTTTCGTCACAAATGTTTACTTCGGAAATCGCACTTTTCTCTTTAGAGGCAGGTAGCTCATTTTTGAATGCATAAGCAAGCCAGCTAACAAAATTTACTTCATCCACTCCTTAAAAATATTTAGCACTTTAAAATGCACGCATCCATCAAATAAATTTTAATGTAACATTTTACCTGTTAAACAAAAGATAGTTTCTCTTTACTTTTAATTTAATTTTATCTGTTGTCGTCATTAGACTACCCGTGCCGTATGCGTTTACTAAGAAAAATTAGAAAAAGTTTACTATTGAATTTTTCATTGATGTAAATTAAAGCCTTAAGGTGTGGCAACCAATGAAGTTTGGAAATTTTATCAAATTTGGTTTCAAAAGTGGCCAGTTTGGGTAACCATTCGTACTGATCTCATCAGTACATGTACTGAATTTTCATTTGGTGGACTGAATTGACTGATTTTTGAAAAAAAGTTCTAACTGTATTAATTTTTCATGTTAATTTGATATTTTAAATAATTTTCTTAAAAATTTTTGTTAAACCAAAGAAAAAATGGATAATTAAGTACTTTTCCAGCAAGAAAAAAATAATTTAAAATATTTTCATTTAAAACATAACTTTAAGTCAATTGACGGCTGTCAAAAAATTATATAAAATTTTTTGAAAACGTTTTTATTTTAAATGACTATTAAACCTGCAACCTGGGGCCAAATCGTCACATTCGATTCGAATCGAAAATTCACTCGATTGATCGAGTTGTCAATGCTTTTAATATAGGAATTCAAACAAGAATTTTAAATTTCGATTCGAATCGAATGTGACCATTAGGCAAATTACGGCATTTGATTCGAATCGAAATTTTCAAATTCTTTTTAGAGTTCCTATATTAAAAGCATTGGCAACTCGATCGATCGAGTAGAATTTCGATTCGAAACGAATGCCGTAAATTTCCCCCCTGTTCTTTAATAAAAAAAATACCCAGACGGATGGACAGACATACTTCAATTGACTCAGAAAGTGATTTCAACTTAATCGCTGTAATTGAAGGTGGTTCTTAGACTAAAAAAAACTTATTTCGATCTAGAAATAAATGGTCCCCCTAAAAATGTGAAAAGTTTTAAGAGAAAACGCACTCCCTATTTAGTTTTTAGGGGCAATAATTAACCAAACGTCACAAAATTTGTAGAAACGTTTAGGTTTGCGCAGCTAAGACCTCTAGGGACAAACTTTAAACTGCCAATTAAATTCCTACTTTTTTCAGGTTCGAAATCTAAACCAGATCAAGACTTTAATGGTATTTTTAAAACACCGCTATATTTCCTATGTTGCTGTACTTCGGACACTTTCTTACAGAATTTGAAATGAAAAAGGTAAATGGATTTGGAAATTGTCTTAGCATTGAAATTGTTGTTGCAATTGATTTAAATATCCACAACTTTAGTTAATTTCCAATACCGCCCGCACAGCCACAGGAGTCTTTAAGGTAAGTTTAAGTTCGACTTTAATTCTTTACACAACTCGTAAATGAACTAATGCATATTTCTTCACATTTTTCTTACTTCCAACCTTGAAATGTCCAAGTTAATGTTTTTGCAACTCGGGCTTTTGCATTATTTTTACCTCCGGTTCGTTTTCCAAGCCTCAAAGCGCAGAAGCGTTTCATTTTTTTACAAAAAGTCTTGCTGAAATTTTCACAAAAAATCAGTATTTAAAGTCTACTTTAAATTCAAAGTACATTTTAAGTTGCTTATGAATATGGTGCATAGCTTTTTTTAGTTGTAGATTTTTTAGATAATATTTTATTACATATCTTATTTTAATTTAAAGAAAGGACACTTAATATAAATATTTGCCCAGCAGCATATTTTGCTTCCTAAAAATATAAGATATTTGTTCTTAAATACATTTTTCATATTTTTAACTGAAATACAAAGTATCCATAAGGCAGACCATCCTAAGATTCTCTGACACACAAAAAACTACAAAAAAAAATTTTCAAACAAAAACTTGTTCAAAATAATTTATTTTTTTAGTCAATTTATTTAATAGTCTCTAATAATATTTTTATTTGATTTTTAAATCAAACAAAATTTTCGCCTAGACAAATAAAATATTTAACCAGCTCAGCAAAATTTTTTAACAGAAACTAAAATTCTTGCAAAATTGTTTGTCTAAATTTACAACTTTCGTTGTAGGTCCTCAGCCAGACAAAATATTTACTGATTCTCTGAAATTTGTTATTGATTCTACAACTCAGTTTTTTCTGTGTGAGTGTATGTCAGATTTTCGGAGCCCAAGAGCCGTTTTCCAAACAAAAAAAAATTATGTTAAACTCCCTAAACGGCAGCAGTGCTTGGCTGTTAACAACATCTATTTAAATTGCATGATTTTAAAAAGGCAAACGGATTTGTTTTTTTCTTTGTAAGTGAGAAATAAGTTAACCATTTTTCCAGAACTATCTGAGAGTGAACACTCGTTCAAAAAATCTCAACCGAGGTGTTTAGTAATGTGTTAAGCTAAACTGAAATTTTATGTTTCCTTTGCAGAAATTTACTTATTTGGGGTATTCAAACGGTATGCTATCAAGTCATATTGTCTTAAAGTTTTAATATTTTAGGTTAGGTTAGGTTAGGTAGAACAGGCAGCCGTTGGAAAAAAGGATACAGCTCACTTGGGTCCGCTTAATTCGATCTCTTCGGGTTACCTGGAAAAGCGGATAGAATAGGTTGAGACGGAAGGAAAGAAGAAATTTAGAGAAGGATAGATAAGAAAGAAAGAAAGAACAGAAGGATGAATGAAGCAGACTTACCAGGGTCTCTGGTGGGAATCGAACCCACAACCCCCTGACTGGTAGACTCGTGCACTTACCACTGACCTACCGGGGCACCCCGATTGTTTTTGTGCTTAAAAGAAAAATTCTATAATAATAAGACTTTTTGAACTGTGTTTATTGTTTTGTCATAAACAGTAGAAACCTGAGCCGCGGGGCCGAAACTCTTTAGTGAAGCCGTTGATATAATTAGCAAGTCGCAGTAACTAATTTTAAAATATTTTTAAATTATTTAATTTTTCTGTTTTCTCCAGCAGCTGATTCAAATTTAAAATAGCACACTTAATTACGAGCGGATGTTCACAACAGTAGTATTTTTTCGTTTTATTTTTTTAATAAATATGACTACATATATACTTTATGACTACATTGTGAATACCCTAAATGTAACATTCAGTTTATTTAAATGAAAGTTCAGCCAAAAATATATAAAAAGGGTATACAAAATATTTAGCTCGTCTTTGAAATAGCTTAGTGTTTAATATGCTTTGTTTAGTCAATTGTTTTTTGTGTGTTCTGAACAGCTGATTTTTAAATGCAACCTTAAAGGAACATAGTAAACTTACCAACGGGCATTCAGTTTTAATTTGGCAATTAAAATTATTTTTCTGTGTAAAACTGCCGCATGATCATTCCTTCTCGATCTCCGGCAATTCAGTTCCCTAAGTGCCCCTACGCTACCTGCCGATATGCCCATTATGTGAAAAGAGTAGGATTGAATAGAATGCGGAGCATCTGTTATCCTAATTTATGTCGATTTTTGGACTTCGACTAGCTGTTCAATTACATATTTTCTTCCAATTACAGTTTACCATACCAGAGACTGGACGTATAATAGACGTGTAAATCCCTATTTTATGCAAAACATATTTAAAAAAGTAAATTGAACCTTTGTTTTATTCAGTCTTCAAGATAATTAAAAGTTAAGGACAAAATCGAGAAACTTTCCTTTATTCGAGAAAGGGACTTTGCAGTTTCCTAGCCGGGGTTGTCCGTAGTTTGAAGTCTTGGTTTTTGTTTTAAAAAATTAATGATATAATTACAATTGTTGGATCCACAAAGTATTCTAACTATTACCAAGTTGGTTTTATTCGAAGTAAAAAAGAAATTAAAAAAAAAAATAAAAAAAATATGCCTAAAAGCAATAAGTTTGAGAAGAAATAAGAAGCAAGGAAATAATAATTTTTGTTAACCAATTCTGATAACAATAATCGATATTTTTTTTTTTTAACATTAAAAAAAATTTAACAATTACTTTTGCAAATAAAACAAAATAGAAATCAAAAAATAATTATTATTTTTTAAGAGAATATTAAAAAGCATTTGATTTTCAAAAAATTTTAATTCAATACGATCACGATGGTGTACTTCATTTGACTTTTCCATATTTCCTTGTACATGATTTTTATCATTGAAAATTTTAAATTAATTATTATTAACACTATCTGAAATTTAACAAATTAAGGTTTTTACATAAAAAAACCGTCTGCATTTAAACTAATAAATATTTCTTTACCTTAAACTTCCATGTGGCCAACGATCTCCAGCTGTGTCAAGTGTTAAAGGGCCTACTGTAATGACACATTTAGTTTACAAGCGCTGCGCTACGAAACAAACTGCTAAAACCAATTAAAGGCTAAATTAAAAAAAAAAATTTTATAATTTATAAAACAGTCGTTAATATAAAACTCAAATAAAACAAAATCGTTTTTTAAAATAACTCTGAATGAGCCATTAATTTGTTTTTAATCTTTTCATATTATATATTTTATTTTTTAAACTTTTATATTTAAATATTTTAATTTTTATAAAAATTTTTACGAGTTCAAAGACAATAGGATATTCGAAATTAATAATACAAAAAAAATTTTTTAAAGTCTTAAAAAACTATGTAAATTTCTTTGAAGACTGGTTAAACGGTGTTAAATTTTAATTTATTTAAAATTAAAATAAAACACAAAACCCATATAAAACATTAAAAATAAATGAAGACAATTTGTATTATTTTTCTTCTTTGCCACCGAAATTATGTAAATGTATACGAAAAACATCTGGTTATTAATTCGTTGTGACATTTAACGAGCTAAATATGTTTTTTGGAAATTGTGTTGTAGCACTAGGAAGTAGAGTACAAAATATACAGTACCGCGCATATAGATAGCAGTGCATTACAAAAAGCCTAAAATATTTTTTAAACCATCGTTTTTGCTATTTATTTCATATAACAAATGATTTTTAAGACCACAATAACGTTGATTTTAACGAAGAAGTGTAGTTTTTGAGATTTGTTTAATTAGTTTGTATGTTTGTTTTTATCTTGTTATACATATAAAATTTTCAATGATTTAAATATTTTTGCACGGTACTGTAATTCAGTAAAAAAATTGTTTATGTACATAAGTAGAATGCATTTTAAAAAACCTCTATTAAAATACCATAGGATTAAAAACTAAAATATGCAAAAACTTTTTTAATTACGATGCGGAACGAATTGTAGTTTTTATTGCTGTTAATATAAAGTTGTGCTACTGTCAGATGCATTAGCGCGTTTAACTCAACCAGTTTAATGAAAAAAGCCAGTGCCGTGAATTTTCAGTTGTAACAATAGGTATAAAGAAAGTGTTTTAGATAGGTTTTAATCTTCTAAGCCACTATCTAGTCCCAACATTTTGCATTACCCCCTTCTAAGCTTAATGAAGCTTTCACCAAACATCCACAACAAAATAAGGGGTGACATTAAACAAATTTTCTAATATTTGTAATGTCTCGAAAAAGAAGTCCAATACCTACTTTGAATTACAGCCTTTGACTCTGAATTATTTTTAACATACTTATATCCTTCCGAAATTATTTAACATCTTTTAATAATATACTTAATCTCCATTCATTTTCGCGTTCAATTTTCCGTCGCTTCCACGTAAGTCATAATCTCGGAAGTCGAAAGCGCACGAAAAATGAATTGATAATTGGCATAAAGACTACAGTACACATCATGAAAATAGCTACATTAGTACGTAGCTCTGATGTAATTTTTACGTCATAATAAAGCCAAATCGCATCATATCGATCATCACCGATTTCATTAGCATTAGTACTTGTTCAATAAGACTTATCAACACAAATTTTATCAAAATATCGTGAAAAGGCAAATTGTTTTTTGATCACAAATATACTTGGACACACAACGCCAACGGATGGACGGATAAACAACTCTTCAATCTTGTATAGGGCGTTTTTATTGCTTTTAATATAAGAATTCTAATAAGAATTTTTTAATTTTGATTCGAATCGAATGCCGTAATTTGCTCCCTGTTTGCTCCCAAGTAAACGAGGTATGCATGTCAGACAAAAGGGGTGCATCATAAAGTAAAAAATAATATAAAATAAAATAAAATAAAATAAAATAAAATAAAATAAAATAAAATAAAATAAAATAAAATGAAATAAAATAAAATAAAATAAAATAAAATAAAATAAAATAAAATAAAATAAAATAAAATAAAATAATATAAAATAAAATAAAATAAAATAAAATAAAATAAAATAAAATAAAATAAAATAAAATAAAATAAAATAAAATAAAATAAAATAAAATAAAATAAAATAAAATAAAATAAAATAAAATAAAATAAAATTAAATAAAATAAAATAAAATAAAATAAAATAAAATAAAATAAAATAAAATAAAAAAATAAAATAAAACAAAAAAAAATTAAAATAAAATCAAACAGAAAGAAAATAAAAGTTAATTAAATAAAAAATAAAGTAAAATATTATAAAATAAAATAAACACATAAAATTCAATAAAAAAAAAATATATAATATAATAAAACAAACCTGTTAAGCTTATTGCTTTAAATAAAATTTATATATTTATTGTTATTGCAAACAAAATTTATTTAAGTCATGTAGATAAGTTTTTCCATATGTATACTCTTCTAATTACCTTTATTTGCGCATAATTGCACACTTTATAGATAATTCTCATAATACGGTGTATCTTATAAATACTTTTAAAATTTACAAACACTGCTAAACTATTATTTCAAAACAAAAACCAGCTGTTTAACCCACAAAAACAATAATTTGACATGATGTTGTTTATGCGGCGAATTTTTAAAAAGTATCTAACAGAATTCTAGCAGTTTATATTTTAGAGCATTGATAGGCACACTAATACTATCGCATTTGTTCTAGTATATGTGCAATTTCAGATAATATTAATTCTATATTGTTGTTAGTGTAATTGAATAAACAAGCGGTAATCGACCACTTTGTTTGAAAACTCATCTGAGACTGACTAAAAATTTCTAATGCATTAAATACATTCCTCGCTACAGGCTACCGAACACAACCAGTCAAAAATAGAATACACGTGTGCTTATGAGAATAATTTTTTAATTGCTACAATGCAACACAACTACGGGTTGCTGTCAATGCTAACTTTGTGGCGTGGTCGAAATTAAACTAATTTCTATTTTTATACGCGACAGTTAACAAATTAGTGCTGCCAATACGGTAAGATGCTAAAAATATAGCTTAAACAGTACAAAAAGACTTTAGGTGGCAACACATAAAGTCATATTGCTCATATGTTTATTTTGTAGTGGTAGTCTAGTAAATATTTCAGTAGCAGCCAGTCGGACACAAATTTAGCAAGGAACTTTTGTGTTCGTGTGTTCCTGTGTTCTTGTATCTTGAATGTGTTTAATGCATAATGCTTTGTATACGTGTAGTTAAGATAAAAGAGGGAATTTGCGCGGCGTGGCAGAATGCCCAACAGTGTTTTAGAGATAATTTGTTCACAAGAGAAAACCAAAACACAGAAATAAAAAACAGAAATACTTGCTCTCACCGGCATGTCAGAAAATTATATTTTGTTTATAAATCTCTTTCAGTTTTGTATCTTTTGGATGGAGTTGTTTGTATAAATTTTTTTTTTGTTTTTTCTTTCGAGCAGTGCTGCCACAACCATAGCAGCCGGATTTGACGATTTATCGTTATTTTGACGATTTTTGATGGCAACAACTTTTGACGATTGGTCGATTTAGCCCTGAATTTCACGATTTTTGTAATTGAAGATTTGAAGAAAAAATATTTTTAAAATTTATTCAGCCATTGTTTGATAATATTAATCTTTGAACAAATATTTTCGTTTTTTATATAACAAGTATAAGAAATAGCTTAAGAGTCCTTAAAAAACAATACTTGTAAAATAAATTATTCAAAAGTTGTGATTATTATTTCAAATTAATTTGTTTAACATAAAAATTATTATCTTTATTAAATAACTATATTAGAAAAAAATTTTATGTATTATTTTAGATTATTTTGCTTAAAACTATAAATTTGTCCTTTAAATTTGATATTTATTTTAAGGAAGCTACTTGTAAGCAGTTTGGTTTTCCTAGTTTTTTTTTGTTTTGAAATAAAAAATTTTAGAAAAATATAAATTTTGCGAAGCAAACCTTTTAAGATAAAATATGCTAAGTACAATACATTAAAAATACAGCACTTTTGACAGTTATTGTCAGAACTATATAATTTAATAAATTTTAATAAAATTGTTTGTCCAAGCACCATACTCTTTATGATTTGGTTGCATTCCTACACACAATTTGTTTATTATAAAAAAAACGTAACTTTTTGCTAGCTAACCTGGCAACGCTCATGATAATATAAGCCATTGCACCCTGAGCGCATACACTCATCAACAACGAAGCGAATTTATTTTTAAAGTCAATGCTTTCTTTGGAGCAAATGAATTCGCCTTAAAATATTAACTGAATATGTTGGTTGCTCAAAGAGTATCTTTAGTTCTGTTGCGACACTTTCCGGGTTCGGTTCATAAATGCGTTTGTTAAATACTTACGACGGCAACGTTTGCGACGGCCAGAAACGGTATTTGTTTGTATTTTAATTAAGCAATTTATTAAATAAGAAGTTAATAAATCAAATATAGTTTTGATTGTGAAATGGAGTTATAAAAATTAGTGTTTATTTTTGTTAAAAAATTTAAAATTTTTATATGCATTTTTGGTAAACACTTAGTTCGGTGGGCCGAAGAGTGTGTGTTGAAAAAGGAAACGAAGAAAACTCGTGTATCTATATATGTATAAGTAAATACGGTTGTGTAAAACTCGCGTTACGCTTAAAATACTTGACTGGAAAAAGTCTTAAAAAAAGAATTTACGAATTAAATCCCTAAAAATAAAAGGGAGATTTTTCAAAGCACAAGTTCAACAAATATCTAAACAAATATAAAGCTAAAGTACCACAAATTGTTTCAAACAAAAAAAAAAAAAAAGGAAAAACCATTGAGATATAAATACAACAAAAACAAATATATTTTGTTTTTCCAATATCGTGCCGCATCGTCGGTGTAATTTTATGGTGTGAACGCTGCGTTCTTTTCGGTTGGAATTAAAGTGCTTGTTTCACTCACTCAAAAAAAGAAAATTAATTTTTCCAAAATTATTTGTGTGCGGGTTTTTCTTATTAAACACTACTACAAACATCATATAATATTTTTAAAATTGTGCGTTTGTGTGTGAAATGCTCCCTTGATTAGTTAGAAAATAAGAAGAAAAAGAAAAAAATATTTCTGTAATATTTTTACCCTCGAAATAAAAAAAGAAGAAAAAGAAAATTATAATAAAGTAAAATTTTATGTTTAAGAAAATTATTATTATTGCAAAGTCGGCTCTAAATATATAAAATTAACTGAAAAAATAGAGGCAAAATCTATTTGAAAATATGCTTCTTTAAGTGTTTTGAGAAGAAAAGAATAAAAATAAATTTAATAATATACTATCACAAATAAAATAAATATTTTTTAATTAAAAGTGGCATAAGCGAAAAATTCTTATAAATTACTAACAAGTGTGGTGTGTTGTTGTTATTTGAGGTTGTTAATTAATACCAGAAACGACACATAAAAAATATAAAAAATTCGAAAATCATATTGTTAAGTTGCTATAAACGTTAATAGGAGTTTCGCAAAACTACACAATACCATTTGGTGAAGATAAAGGATTAATTAAGGTTTGTTTTAAGTTAGGGCAAATTAACATAAAACTATAGTAGTTAGAATCTTTTACTTAAATTAAGCATAATTTAAAATAGGAACCTGCTCGTTTTAAACATTCTTAAAATAATTTTTTTTTTAAAAATCCTGTAGTTAAAGCGATGTTTGGAGTTTATAGGATTTTTTTAAATGATTTTGGATTTAATAAATCAACTAGAAAATACTATGAAAATTGTGCCTCGCTTATCCAAAAAATATTTTCTTAAATACCTTCTTAATCGCATTATAGGTAGGGTGTTTCTCAATGGTTTATTATATTTAAGGTTAATAATTATTTATTATTTATGAAAAGTAGCTACTTTTAGTGCTGGTCTTAAAGTGACATAGCGCGTTGGTCCTTCGAACATTATTTAGCACTGCAGGACAATCTTTTTTGCACTTGTTTCAAAAGCTCCCAAACAAAAAACTTGTGACATAATTACACTGGTTGACTCTTTTAATTATTTTGAATAATGTTCATTAAAAAAATATTGTGTTAAATTTCTGAAAAATATTTTTTTGGAGAATAATAACTTTATGAACATCAAAGGAAATATTAGATACTTATAAGAGTTTTGAGCAATATTTTTCATCTGGAAAAATACCTGGATTTGCGGAAAGCTAATAATTTCTTGTACGATAGCCACGTAAACTATTAACTGCCTTAAAAAATTAGTACAATCAGTACTTCCTTTTTAAAATCAGTGCAATTCAGTACACACATTTTAAATCAGTACACTATATGAAAAATCAGTACATGTACTGATGAAAGCAGTACGAATGGTCACCACAATTATTGTTTGTATTTTTTTTTTTGACATACAATAAAATAATTAGTGATTATTAAAAACATACGTAACATTACCTAAAATGCAAAAGAACCTTGCAATAACAAAAAATATTACTTTTTTTCATAATGAAACAGCAAATTTAAAGACATGTTTTAATAAAACTTTAGCTTAATGGAAAACAAACCCATTATTTAAGGTATTCTAAGCGCCGTTTAAACAAATAATTTCTCTTTTACCATGTGAAAGCGGCCTTACAATAACATAATTCTATTATCTTTTTTGTAAAGTTAAAAACTTAGGCCAGCCAATTTGATATCAATATGTTTATTTTAAAAAAAAAATAATATTTTATAAAATGCTGTATGTGAATAAAAAATCATAAACCATACCCAGGTCGGTAATTAATATCGGACATTCCAAACTGCCGACTTGTGCTCTATAAACCATCAGACCACAGACTTGATTATCAAAGATAGCAGCACCACCAGAATCTTCGATAGATAAAAACGTCTCTGTCGATCCTGTTGCACAAAACACAGTTTGATAAAGGTTGGGCAAACTTGTACGGTTCGCCGTCACAGTCACTTCTGTAGTTTTTAAAAATGTTGAAAGTGTTTTACCTCTTGGTGCTGTTTTGCCCCATCCGAATATGTGAATTTTGTCACCCGTTTTAACATCTGTGTAAATAGGAATCGATTCTATATTTTTACCTACAAGTGCCTTGTCTGTTATCAAAATCACTATATCATAGTTTAGTCCATCGTATTGTGTGGATTTTATAATTGTGTTGACTTTAAATTGTTTCTCGAAATAATATATTTTAAGACATCCTGCAAAAATTGTAAGATTTTCTTTTTCTTTACCCTGAACACATTGGGCTGTGGTCAGAATATTAAATTCGCCAACTATAACGCCGGCACAAATAAATTTTTTCCGTTGTAATATTTGCACTAAAAATGGTTTATCGAAAGCTTTTTCTGCTGCACTTGCGCTGACAATTCTTGATTCTATATTTGAGAGAACGCAAAGAAATTGTAAACAAAATGCATAAACAATTATAAAGGTTGTTATAACTGTTTGAAATTTTAACATCGTTTTTAAAGTAATTTTTACAAAGAATTTGTATATAGACCTTTCAGCGTAGTTAACAATATGAAATGTTTTGATCTTAACAAATTTGTTTTCTATTTAAAAACTTTTTTTAAGGGAAATAAATATTGTTTCAATATTTATATACATTCATATGTACACATTTATAATTGTAAATATAAATATTTGAAACAATTTTTTTGCTTTGCTTTTGTTTTGTTTACTTCCTTATTTTTTTTTAGCTTCAATTACTTGGGGCATCATCTATACGGAAGCCGGGATACCCCTTAAAAGTAGAACGGACAAATGGACGATTCCATTGTGACCATTTTGCTCAGGTTTTTGCTTATAATTTAAGCATTTGAAAATTTTAATAAAAAAAATTAATGATTTTTAGAGATGATATATTCACAGAAAAAAATTAAAATCATTTTCAATTAAAAAATTTGTTGATTTGATTAAAAAAATGTTCAGATTACAACTTATCAAGAACTTGGAATACTCAATTAACGACTGAAATTAAAAATTTTTTTATTGAAATAATATTTAAATTAAAAATTATTATGTTAATTAATCAATTTCATCAAAATACAAATAAGTAATGAAATCTTAAAACTAAGTGATTAATATTAGTATAGCCAGTACCAGACTAAAATTTAAGTTCAAATAATTTAATTAAATAATTTTAATGACTCCATCTAAGCCCGATAGTATCCCTTCTATTAAGACAGGTATGTCCACTATGTTGCAAGACGTTTCGAGCGAGCGGATTAGGATGTGCTTCCAGCATAGTTAGATACCTATCCACACAGCTTAAGATTTCGCATTTAACTAGCGGAACTTGAAGATGCTTGTGGATGTTGCACTTGTTATTATTCTTAGAATTTTTGACGGCTTTGAATTTTTTCTACGTTGTCGGCGGAAGGGGCACTGCTTGTATACTGTAACACCATATTGGCTTTTAAATCGATTTGTAGAGTAGAAGTTAACAATCAAGACGAAGCACAGAATTTTTGCAAATTGGCCGACGAATTTGTGTAGTTATAAGCTTCCATGTAAGGCGACGGTCCAGTTGAATGCCAAGGTATTTCGTCTCAAATCGTTGAGGCATTGCTGATCCTCATCTGTGCCAATAATCCCTAATTAATAAATTTAGAGTTATAGTTTTACAACATGTAAGAAAAAAAACTTAAAAATACCAAGAAAGCACCTTCTATTTACTTTAGTTTTAAACTTTTCAAATAAAAGCTCACAAAATACAGCAAAAGTATGTATCAAAAATATAAAAAATTTCTTTTTTGTCTGACTTAGTTGACTTCCAAATTTAACATAAATTAATTCAAAATCAAAACCTAAAAATGCAAAAAGGACTAAAAATGTTGAAAATACCTTTTTCCATTAAGTTGAATTTTTGCCTTTGATAAGGGTCAAAAACCCATAATTTCATAGTTAAAAAACAATTATCTTAAAAAAACGGAAGAGTTCCAAAAATTGCGAAAAAGATTTTGTTCAAAAGTCTGCCAAAAAAATTTTAAAAGTATGTTTTGACTGCATAAACTGTTTAAGCTAAATCTGCGTCAATACCCTTAAGATTTCTAGGGTATATTTAGAACCCTTACAATATTTCAAAAAAACTCCAATAATTTATTCATATATTTTTGAGAATTTATTTTACGCAATTTGAATTATGTTTCTACCTTTATTGACACAGAAGTTAGAAAATGGTTCTAAGCAGTATCAAAATATAGTTTTTTTCCCTCTCTTGTCTCTCAAGGTACAATTTTTCAAAATTGGTATCAGAACAATATTCGTTTTTTTTTTGAAACCTTTCAAACGCAATTTAAATTTTGTTTCTATCTTAATTAACTTATAGTGGACCTGAGCAGTATCAAAATATAATTTTAACCCTGTCTTGCCCCTTAAAGTCCAAAGTTTCGAAAAAGTGTAAAAATGATATTCTTACTTCTTTGTGACCTGTCAAACGCAATTTGAGTCATGTTTCTATCTCTACTGGTTTAAAAAGTTACAAAAAGTACCAATATAGAATGTTTACCCTTTTCTGAACCATTTTTTGCCCCTTCTTAGGGTCCAAATTTAAAAAAAGTTTCAAAAACGGGGTCATATTTTTTTCAGGCCTGTGGAATGCAATTGGAATAAAATTTCAACCTTTATTCGTTTAGAAGTTACAAAGTGGCCCTAGGCCACAATTTTTTGCCCCTTTTGGTCCAAAATATCGAAAAAGTAGCTGCCACAGGTCCGTTTATTTTTTGGGAGAAATACGATACTTTTTAAATATTTTTTGTATTACTTATAGCTTAGGAGATACCAACTTTCGCATGTTTGGGTCGTTTTAACCCCCTTTGGATCCGAGGTACCCGAAATCCCGTTTTTTGGATCTATATTTACAAAAAGTTTATAATGCTTAAAAAATAGCTTTAAGCTTTCAAACTTTTTTCACAAAAAAAAGGAAGTACCATTAAAACTTATTAAATACTTAGAAATAAGAATAAAACATTGAAATAAGACTTTTCTTAAGCTAGAATTAAAAAAAGAAAAACTTACTTTGAAAAATTTTAAATTTTTATATAAAAAATTAAATTTTTCTATAAATGTTAATAATTTATGATGCAGCATGCTCTTTATAAGGTACTAAAAACTAATTTAGTACCAAAAAAAAAAACCAAAATGGCTTTAATTAACATTTAATCATTTATATTTTAATGAATTCATACTCTTTTTGAACCGTTAATATTCCTTAACACTAATGAATTTCATTATTTACCGTGAAGGTTATTTTTATCTGACAAGGAGCATGACTAACAGCCATACGAACTAAAATATAAAGCAACTCGTAAGCTGGGCATGCTTAATTTTTTGCCAAACGCATATAAAATGCCATTTATTTTCATTGTCTTAATGTGTCTGGTCACGTGAATCACACACACACACAAACACAAACAGGAAGGATTTTAAAAATGCAATGTATGTGTGCAAAATTTTGTATATTGCTATGTGCAAGTGTATGTGTTAAGCAGAAAATTGTTGGCAACATTAAATGTAATTTTCTAGCTTTCATATGATTACGGTTCAAAATATAGAACAAGGAACAAAAAAATAAACGAAGGAAGTACATACTGACTGGTAAATATATATTATATATGTTTGTATTTTAAAGCTGGCCACACCAGTGGATGGATTTATTTGAAATTTTTACAGGGAGTTACTTTAAGTCTGGAAGGAACTAAAGGCTACCTTTTTTTTTGGAAATTATTGCTGCCACGCCCACACTACGGCCATTTGTGTGAGAAGGTCAGGTTGTGAATTGCCTAACACAATTACCCAAAGCCTTACTAATCAAACGCGTAGAGCTTTTTACATGATATTTATAACACGTGTTAAGCTTTCCATGTTTGTTTAAATACAGATAAATTTTTAAAAATTCAACCCGTAAAGGGATAAAAAGAGGACAAAAAGGGAAAAACTGGTATATAAGAAAGAAACAAAATTGAAAAAGTTTGGCGTTTTCCTTAAGAAACAAGCCGACAGGTATCTGGTGTTTTTTTTTAATTTGGACTGAAAGGGGGAAAAAAGGGTTGTTACTTTTAAACCAATAAAGAAAGAAACATTCAAATTGCATTCGATTGGTCTTAAAAAATATGATTACGTTTTTCGTACTTTTTTTAAATTTGGACCCAAAGGGGGAAAAAAGGTTTAAAAATATATTTACATTTTTTTTAGGCATTTTTTAACAAATAAAGATGGGAACATAATTCAAATTACGTGCAACGGGCCTAAAAAAATGTTAATACGTTTTTGGATAATTTTTTTATTATTGGAGCCTAAGGGGAAAAAGGGTTAAAATTATATTTTGGTACTTTTCGTAACCTTGACACTAGTGAAGAAAGAAACAATTTAAATTGCATTCGTCAAGTTACCAAAATGTGTTCATATGTTTTTGGTAAATTTTTTGGAGCTAAAGGGCTTTAAGGGGCTAGAATTATATATTGGTACTTTTAAGGTACTTTTTATAACTTCTAAACCAATAAACGTAGAAACAAAATTTTCAATGCGTTCGACAGAGCTCAAAAAAATATACAAATATTTTTTGCTTCTTTTTTGAACTTTTGACGTTAAGGGTTATATAAAGGGCTTAAATTATATTTTGGTACTTTTTAGAAATGAAGTTCATAAAGGAATTTTTGCTAACTAAAGCCTTCTGAATATCTCCAAACTATAAAACTGGTAAATTTTCAGTTTTTGTATGTTAATTAAATAGAAGGGTTGACTCATTTTTTGTTGCAACTTATGTGGGGCAACTAGTAAATTTAATCATGGTAATAGGTAGTGAATATACAACTTTACTATGATTGGGGTAGCGAAGCACACCGGGGTTTAGCTAGTAAATGTATAAACATATGTACAAACATGTGTCCATGCACATACGTATACATATGTATTAAAATAATACTCCCTTAAAACACATTTCTTGAATTAAAGGAGAACACAATGCACACAGACACTTACATGCAATCAAATAAACAAAAAATACATGCATAAATAAAAACACGTATTACAGTTATTCAAACACATACACTTAAAACTAAAGAAAATTGGTAAATTAAGAATGATTTTTTCCTGCACTTTCCAAAAGGAAAAGTTTTATGTGACACTACACAAGAAAAAATTTGAAAAATTGTGAAATGACTGAAAAACAGATTTTAATTAACAAATTGAATTTATTAAAGAAAAAAACTTTTGACAAAAACTCTTTTTTAACCAAGATCTGACGTTTTTGAGGTAAATTTTGTTTAGTGATGAGGCCCATTTCTGGCTGAATAGGTATGTAAACAAACAAAGTTTCCATATTTGGGACGAAGAACAACTTGAAGAGATTCAAGAACTGCCACTTTATCCAGGAAAAACAACGGTTTGTGGACCGGTGGAATCATTAGTCCATATTTCTTTAAAAATTAGGTCGGTGCGGACGTAACCGCCAATGGCGACCGTTATCGTGCCATGATAACCGACTATTTGATGCCTGAAATTAAAGTTCGTGATCTCGAAGTCATTTAGTTTTAGCAAGACGGCGCCACTTTCCCCATATCGCATCAATCAATGGATTTATTGAGAGAACGCTTCGGTGATAAACCTTCTTTAATTTTTATGAGAATAGCCTTAATATCGGCTTTATTAAAACCGATTATAACGGTTAACGCCCATTTTATAACAACTGTCTAATCTCTAGTATAAACTTCGGAATACAATATCTAAAAATGTTAAAAAAAAGTGTTTTTAAAATGCCTTAAATTTTATTTATTGAATAATATTATAAAAGCATATTATACTTCAATAATATGCAAATCAAGTCTTTAAATACAAAATAAAGTAAAATAAGATAATTTAAAAGAAATGTGTTCTTTTTTCAAACATTTAAACACACACATCTGTAGGAAGACTAATAGTCAATACAAATTGTTTAAAATTAAAAAAAATAAAGAAACAACACTTTACAAGACGCTTGGCTGTGTAGTAAAATTATTAGGTTTTTATTGTTAAAAATCCCAAACGAGTAGCTTCAAACATGTTTTGCATTTAACATCCTATTCTGATAATTTTTCAATCTTTTTTCAAATTCTTCTTTCCGCGTCAAAAATTAAAAGTCAAATGGAAAATTTTTTAATAATGCAATTGAATTTCAATAACATTTTTTCGACAATGTGGAAATTTAGCTTAATTCAAAATGGCATACTGAGTTGAGAACTTAAAAATTTAAATATTATTGGAAATGATTTTTTTTCGTTTTTTGTATTTGAATTTGTTGAAGCCAGACAGAAAATTATAAAATTGTTTTGTTGAAGGTAATAAAAAATTGGTTATTGTTAGCACGCAAAAGGGATATAAAAAGGAACGAAAAAATTTTTGTTGCCTACAAACACATACAAGCACATAACTTTTACAGACCCTTTTCAACCACGTTGGTGTTGCCAGCTTAATCAATATCCTTACATTTTTTGGGGATTGAATATACATATGTGTTTAGAAAGAGCTTAAAAGTCGCAAAAAAATTTTTTAGATTATAGAGGATTTCTAAACATCTATCCTATTCCTTTACTGTAAGTAATATTTAAAAAAGTATTAAATACTAAAGTGAAGGTGTTATTGACTTTAATAAAATTACACAATAAGGTCTTACATTACAATATTTTTAACATTTAAGTTTTAAATTTTTTTTCTTTTGGAAATTCACAAAGTTTCTATGTAATTATAGTTACATAAAAGGAAAAAACGTATTTTAACAAATTTGTTGAGCACGACATTTGCGTCAATTTACATTTTATTATGTATATCCAACATTGCTAAGTCGTTAAGCCTGTCCTCTGACATTGTTTATCTCAGTCATGATTTAATACGGCGAAGGGTGAAGAATTACTTTTCAGCCGTAGCATTACTGACTGGCGTTAAACCGAAAATTATAAATATTTTTCGCCTATTTGGATAAATCTTGCTAAAACATCTATTATATTTTCTGGGCGGTCTTGATAAATTTCCCATTTTTGATTTTAATGCAAAATTTCAGCCTTTAGTTTCGATATAAGCAGTATTTTTTAAATTTTAATAAATTATCTACAAATTATGGAATTAATATTTCGTAGTCAGTTAATGTTGTTATATTAAGTGGAAAAAGTTGAGGGATGATCAGAAAATAAAGGACGTTCTTTGAGAAACGTGTTTTTAAGTCCAGTTAAACAGTCCCCATTAAGGGTATGTAGCCCCCGATGCGGTAGTATGATTTGACATCTTCAAACTGATCTTTTCTTTCGAATCTAGACTTTTCAACTTAAATCCCCATACCAACGCAAATATTTTCTCCCCTTCAAAAATTGTTTTAAATGGTGGGTGGGCTTCATTCCTTTTAGTATCAAGACCAATTATCAGGGTTTTTATAAGAGATGATCCTTTTTGTAAATTATATTCTGTTTTGCAGAATTACACTAAGCGGCTGTGTGACAGTAAGAACATCCTTTAGAATATGTCATCCGCAAATAAATTCGAAGTTCTTAATAATAGAGCTTTTGATGTCGTATACCTATCTTTCCACTCGGATATCTTTTCCAATGCCTCTATTATGGTTATTTAATTTCCATTTTTGTCTCCACCTGAATTCGCGCCTGTTTAAAATCAACTTTTTGAAGCCCCCCGATACTGCATAGAGTCAAATATCTACGAGCAAATCCGCATTGAAATCCATCAAAATTGCCTGACAACTGACTGACTAAAATGTTTACACAACAACCTCTATTACTGCCCCGGAGTTGACTTTAAGCGGGTGCAATGTAATACCGACTATCTTTCACTTTTCCCCCCGAACACTTTTAAGAACATACTTACACATTTTATTCGTCCCCTAACAGGGTTGTCATACAAAGTTTAAAAAATGTACTACCGATATCAATAAGTTCCCCCCAACCCCCCCCAAAATTTTTGTGGAACGTATTTACCCCCTATCACCAGCTGCCATACAAAATTTAAAAAAAATGATGTTAAAACGCACATAGTTTTCCCAGAGTCGCCCTTGTACAAATAAAGAGTACAAGCGACCATCATTATTTTATCCTCCCCTAAGGGGGCTGCCACTCAAAATTTAAAAAAAAATTATTGAAAATCCCTTCGACTTCCCCGTAGTTGCCATAAGAGGGTTAAAATATGGTGACCTCTATTTACAAATTGGAAATACATATTTTATAAATAAAAAAGAAATGAGTAAAAATAAAAAAAAATCGGGGTTTCGGTACAGCCGAATATAGCGCTTTTACATACTTGTTTTTAATTTTCTTTTAAAAACTAAAGCTGCTAACGAGCATAACACGCTACATTTAAGTCGACGTTCTTGTAACCGGCGTATGTTTTTTTTAGAAATTAAATTTAATTTTTTGGAAAGTGTTGTTATTTGATTCATTTCAAAATTTTTAATATACAAACCACAGCCTTAACTTAACTTGGCAACACTGTTTCATTCAAGCCTTGAAGTAATGTGTACAATTTTTGCTAGAGACTCATTGTCTATGTGCAACACAAAATTCCAATTTGTGTTTATTAGATTCAATGTTTTGCTTACAGGCATATAAGAACTCACTAACACACGCGCACTTACATAGATTGATACATACATGAATATTTACAAATGTACATGCACAAAACAAGGATACTACTTTATTGAACCGTTAGAACAACATTAGCAATAACAACAACACGTAAAACAAACCAACCACCCCTGTTAAAAGTAATTCCGTTTTATTTTATCATTGTTGAGAATGGAAATTTTGTTTAAAGGAAAAGAATCTAAAACAAGGTTAGCCTGCCATATATCCTGTTCAATGTTCAAATAAAGGAAAACAAACATTAAAACATTAAGACTAAAGCAATCCTGCCTGGGTACATGTGCCCTTGTGCGTGTTTTTATTTTTTTTCTCTCTTTCTAAGACCATAAACTGCATTTACACTAAAATTTTCAAAATATTTTCTTTTTATTTGATATTGTGCTGCCGTTCGTTCGTGTTTCTATTTCTGTTTCGTTAAAGTGCAATCCACCCCTTTTCAAATGGAAAAATCTAGCGCCTCTTTAATAGTTTTATTGAATCACAAATATAATCGTTAGTGTGTATCCCAGGTTCCTTATATTTTGTATATTTCTAATAATTCTATTTACTTTTTCTATGCTAAACCACAACGTTTTTGAAGTAAGAAATTGTTTGATGCATATGGCTGGGTTTGCGCTTTTCACATGTCTATTATTATTTCAAATTATACAAAACAATATGTTATGACTGTCATTAATTTGGAAACATCATTGTATTAATAATTTGCTGCTGCTACCACCATATTTGGCTCTTTTTTTTTTTAAATGTTCGAAACTTTTTTGAAACAAAAAAAGCAGTGTAATCCTTGATTTTAACACCATTTGATTTTCATTTGTTTTGAATTTTTTAAAGGATTTTTTGTTATTTTCAACCAATCAACCCTACTGCTTTGTATAAAAATTGTAAAAGGAACACAGGACCTTAATTATTGTCCGGTTTTGTTGTTAATAGCCTTTTAATTAGGCATAAAGTGGAAACTTTTTTTCGTAGCTGCTTCTTTTGTTTTCATTTCAAATCAATTTTCAAGAAAATGGAGTTTGGAAAAAATTTACTGTGGTCAGGTTGTAATAATTTACTTGGTTAAACAAAACGAACTAAAACTACCTTAAAGTTATGTTAAAGCCTAATTTGTCGATGGGGAGTTTGATTAAGAAATATCCTTTTGCTAAAATCAAGTTTTCAGAGCAGCCACAAATCCTAAAAGGCCAGTTTAAGTGTCATGCTATCAAAATATCTTTTTAAATTGTGGTGTGCATTTTAATTTTAAATATCTGCTTAACAAATGTCACAAAAACAAATAAAAACAAACTGAAAATTCAAATCAGCTGTCTATCGTTTTTCTTTATTTGCTTAGCAGCTAGACCGGAAAGATAAAAGTCAAATAATTCTTATATGTAACAAACAATATTATTTGAAGTAAAAAAATATTATTTGTTGAAAAAGAAAACTACCTATTTTTTACAAAATACAAGAAGTTGAGTTTTTTCATTTTCGAATTTATCATTGTGTTTTAATAGAAACAAGTAATGATAGTCTTAAACGTTTTTTAAATTTTATTGTAAAGTTTTAATTAAAATTTAAAAAAGTTATTACAAAATTTTTGGCTGATACCTGTAATTATAGCCACTTTTTAAATTTAAAACAAAATACTCTTTTAATTGCTTTTAAAAAAATGGAATTAATGAAAATGTTTTTGAATTCAGGCGCCAAATTGTCGCTTTTGATTCGAATCGAAGTTTCACTCGATCGATCGTGTCGTCGATGCTTTTGATATATTAATTCTTATAACAATTTTTAAATTTCGATTCAAAACGAATGCGAAGATTTGGCCCCAGGTCCTAAGCTTCCTCTTGTTCGTACTCAATAAAGCTTCGCAACTTGTAAACATTAACATATACTTTTAGGCCTGCTTTTACCCTTAATAACTACTTCACAAAGTACACCATTTTGAATTGCGGGTTCACCCGAGACTTCTTCTGTACCAGAATACCTTTAATTTAGGTCAAAGCCATAGAATATGTGTTTTTGATAATAATTAAAATGCTGCTTACATTCAGCATTATCCATTACTTTGACAGTCTTCCAAAGTTTGCTTTCTCATAAAATAGGAGTTACACAGGGTGTCTGGTGGCAGATTTATATTTTCAAACTTAAATAAGAAATGCAATAATTGACATTTTTTTTAGAGCATTGAACGATAGAATTTAACTGCGGGTTTTATTTTTTAAAGAGCATGTCATCCAAATGTCTTCCGTGGAGTTTAATACACTGTTCAAGACGGAGCCTTGTTTTATGCGCAACGCGCTGCAGTAAACTTGGTTCATATGATCTGATTTCTTTACGACTATTTTTTTAAAGCAATAACAGATTGGGGGCTGTCATTATAAGCCCTCTCTTTAGGGTAGGTCTATAAAGAATTGCATGGGAGTTAGATCGGGCGACGCCGGTGGCCCTGGGATTTTCCTAAAGCAACTGATCAGTTTTTGGGGGTAATTTTCCCGAAGCAAATTCATCGAAGCTCTGAGAGCAAACTACGGCATTCCATTTGAATCCGAATTAAAATTTTTTATCAGCATTCCTAAATTAAAATCATTGATTATATGATCGATTGAGTAGAATTTCGATTCGAATCGAATGCCGTAATTTGCCTCTGGCTGTGTGTGCAGTCGCCATATCATGTTAAAACCACGTGTGTGAATAGTACGATGGATGAGCTCGCACTTTTGGCAAAAAGAATTCCGTAATCATACGCCGACAGTTTTTTACGATTGACTTTCGTCCCCTGGCCCCGAGAATTTTCGATTATTTCATGCGGGGATAAAGCACCCCAACAGTTACCCTGGAGCAATGCAATATTTTTTGAAGTTTCAATCGAGGGTTGTGGGTTCTTGGAGACCAGTAACGACAGTTTTGCTTGTTGACGTGGCCGTTTAAGTGAAAATGAACCTTGTCGCTCCAAAAATGGAATTTACAGTGCGAGAGCAACAACAACTCCAACATCGTTTCACAAAAACTTTTGCGTAAATCGAAATAACTTTCTTTTATTTCTGGAACGATTTCAATTTTAAAAGGATAGAACTTCAGAAACTTTTTTAAGACTTTATAAATAATCGCTCTTAGAAGTCCCAGTAGAGCTACTCTTTTCCGTATTGAAAATCGCGGATTTTCAGTTCAATGTTTTCGGGAGTCCTTGAAGATCGACTGGGTCCTGGCTGTGGGACATTTGCAGCCAAAGCAGTTGCGTGGAATCTCTGCACCCACTAACGAACTAAATTTATACTCGGTCCTTACGTATTCGCTAAATATCGAACTTTGAAGAAAATCGTCGACGAGCAATTACGTAAGAATTATTACTCGTTAAAAAATGTCTTCACAGCGAACGCGCAATGCTCACTCGACCACTGGGACATCGTGGCTGACAAAGCTGCACAATCGATAATTCCAACGGCGCCACCCTCTCGTTTATTACTTTTTGAATTAATCTTATTTACAAATATAAATTTGCCACCAGAACTTTGTATTTTATTACTTGAAGATAATTTTTTAAAGCTAAAAGTTTTACTTAATGCTCTTTTGCCCCATCTCTTATTACATTGAAATATATAATCAGACCCCGTATTTTACAAACAACTGATATGAGTTTCGATAAATTTCAATTTGGTAATTTAATATATTTTGTTTTAAAAAACTATCAGTTTTTATTTGGAACAAAATTATATAAAACATTTAATAATAACAATAAAACAAACCTTTAAGTGTTAAAACAAAATACTATAATGGAATGATGGTGGTCTTTTAATAAATGTTGTTTTACAACATCTAGTGGTGAAAACAAGGCAATAACTTTTAAAGATTCCTAAAAGTGCATTTGATATATATAAAGATAATACTAAGAATTTATAGGCAGAGTATCTAAAACGTCTATCTAATCGATTTGGTATTATGTGCGATCAAATAATTTTTTTTTTATATTTTCTGATTATATGACAAACTTAAAATAAAGACATTTTATTTACCCTGTTTATGGCCTAAAAAATAGTACTGAAATAATATTGCTTTTGGATTTATGCATTTATGTTATATTTTCTTATGATTAAAATAAAAAGTTGTTGCCGTTTTTGTTATAAATACATAAATAATTTTATAACAAATTTATCAAAAACCCAAGCCAGGAATATATTTTTTATCTTAATTTTTATATTTTTTTCCTTGAATACTTACAAAGTGTTGGCGTCTCTTACTTTTTGTGTTTTTTTTTTTGTTAAAAATAATTCAGGTGTCATAAAACGTTGGTGTCGCGTTTTATGTCTTGCCATTAGAGTTTTACAATCATATTTAAATAACAACAGATTATGCCTTTAAATAAAAAAATAAACCTGGTTAAATGTATTACAGTCTCTAAGACTTTTGCCATATTGTTTTTTTCTTCTTTTTTTCATTAAAAGCAAGACTTAATGATGCAACAGAGCCAGCGTTGCCAGGGTAGCTAGCAAAAACTTACGTTTTGTAATCCAAAAAGTTAAATCTACTTAAGGAAGGGTTGTATGTATGTATGTCTGTATTTTATAGCTGGCTACACCAATGGATCAAGTCTGGAAGGAACAATAGGCTACTTTTTTTGGAAATTATTGCTGCCACGCCCACACTACGGCCATTTGTGTGGGAAGGTCAGGTTATGAATTGCCTAACAAAATTAACCGTAGCCATACTAATCAAACGCGTAGAGCTATATACAGGAAATTTATAACACGTGTTAAGCTTTCCATGTTTGTTAAAATACAGTTTAATTTTTCAAAATTCGGCCCTTAAAGGGATAAAAAGGGGGCAAAAAGGGAAAAATCTGTAACCTGTTATCTTCTGAAGTATATAAGAAAGAAGCAAAATTTAAAAAGTTTTGCATTTTCCTTAAGAAATAAACAGCAATTTAAAGTTTTTTTTTTTTTTAATTTTAGACCGAAAGCGGTAAAATGGGTTAAAATTATATTTTGGTACTTTTTGTTACTTTTAAACCAATAATGATAGAAGCATTATTCAAATTGCGTTCGCTAGGTCTTTTTGGACCCTAGAGGAAAAAGGGCTTAAATTATAATTTGTAACTTTAAGACCAATGAAAAAGAAACATAATTTAAATTGCATTCTTCAGGTTACCAAAATATGTTAATATATTTTTGGTACATTTTGTCAATTTTGGCGCTAAGGCGTACTAATGGGCTAGAATTATATTTTGGTACTTTTTAGAACTTTTTAAAATAATTTTTGCTCTCTCTGAGCACTCTCTAATGCACACTTTTTGTTATCTGAAACGCTTTTTGGGTAACTTTGTGCAACTTTGGGTAAGTTTATGCATCTTCTGGAACACACCTTATATTTTTGTTACCAAATAGTTAAATTTATTTTTAAAAAATATAAGAAAACCCTTAGCAAAATATATTTAAATTATAACTTTAAACATTTATGTTGGGCTTACAGAAACCTTCGTCTAAAGTGCGGAAACTTTATATTCAGCCCTAATTGCCTTAAGCCATTTTATGTGCTGATTTTCGAGGCCGATTGAGTGTAGCTTATTATTATAAACAAAAACAAAACACACATACATTGTTTGAGACAATTACTCAATTGGCTTCAAGCCGCACAATAATCTAAGTACCTTATATTGAAAAAATTTACTGTAAGCTGTTTCTCTGTGATACAAATAATCATGGCAATAAGAATGTTTTTAAAAGACAATGGCAATAAATAAAAAAATTGTTAACAAATAAATAATGAAAAAAAAATTAGAAATCATTATGAAAAATTTTAAAAATGAATGATTTTTTTTAAATAATTGGTGTCTGTTTGTCATAGATTCTTAAAGTTTATATTAAACTTGCTCTTGTAAATACTATTAGGATGGAAGAACATGAAATAATAATTTAGGGTGTGTTATAAAAAGCAATATTTAAAATTATTATTATTAATAACTTTGACATAAAACATTTCGAAGTCTATTAACTTTATTGGTTCATTAAAAAAATAAAAAAAAATTAAAAAAAAATATAAAATGCGACAACATGTTAAAATTCCTTAAAATATCTGTTCAAATAAAAACACCGTTTGCATTCACTAAACTAAGCTTAAAAGGAGTTATAAGAAAAAAATATTGAATACTTCAAGCTTTAACATGTTTTTAAATGTTTTTATACCCTTCACATAGTGATAGGGTATATATCACTTTGTCATTCCGTTTGTAATTTCTTTATTATTCATTTGCGACCCCATAAAGTATATATATTCTGGATCCTTATAGATAGGGAAGTCGATTTAGCGATGTCCGTCTGTCCGTCTGTCCGTCTGTCCGTCTGTCCGTCTGTCCGTCTGTCCGTCTGTCCGTCTGTCCGTCTGTTGAAATCAAGTTTCCGGAGTCAAATAAAAAGATACAGACCAGTTAATAGTGTCAAACTATCACAAATATCCTGGAGACAATCGCTATTTAAAATCAATAAAATCGGTTCACTATTGACCGAGATATAAGCGAAAACCCAGAGTAACCCATTTTTTTTAGGACAAAATCCGTGCATATATCCCTATATATCTCAGTAAGTATAGTCACTCTTGCCACAAAACTTGGCACGGATACTCCTAAAGAAGGGACCTTAATAATGGAAAAATTTTTTTCAGATAGGACCAGGGGAAGGGGTGAAATATTTTATGCGCTATATCTCGTAAACTATAACAGCTATCGACTTAAAATGTTCTACAAAAAGTAATTGCATGCTAAGGGCTACGCTTTAAAGAAAAAAATTTTTGGGTGAAGGCAAAAAAAGGGGTAGCTCCCATACAAATCGACAATTATTATCAAATATTCGATACGCTATATCTCGGAAACTATAACAGATATCGAAATGAAATGTTCTACAAAAAGTAATTGCACGCTAAGGGCTACGCCTTAGAGAAAAAATTTTTTGGGTGGGGGCAAAAAAAGGGGTAGCTCCCATACAAATCGACAATTATTTTCAAATATTCGATACGCTATATCTCGGAAACTATAACAGATATCGAAATGAAATGTTCCACAAAAAGTAATTGCACGCTAAGGGCTACGCCTTAAAGAAAAAAATTTTTGGGTGGGGGCAAAAAAAGGGGTAGCTCCCATACAAATCGACAATTATTATCAAATATTCGATACGCTATATCTCGGAAACTATAACAGATATCGAAATGAAATGTTCTACAAAAAGTAATTGCACGCTAAGGGCTACGCCTTAGAGAAAAAATTTTTTGGGTGGGGGCAAAAAAAGGGGTAGCTCCCATACAAATCGACAATTATTTTCAAATATTCGATACGCTATATCTCGGAAACTATAACAGATATCGAAATGAAATGTTCTACAAAAAGTAATTGCACGCTAAGGGCTACGCCTTAGAGAAAAAATTTTTTGGGTGGGGGCAAAAAAAGGGGTAGCTCCCATACAAATCGACAATTATTATCAAATATTCGATACGCTATATCTCGGAAACTATAACAGATATCGAAATGAAATGTTCTACAAAAAGTAATTGCACGCTAAGGGCTACGCCTTAGAGAAAAAAATTTTTTGGGTGGGGGCAAAAAAAGGGGTAGCTCCCATACAAATCGACAATTATTTTCAAATATTCGATACGCTATATCTCGGAAACTATAACAGATATCGAAATGAAATGTTCCACAAAAAGTAATTGCACGCTAAGGGCTACGCCTTAAAGAAAAAAATTTTTGGGTGGGGGCAAAAAAAGGGGTAGCTCCCATACAAATCGACAATTATTATCAAATATTCGATACGCTATATCTCGGAAACTATAACAGATATCGAAATGAAATGTTCTACAAAAAGTAATTGCACGCTAAGGGCTACGCCTTAGAGAAAAAATTTTTTGGGTGGGGGCAATAAAAGGGGTAGCTCCCATACAAATCGACAATTATTATCAAATATTCGATACGCTATATCTCGGAAACTATAACAGATATCGAAATGAAATGTTCCACAAAAAGTAATTGCACGCTAAGGGCTACGCCTTAGAGAAAAAATTTTTTGGTTGGGGGCAAAAACAGGGGTAGCTCCCATACAAATCGACAATTATTTTCAAATATTCGATACGCTATATCTCGGAAACTATAACAGATATCGAAATATAATGTTCTACAAAAAGTAATTGCACGCTAAGGGCTACGCCTTAGAGAAAAAATTTTTTGGGTGGGGGCAAAAGAAGGGGTAGCTCCCATACAAATCGACAATTATTTTCAAATATTCGATACGCTATATCTCGGAAACTATAACAGATATCGAAATGAAATGTTACACAAAAAGTAATTGCACGCTATGGGCTACGCTTTAGAGAAAAAATTTTTTGGGTGGGGGCAAAAAAAGGGGTAGCTCCCATACAAATCGACAATTATTTTCAAATATTCGATACGCTATATCTCGGAAACTATAACAGATATCGAAATGAAATGTTCCACAAAAAGTAATTGCACGCTAAGGGCTACGCCTAAGAGAAAAAATTTTTTGGGTGGGGGCAAAAAAAGGGGTAGCTCCCATACAAATCGACAATTATTATCAAATATTCGATACGCTATATCTCGGAAACTTCAACAGATATCGAAATGAAATGTTTTACAAAAAGTAATTGCACGCTAAGGGCTACGCTTTAGAGAAAAAAAATTTTCGAGTGGGGGCAAAAAAAGGGGTAGCTCCCATACAAATCGACAATTATTATCAAATATTCGATACGCTATATCTCGGAAACTTCAACAGATATCGAAATGAAATGTTCTACAAAAAGTAATTGCACGCTAAGGGCTACGCCTTAGAGAAAAAATTTTTTGGGTGGGGGCAAAAAAAGGGGTAGCTCCCATACAAATCGACAATTATTTTCAAATATTCGATACGCTATATCTCGGAAACTATAACAGATATCAAAATGAAATGTTCCACAAAAAGTAATTGCACGCTAAGGGCTACGCCTTAGAGAAAAAATTTTTTGGGTGGGGGCAAAAAAAGGGGTAGCTCCAATACAAATCGACAATTATTTTCAAATATTCGATACGCTATATCTCGGAAACTATAACAGATATCGAAATATAATGTTCTACAAAAAGTAATTGCACGCTAAGGGCTACGCCTTAGAGAAAAAATTTTTTAGGTGGGGGCAAAAAAAGGGGTAGCTCCCATACAAATCGACAATTATTTTCAAATATTCGATACGCTATATCTCGGAAACTATAACAGATATCGAAATGAAATGTTCCACAAAAAGTAATTGCACGCTAAGGGCTACGCCTTAGAGAAAAAATTTTTTGGGTGGGGGCAAAAAAAGGGGTAGCTCCCATACAAATCGACAATTATTTTCAAATATTCGATACGCTATATCTCGGAAACTTCAACAGATATCGAAATGAAATGTTCTACAAAAAGTAATTGCACGCTAAGGGCTACGCTTTAAAGAAAAAAATTTTCGAGTGGGGGCAAAAAAAGGGGTAGCTCCCATACATATTAACAATTTTTGTTAAATTTTCGATATGCTATATCTCAGAAACTATAACATATATCGAAATCAAATGTTCTACAAAAAGTAATTGGACATTAAGGGCTACGCTCTGAAGAAAAAGATTTTCGGATGGGGGGTGAAGAAGGGGTAGCTCCCATACAAATTAACAATTTTTAAACAATTTTCGATACGCTACTTCTGGAAAACTATTACAGCTATCGACTTCGAATATTCTACAAAAAGTAATAATCAAATAATTCATACATTTTGGTGAAAAACTTGGTGAAGAGCAGGGGGACTAGAACATCTAATAAGTTTTATTAACCTTTAAATATGAATAATGTCGAAAACTTTAAAAACTCTCGACCTCAAATCTTCTTCATGTATTTCTATTATTCATACGAACGTCAAAATTTTGTTATTTTTTCTATGGGCTTTGAAACTCGCACAAGGTTTTTTATTATATTATTTGCAGTACAAAATTACTCGGCTGGGTATATTTAAAGACCAATGTGAAGGGTATATAAGATTCGGCACAGCCGAATATAGCGCTCTTACTTGTTTTTTAGTTTTCTTATAAAAATTCCTTACTCACTCAATTGCTGTGTGTTAATAATTCGCGCTTAAGTTATTACGACATGTTAATAACACCCACTACCACCAAATAAATCTTAATTTTAAAATACAGAATTTTCATGCCTACGCAGGTTCTTGCTTAATTTTAAATTGAAGGGATTTCTAAAAAGAGACTCTAAAATGTGACACAGAACAATATTTTGAAACTGTATGTGGTAGTTAAAGACTTTACTTTACTGTTTGCAAGTTTTTTTTTTCATTAAATAAATATCTGAAAGTCGCATTGTTATTTGACTGCACAAGTCTAACAAAAATTATTTGCATTTATCGATGCCATTGCTAACAACCAAAAAAGGAAATTATATGATTTGTGGGCTGTAAAACATTGTTATAAATAACTGTTATACCCGACTTCTAAATATTGAAATCCCTTAAAATAAATTTTTGTCACCTAAATTTATCTATTAGCGTAGCTACAATTTTTTCTAGGGAGAGCAGAAACTTAAGGTGCATGAACCAAATAAATGTTTCTAAAACATTTTTTAATTTTTTTTTTTTTGGGTTTGAGGGGGGTGCCTATTGAATTATGTGGGGTACACCCACACTTTAATGCATACTTTAATAGATATGTGTTAAATCAAATGGCTTCCACCTTTGGTGACCCATGTGCGACATCTTATCAAAAAGTAATTTTTTTAGCAGCTTTTATAAATAAAAATTTTTTTTTGTAAAATTTTAAAATTAAGGCCTTACTTTTTTTGTAATATGTAAGAAAATTTCGTATATTCTTTAAAAAAAAAAATGAAAAATAAGAATGGATTTTTTTCAGTGTATGTAAGGAAGTTTAAAAATTATTTTACAAAGCTTTTAAGTTTAATTTTAGGGGGTCCACCGGCAAGGTATACTACTTTGCCGCCCTTTTTGTAAATATTAGTCTTGGCAGTTCATATTTAGCAGTCGTAAGGTAGAAACGTGGCAAACGTATTATGGAAAAATATTCGGTAAACGAAAGTGTTTTAATCGTTAAAACATTTTATCAAAATCAATCATGGATTACTGTGACGATGAGAAAGTTACGTAAAATTTATGGGAGAAACAACCAGCCAACAAGGCGCACTATTTATTGTGTAATAAATGATTTCGAAAAAATAGGGACTGTAGCTTATATGCCCAAGCATGGACCACAACGTACTGCAATATCGGCTAAAAACATTGCTGCTGCTCAACAAAGTGTTCAAGCAATCCATTAACCTCAATTCAACGCGGGGTCAGGAGCTTTGTCTTCAAAGAACAACTTTGGCCACAGCCTTGCACAAGGATTTGCTTTTGCTACTATTTACGATTCAGTTTACATAAGAGCTTCTTCCAGAAGACCATTACCGCCACCGCACATATGCCAATAGGCTGTAACAGCTTGCCCATGGCAACCCCAATTCTCATGAAAAAAATTATAATGAGTGACGAGGCACTTTTATTTGGATGGATATGTGAATAAACAGAAAAGTCGGTTCTGGGCAATGGAAAGCCCTAAAATTTTTCACCAGCCTCCTTTGCATCCATTTGAACTTCTAATTTAGAAGTGACAGTCTGGTGTGCAATTTGGTCAGAAGGAATCATTGGGTACTAATTTTTTAAACCGAAAACGGCGAAACGGTAACTGTCAATGGGGAGCGATATCGTGATATGATTGAAAACTTTTTAATGCCACAACTGCATGCTTTGGGCTTGGTTAACATGTGGTATGAACCAAAAGTTTGCACATCGCACACAGTCACGATTAAAATGGAATTACTGTGGGACTTTTTCCCGCAACAAGTTATTTCAAGAATTGGTAATATGGTTCGGCCTCCACGGTCGCCTGACTTGACTGCACCGGACTCCTTTTTTGTGGGGATATCTGAAATCAATGTTATTGCAAATAAACAAGAAACGCTAGAGCAAATCAAACAGAATATTCGTGATGAAATTAATGAAATAACCTTGAAATGTGTGAGAATGTAATGAAAAATGTGGGTTCGCATTTTTGAGACTAACAGAGACTGGCATTTGCTTATTGTATTTCATACATTAAATAAAACATTTATCAACACAGAAAAAATTAATCACATATTTTTTTCAATTAACGCATTGTTTGAAAAAAAATTAACGATTTTGATTAAAAAATTAATCGTCCCAATTAACGACTTAATTGTATTTGAAATTTTAATGCCAACAATGATGCTTATTAACAAACTATTAAAAAACTATTTTTTTGCATAAAAGTCATGTGAATTAACGCTTTTGTGCAACTGTTTATGTCAGTATGCAGCCAACCTTATGTTATGTATACAAATATAAAAAAAGAACATAAACACCAATATATTTATATAAGAATTAAAACTTTGAAACTTTTTCTTTCTTCTTTCTATTTTGTTACCTAGAGTTATGCTTGTTAAGTTAGACTTTTTTTAATAAAAGAAAATTTTTAACTTGTTAATTCATTCAAGTAATTGAATTGTTTAAAATTAGCTTAAAAGCATTTAAATGAAAACAATTGTTTTTTTTCAGTTTTTATAATATTTTTTACTTATAGGATAATGTGTTTCTACAATAAATATTTATAGTTGCGTGGCACAGTAGTTAGAGCGCTCGCACACCACGCAAGTAGCACAGGTTCGAACCCCAGCCGAGTCAAAATAGTTTTATTTTTATTATTTTTCTTTTAACTTGTTAATTCTTTCAAACAATTGAAGTGTTTGGAGTAAGCTTAAGCTTTAATTATTTCAGTAATCAAAATTTTAAAAATGTTTAATTGGCAAAAAAATCGCAATTTTTCAGTTTTTACAATTTAGGTAATTAATATAATCATTTTGGTGATAGGTGCAAATTTGAACATTTTATTAATTGATTCAATCATTTTGGTAATTGAAACCATTTTTTAGTTTTTTTTTGTGAATATAAAATCCATTCTTTTTCATTTAAACAAAAATTACAAACAAAAAAGTAGTATACCTTGCTGGCGGACACCCTGTATAAGCAAAGCTTTTAGAATTTTCCTTAGCCACAACTATTAGGACATAGAATCAACTTATAAAATTATTTGTTTTATGGTTAAATTTACACCACGTTTATGCACTTCTTTTTTTCTCACACATGGTTTTATGCTTTAAAGCTTTTATGCGGTTTTTCTTATATTAATGGCCTTTTATTGTATACAATTGTGCCAACATATACATACATCCATATCTACATACATTTGTATGTACGTGCTAACATATTTTTGTGTTAAATCATTCGAAAACATAAATCATTTCCTTGGCGGTTTTAAAATTGTTTCTCTTCAATTCTAATTTGTGGTTCAAACATATGTATAAATTTTGGCAGAAAATACAAAAAAAAAAACAGTAATATACTCAAATATACATACATACTACATACATACATACATCCATATATAGATTAAACATAAATATGAAAACCTTTGAGTAGGGTTTAGTTGCTTATACGTTTTGTAAAATTTCTTTAATGAATTTTCGGAGTTTTTGTTAATTTAAGATCAGCACTAAAGATTAATTAGTCACTGTTGTTAATTTATTTTGTAAGGGCGCAGCCCTAAATGATTGGCAGGAAATTTAAAATGTTTAATTGTTTATTAAGTGAACAGGTCTTTGTAAAGACCACAAGGGTGGGGTGTGGTTGGGGGCTAAGGTGGTAGGGAGCTTGCTAAGTTCTTAATAAACGAGATGCAGCAGTGGTTTTTGGCTCATATGAAAGCGTTTCAAAAGTCTACTCAAATTTATTGAATCGAATGACCATTCTTCATTTTTCAGTTCTTTTACTCTTCCTTTTGAAGTTTTCTTTTTTTATGAATATTTTTATTTCTTTTATTTTATTTATTTTTTATTTTTTTTAAACCCAAATTTATGTTAATCATTTACCAAAAAGATATGTATTTTCTTTTCAATAACAAAAGCAACATTCAATAAAACTCTCCAAACTGACATTGATAAATGTCCAAGACCACACCAACTAAGCAACAGCCATCCGACACTTTGAAATTGCTGGAATACATAAGTAAGCGAATAAGTGTTTGAAAAGTCACACTTCTTATGGCGGTCTGTATTGTATGCATTTTAGTTAGACATCCAAATGTATATTGTTGCCTTAAAATATTTAACCAAATAAAAAAAAGCAGTTTATAAATATTTTTATAAATGGGAATTGAACGCGATTTTATGGCCGTATAAATGGTAAAACAATATTCCTACGATTTTGTTAAAGACATAAAACATGATTTGATTACAAAAATTAATCACGTTGCTGGAAATAAAAAAAAAATGTCACTAAAAGCATGATTCTAATAATTATAAATTTATACAATTGTGTTTAAGGCTTTTAACGAAATTCGAAAATTTGTTAAAGAAAGTAATCATTTTAAAACTACCTAAAATTCTGAGGAGAAGGCGGAACATTAACGGATATCCGAAGCTAATAAAAAGGATATATTGCGAAAATAAAAAATAAATATAACTTCAAATAATAATCATAATTTTTTTGTATATATAAAAGTTTTAAGTTCAAAAGTTCAAAAAAGTCCAAAAAAGATTTTTAAAATGTGTGTTAAAGCAGCATGACTAACTGAATATAAAATTGATATTTAATGTGAAGGGTGGGACATTTAAAATTTTAAGTTTAAAAATTGCAATAAGACAGAAAGGGTTTGAAATTTTGAGGATTTTTTTTTGTTCTGAAGTGAAATTTTTTCGGTAAGAAACATAGTACCCCATTCTATCGAACCAATTTTCGAGCAGTTTTTTTAGTGTACGGGGTTGTATCTTGGCAATGGCATCCGAATGTTGGCCTTCAAATGCTCAATTATTTCTGGCTTGTAGGCATAAAACTTGTGTTTGATGGCGCCTACAAAAAATGGTCCAACGGCGTCAAATTGCAGCTTCTTGGCGGCCAATTGGCTTCAATATTTCGGTTAATTAAACGACCATCAAACGTTGAACGCAATAAATCGACTGGGGCATGAGATATGGGGCAAGTTGCATAATCCATATAAAACGAAACATTGTTTACATCAATACCATGAAGAAAGGGTATATAAAAACGGTAAAAAGCGATAGGTGCTTCTATTGATCGTAAGTGTTTAATGGTGGCGCTAATTATCAAAGAAATATAAGGCATTGATGCCTCCGTTTCACGAACCGCACCAAACAGTCACTTGTGATGGGTGCATTGGCTTCTGTAAGACTACGTTTTAGATTTTCTGCGCCTCAAATACTACAATTTCGCATACCCACCAAAATGAAAATGATCTCCATCCAAAAAGATGTTTTTTTTTTTGGCAAACTCGACATCATCTTGCAGTTTCTCCTTGGCACATCCAGCTAAGCGAAAACAAAGCGCATGGTCATGCGGTTTTAACTCTTGAATCAATGAAATTTTGTGAGGCGTGATACCGAGATATTTTCGCAAAATCTGGCGTTAACGGGTGCGTAAAATGTTCAATTCTTGAGACCGATGACGAGTTGATGTTAATGGATTCTCACGCACACTTTAAGCCACATCATGGATATTTTAGAGTTTACGCACAGTACGAGAACGGTAATGTGTTGGCGCATCAACCATAATTTATTTTACAGATTCAAATAAATAGTTTTTTTTTAATTTCTTTTTTTTCAGACAATATTTTGTTAAATCCTTAAACAATTGTTATCTGAGTTTTATGTCAAACAAAAAATTAACAAGATTTTAAAACAAATGTTTGTCCAAATGAAAAAAGTGTTTCTATTAAAAAAGAAGAATTTTTCCTTAAAATTTTTCCAAAAATCTAATAAAAATGTTTGTCTGATTCTGTTTCTGTAATTTTACGTCTCTCGCCTAATTCAGACGGGTGTGAACCTTTCCTGCCACAAGGTTATGATACGAATCGATGTCTAACAAACGTACGTCTAACACACTGGATAAATACCTTGCGTCTATAACAACATGAAGTATCTGATTTTTCTGGCGACAGCCTCGTGGCCTCATGTATATCGATATGTCGGAATCTGGTGCATATTTTGAATTGCGGCGAAGTCTAATTGTCTCATTCCATTATCGTTTCTCGTAAAGGCTAAATTTTTCCACTGTCGGACCAAAGATATCTTTCTTCCTATTTTTGCGTTAAAATCTTCTGGGACGATTTGTATGTCATGGTCGAGGCAGCGGCCATTTGATTTTTCTAGGTGATCGTAAAATATATGTTTGGTTGTTTCGTCCTTCCCCAGGTATCACAAAGGGACCGAGGAAACGGACACAAATGGGCTGTACTACTTTCACTTTATCACTTCCGCAGTCGCCTGTTTTACCTAACCTAACTTTTTTCGACCTTGCCTTTGGTTGGGGCATGGGCACAGATAAAAATGATTTTGAAGAATTTTGTTTTTAAAAGTCTTTCATCCACCGAAAAAAAACTGTAAAAGAGGTGTGAGTCTCCTAATTACCACGAATCTATAATAGGACTCATATTTTGCTTCATTCCAGCTACTTATAATACAGTCCGCCGCCTTTCGGGATAGTTATTGCGCATTTCTCATTAAATCGCGACTCCTGTAAAGCAATTTTTCATTGCATTCTCACATATTTCACGCGCCATTTCAATAACTTCATCACGAATATTTTATTTGAAGTGCTCCAGCGTTTCTGGTTTGTTTGCATAGACCTTGCTTTTCAGATATTCCCACAAAAAGAAGTTTGTTAAGTCAAATCAGGCGATCATTGAGGCCAATCAACATTACCCTTTCCTGAAATGACTTGTTGTGGAAAGAGGTCGCGAAGTAATTACACTGTAATCCTGGCTTTATGCGATGTGGCACCGTCTTGCTGATCCCAAATGTTAATCAAGCCCAAAGCATGCAATTGTGGTATTTTAATGTTTTTCATCATATCACGTTATCGCTCCCCGTTGACAGTTAACGTGCCGCCTTGCGTATACCACCCTCTCTATATAGAGTCAGAACATTCCTAGTGTTTATACGCAAGTCATGACCTCTTAAACGTTTTCGGGAGTCTCCAATATTAGGGAAGTCCATTAATCTTCTTCTTCGTCTTGTCATAGTAAGTAAGTCTTTACAAGGGTCGGTGGCTTACTAACTCAATGCCTCAACCCAGTTTTATGGTTTTTGTGGGTGAATGCGTGGCTCTTTTAGCTTACGATCTTAAACGGGTTTTAAGTGCAGCTACCCCAGGGACCAACATTGGTCTGAGCTTTGCCAAGTTAAAACTAATCAGAGCCGTTTCTTGATTTCCAACTTTCCCTATTTTAGCCTTAGGCCAGGATAAACATTTCGTTATTATTTGGGCCTATTCTTGGACATTTTCCATATGTTTTATTTTGTTCTTCATTCTCTTAAACTACATGTTTAAAATTCAATGTCCTGTTTTTTTTTTGTCCCCTCAAAAAATGCCATTAACACGACCTAGTTTTAGTATATTTTTCTTCTGGCGTTTTTTTCTTTAAATTTATGCAAATTTTAATTTATTTTTTGACTAAAACTGAACCACTAAAACCTCAAAAAAAAAAGGACTGGCACAAAAACAAAGTCGCACATTTATTAGAAAATTCATTATCATGTAAATAGCTTTGTTTTATGTCTTATTACAAACGAAAAGGTAACAGCTTTTTCTGTTTTTAAGTTGGAAATACATTTGTTACTCTTAAGCATGCATAAATATGGGAGCTTTTTTTAAGGCAGTTAAGCCAAATGTCACTGCTTGGCTTTTTTTTAAGCAACTAAGTACATAAAAGTAAATAAATTAGCATATAAATCATTTAAATATAATTTGCATACAAATTGGTCAATTAAAGTTTAATTAAACATAATTGAAGCATAGGAATTTTAAAAAACCCGTGATAAACAATCAAAAGAAAGTGCACACTGGACTTTAACTATAAAACTTGTAAACGATTAAACTATAATTATAGCAAATTTACACATACAAATGTATGGAAGTCTGTTGGAACGCAATTAATACGAATTTTTTTTTAATTTATTTTTTAATTTATTTTATTTTAATTTAATTGTAAATAAACTCAGAAAAAAAAATCCGCTTAAAAGCAAATCTCATCTAAATTTTTCTAAACTAGCTGCCAACATTTCTTATTAGAAATGGCAGACGCCTGTTTGTCTTCCTTTCAGTTAAATTAAAGTCAATCAGTTTTTATGGAATTTCAAAGTATACAATTACTGCTCTTACTGTTATTGTTGTTGTTTGTTACTAAAGTTTCTTTTTATTTTTATGGCCAAACGACCAACCATTTTTATTTCAGCGATTCCTCCAGTAAGGAATGCTACGCCTTTTTTGTAATAAAATATAAATCGTATAAAATACAAGTTTATTTTGTCTACACTTTTGCTACTGTTAGTTACATCATTATGGCTTTCATTATGGACTAAAGTCTCTTCTGTCCATTTTATGTATTAAACGTGCTTTTCTAATTACATATTACTTAAGTAGAGCAAATCTAATAAAAATGTTTTATTGTTTTAACTCATTACACGTGCTATAAAACTATAACTAGTGAGGAAACAAACAAAAGGAATTAGTCATTAGTATTTTGTTAAAAATCACGTTTTTTTTACTTATAAAAAAAATCTAAAAATTACAACTGAAGTCTCCTAAGGCTTAAGGTACCTTAATATATGACAAAAAAAAAACGTGTGGTGAAGTTCTTAAGTTGGTTTATGTACAGAACTTAAGATAAAAAAAATTTGCTATGTAAACGTTTTTAAAAACTTTTACTAGATTTACTCGATGAAATTTTTCAAGAAATTACTTTCATGAAATTTTTGTTTGTTTTCGAAAGGGGTAGAGAAACTAGGCTTTAGTTTTTACACCTCTCGTCTAGAAATATAAAATTTCATGAAAGTAATTTAATGAAAAATTGCCTCGTGTAAGTTAAGTATTGAGATGTAATTTAGAGAGAAAAGTTTTGTAATGAATTTTTAAAATTATGGGTTTTAAATAAAGATATAATTGGTTTAATGAAATATTTAATTAATTTGCAATCATCCCCATAAACAATCAAATATCGAAACCATTATATTTTTCGAACTTATGTGGATTAAGAGGATTTTTCAAAGTAAGTTAGATTTCACTTTGATTTGAAAATTCATAAGTTGCTATGGGAGGTAGAGCCAATGCATGAACCATTTGAAGGGGACACTTTTTTTGAAGATATTATTAAAAACACAGTAAAAAAAACTGATGTTGGTGTACTAAGCTTGCAAAAAGCCAAAAATTTCGGACATTAGTGCCTCCGACAAAAATAACATAATATTTCTTTTACCAAAAGTGCCAAGGAATCATCTTGTTTTAGATCACACTAATATGGTTAAATTCGCTCGGTTAATGTGAATAACAAAATGGAACTGTTTTTCGTATTCAACATCAAAGGGGTTAAACAACTTAATTTAAAAGAAGAAAAAATTTTAAACAAGATGGTTTACCTAAGTAAGTGTGTCTGTACGAGGATGGCCAAAAGAAGTCATCCGATGTTGTTTGGCTTTCATTTTTTTCTAAATGAAAAACTTTGATTCTGTTTTTTGATTATGTTTATTTTAACCTTAAGAATTTTACTATTAAAGTCGAGAAGATGATAACGGCCAAATAGGCGCCGGCACAATTGATTGATATACGGGCTCGTTTTGTAGAATTTTTCATCACTTCGACAAGAACTTTGGGTGACAAGTTTTGCATTCCTGTCGAATGTTGTCTTAGAGGGCTTTCAGGGTCTCGGGCTTTTTAACATTAACACAAGACTTTAAAAAACTTCACAAAAAAAGTCTGTAACGGTTAAATCGGGCGAACTTTCGTGCCAATATAAATCTCCAAAACGAGAGATGAAGCGACCCGGGAACGCCACCTTCAGAATATCGATTGTGGCTCACGCAGTGTGTGCCGTTGCTCCGTCCTGTTGGAACCAGGTGTCCTCCAGTCCTAATTCATTTAATACACTTAGGGATGACTGGCTGATAGCTAATTGCAAGACACGGCGTCTGGTCTATGTTTCTGGCGGCAGCTCGTCATCCTCGCCAACGGCGGCGATATTCTTGGCAGAATGGGCGCTCCGGGGCCGGCCACTTTTGGCAGCGTCTCGAGTGGTCCCATACTCTTCAAGGTTGGTGGCCAAACGGCGCAGTGTTCGCGCAGTCGGTGCCGGGCGGCCAGGGAATCGGCGATGGAGTTCGCGCTGCCAACACAACGGACGAATTGTTACGCAAAAAAATAGACACGTTTATTCCGCGTTTTTGGAGAGTGTATCACTCCACGGCTTGTTTACTTGTATTTATCTAGTTCACAAATGTTAAAACAGATTTGAAAATTGTTCTAAAGAAAATTATCTAGGTCCGTGGTAACCCTGTCCTGCTCATTTTAAATAGCGGTCATCTCAGGGATATTTCTGATAGTTTGGCACCAATACCTGGTCCGTAGTATTTAAATATACCCCGGGACCTCGATTTTAATAGATACACAGACGGGCATGGCTAAATAGACTTCTCTATATACAAAAATCCCTAATATATATACTTATGCTTTATGGGGTCGCAAATGCAAAAAAAAGAAATTAAAAAGCGAATGTGATATTCCCTTCACATTCGCTTTTGGTAAATTGTAGTTAAGAAGGATTCCTCTTATTCACCAATTGCTTGTGGGAGCAATTTTTTTAAAATTATTTAACTTAGAACAAATAAAAAGTTTATTGTTTTTTAATATGAGGCTTAATAGGCATTTGTATTTGAGTTTTGATTAATTTTGATGAACAAATTTATATAAATACATATATATTAAAAATCGATATTTATGTAGTGGATAGCTTTCACGAAAAAATAAAAACTTTAATATATTTATTAAGATATTTTTAATATCTAAACAAGCTTAAACTTTAATCAATATACAAATAAAGACATAAAAAACCCAAAAGAAAAAATTTATTCAAAATTTGTAAACAAAAATATTATTAGAGGAAATAAAAAAAGCAATAAAATTTTGCTTTCGATATTGAAAAAAGTTGAAATAAAAAACCAAATAATAAAAAAAACCCCAAAGAAGGGCAACTCAAAAATAATTTGAAAACACATTAATTTTCTTATCATGCTGGATTTAAGTAAGTAAGCAGCAATATACATACAAACGACCCTATGTTATTCTTAAATGCCAAATTTCATTATTACTTCTACTAGTCATAAAAAAAGACGAGACAAGAAATGAAATTAAAGACCAACAAAATTTATTTCCTGTTTTTCTGTCACTTTCTTCCTTTCTTCCAGAGGCCCCTTAAACTTAATTTGGTTTCAGTCAAAGCAAAGAAGGCATACTTTAAGGTGTTTTTCCATTTTAACAAATATTCAGTCAAGTAGAAAAAAGTTACGCTTTAACACTCTTCTAGCTGCTTAAGAAGAATAGGTATTATTTTTAGCATTTTCATAACATTAAGGCTTAGCCCCTTTCCACCTGTCTTAAAGATTTCAGCTGCCGGATTTATGAATGTATATGTTTTGTTACTACATTTTTTGTGCCTTGCTAGCTGTTAAAGAATAATGTCAATTTCAATAATAACTTTCACCTTGCTGTCTATACTTATAAAAATACTCTTCTATGAATGTACATAAGTATGTGTATATAAACCTTTCTTGTTGGCAAAGCAAACCTAAAAGTATGCTTCAAATTTACTTCTTTAAGGCAAACATAAAAATCCCTAAAATCAACATAATGTAAATGTATGTATGTGCATGTGTGTGCGAGTATAAAGGATACAAATAAATGTTTACGTGTTAAGACTGTGGGGGCAAAATAAAAACCATTTTTGTCATTCTCCAAACTCCCCCATTAAACTGGTTGTTTCTACGAGCATTAAGAGAATGTGACAAAAAGCCGTTATTCTTTGTGCCTTATTCGTTTTTGCCTTAATTTTCCTTTTTGTAGCATATTTTTCGCATTTATATATGTATTCAATGTTTATAAACGTGTATGCAGATAAAATTTTGTATTTTCGTGAATCAGGTAAAATGCTATTATTGTAAGCAACCCCTAAATAAACGGTGGTAAATTGTACACTCATTCTTCTTTAAGAGCCCAAAGCCAGTTATGTTTGTATTTTTTACAAGGACACAGCTTTACAAATACTTATGTATGTGTCTATTTTTTGTTGTTGTATTTTTTGTATTTTCCCCAAAAAGTTTTTCTTATTTATAGTTTTTATACCTTACATGGGTGGGTTATAGTAATAAAATATTGTTTAAAAAAAAATAAATAAATAAACTACACACACACACACACGCACACACACAAAATTAAACTCACCAACCACCTTGTCTTAACGAAATCTCATGAATCATTAAAGGAGAATTATTGCTTAAAGTAAAGTACAAAAAAAAAATAGTTAAAAACTAAAGTTTTTCCATTTATCGTTCAAACCTTGAGTGTATCATTATAAATGATAACTGTTATTTGATTCCATACATTTTTATAACTTTCTTTTTTCTTTTATACCATACAGAAAAAAATTCAATTAATTTTTATTAGTCTTATTATCCCCAAAATTATGCTACATATTTCCAATCATGAAAGCACCTAAAAGTAGGCTATTTGCTTATACTTTATTGTTTAGGCGTGTTAGGTAAAATGGTTTCATTCAGATTACATGCTTACAGAAACCCGTATTACGGAAAAAATATTTTTATGGACAAAATATATCATATTTTATGACTAAGTGCAAAGAGCTGTTATGGTTACGAAAAGCAACAGCGGGGACCACTGTAGGATCGTAAAGTATAATAGTGGGAATATATGTTATTATCGAATTGGTTGCGTTGTTTGGTTTTTTTTTTTTTGCTAAAATGAGAGCAAATTAAACGCAAACATGCAAGTGTGTTCTAAAAATTATTTAATAATTTTGCCTAAAAAAAGAAAGCCTTTAACAGGGATATCAATACAAAGGAGGTTTACCAATAAATCTTTTGTATAAGTTGAAATATTGATATCTTAAGGCAAAAACTGGACAAAAAGAAACTGGATCTTCAGAAACTGTCTAACCTTATATAAAAGAAAAGTAAAAAGAAGTGCACGCAAGGACAGATGTGAAAAGCTTTACCTGGCGCCTGTTGCGTTAACTCAATGGCCTTATAACACCGTCACGATATTGCCAGTGACTTGGCACCCCAGATGGTTTGCTAGACTATTCTGGAATTAATTCTCCGCCATTAGTCTGGGCAAGCCGTATCAGAGGAGTTGGGCTTTCTAAACCCGAACTGCGTCTCTACTTTTGACCCCGTCAGTTCCAATCAAAACATATTCGTGCCGACAGAACACATCTCCACACGCTTGTCGCACCTCCAACAAAAGCGACACCCAGCTCATTTCATAGGACTTTCATTTCATACAAAGCCATCACTCCACTTTAATCAACGCTTAATAATCTTCCTACCTTCAGTCAGGACCGAATCAACCTCATGCTTCAACATGCTAATACCGGCCTTTTCATTATTTGATACTACTCTGACGGGATCCTGTCAGATTTTAGAGTCCCCAGCCGAAACCAGTTTTTCTATTCACCTACTTTCAAGCACACTTGCACCTTTTCAGCTTACTTCGCCAAAACTTAGAGACTCGTTCTTGTTAATCTTCACCAATTTCTTTTTAGCACAGATAAGGTATTATTGGTACCCTTTAAAATCTTGTATTGCTGTGCCAGTTTTTGGCAAGACAACATGTCACAGCGTCAACAAGGACAACCTGCCTCAAGCTAGACCAGTTGATAACCACATGATCATATTAAGCCCAAGACAGGTAGTTTTAATTTAGTCATGCCTGTTGGCCTTCTAGTAAACTCTCATGTACGAATATCAAAAGTATGAGGTTTCGATGACCTAATCGTAATAATTTTTGTCGCCTTTTAATCAACCCATAAAATAATCCCTTTTGAAACAAATTAATGCTTGAGGTCCAGTTTTTTTTTTCATTTATTTCAAATCCAAAATAATTTTAGCAAGCCTTTTGAGGCTATAAATTTTTGATTAAACATAAATGAGTTATGCTCTAAGCACAACTAGGACGAACAACGAATTTTTCCTTGCGAATATTCGTCTTATAAAAAAATAAAACACATTTGTGTATTTGAAAATGCACACAAACAGTGCGTTGACTGAAATTCGTCACGCGTAAGGAACTCTCAAATAGATTTATTTCTTACGGCGACAAACGATGAATAGTTTGGCACACAGTGACCATTTCTTTGAATTTTTCTTTATATTGTTATAAAATAATGTTTCTTTATACTTAAAGAACTATTTTCACTATTTTTGTTGCATATTATACACTTAATGTATATGGTTACCCTATCACAGCTGTTTTATTCGTTCTAAAAGTGTTTCAGTTGACAAATTTCATCAGACGAATTCTTCGTGTAGTGCGAAATTCGTCGTTTGTCCAAATTGTGCTTGGAACATTATCTAGCTGTATGTCAGCTTTTCAGTTCAGTTAGGACAGTTATTATGCTCTAAATTTCATTAAAAGTCGACGAGATCAAAAAAACCTTTGATTGATTCGTCTTGAAAAATTGTAGATAGAGTGTGTCGATATGCTTCAATTTACATACGACTTTAGTGTCATACGTATATAAACTACAAAATATTACTTTTATTTGATATAACCATTTTAAACAAATATTTGCTTACTTTGCGCGAGAGCTGCCACATCTCGCTAATAAAAAACTTCATGTTTCCAATCGAATAAAGAGTAGTATGGGTTACTCTAAACATATAAAAAAGCTTAATCTTTGTATTATAATATCATTTTATATCGAAAAAAGTATAACAAATTTTGCTTTAGACACCCACCACTTGATCATATGTTCAAATATTTTATTGTTTAATTTTCTTTGTAATAAATATCAAAAGGAAATTGTTTATGCGTTTATTGAATTCTGATGAATGTGCGTTGATTATTGTTTCAAGTGACCTTGTGCAGACAAATCTCTTTGATAATACAATGTAAGCGACAGGGAAATGAAAATAAACATATTATTTTACGGCTAATTACGAAAAATAAGTATTTTTTTGTAAAAACAAGACTTTTAAGTATCACTATCCAACATGCTGAAAAAAATTATTTACAAATCAATAATTTGTAAATTTTGTGCGAAGATACTTTACTTTAGTTCGTTTATTTAGGAAAAGAATCAGTTTTGTACATAAATTCTTAAATCTTAAGAAGCCACTGTTGTAGGCATTTTTTAATAAATCTAACTGAATCTCTACAAAATTAATGAAAAATTAATTAAGTTAAGCGCTATTTAAAAACAATTTAAAATATTTTATTAAAAAAATTTTTATGAATTTAAAGAAGACATTTACAAAATTTGCATTTTTGTTTTCTAAATAAAAATTTTTTACTAATTTGAAACTCTTTATTTTTCATTTTAGGTAAGCACGAGCTCATGGTATTATATTTTAGGGTGGAGCGTTTACTTCTTCCCGATTTTTAATTACAAAAAGTTTGAGTTGGATATACACAAAAGACACATATAATTTCAGTATAACAAGCTCCTATTAACTACATTGCCAGGTAAGAAGGGTTTTTTTAAATTTCGTAAGAAGATGGTCTGAACCTTAAGAGGTACTGAATTTTGAAATCACTCCAATGTTCAACCAAAAAAAATATATTTATTTGAAAGTAACGCTTAGAAAAAGTACAACTGAAGTCCCCTTCTTAAATCTACTCTGTTCCAAAGTATTCAAAGTCCAAGGGCACATTTAGTATTATTCTATGGGGTGTTCAGCTGCTCAAACAGAAAAAACACATTTGACTTAAAGAAGCATATTAAAACTAAGCTACATATTTTAAAGACGAACTAAATATTTTTTTTAAATTTTCTTTAATTTTGTTTAATATTTGAGCTGAGCATTCATTTAAATTTAAGCCCCTCATATATATACAAATTTTGTGATTATTACTCAGTAAATTAAAAATTCAATTAACAGTTCTAAACAAACTTTAAAAATATTTAAAAAAATATTTTTTATACGGTTTGCAGTACAATGCTGCAGTTTCTGTAAAAAAACACATTGCTGATCCTAAAAGATAGGAAGGCAGATTTAGCGATGTCCGCCTGTCCATTAACCTGTCCAAATCAAGTTTCTAAAGGCCTTTGATATTTCTCGGACCTGTATTAATTTTTCCTCCCAAACATTTTTGTGGCATATATTTACCCCCAATCTCCAGCCCATAACAGGGTTGCCATACAAAATGTATAAAAATTAGGGTAAGAAAACCCTACAACTTCCCCAGAGTCGAGGAATAAAGTGTGTAACAGTTTTCAGTTTTCCCTCCCAAACATATTTCTAGAACATACTTACACCATCTCCATGCCATAGAAAGTTTACAAAAGTTACGTAAAAACGCCCATAACTTCTCCAGAGTCCGCCTAAGAGGAGTGAAGTGTACGACCGACCCCTATTAGTTTCTCCTCCCAAACATTCTTTTTAAACATACTAACCCGTATCTTCACCCACTAAGGGTGTTGCTACATAAAATTTAAAAAAATTAGGGTAAAAACCCCTACAACTTCACTGGAGTCATCCTTCCAGGAACAAAATGTATTATAGACCACCATTATTTTTTTCCGAAACATATTCTTTAAAAATACTTATCACCTATGGGGGTTGCCATACAAAATGTATAAAAATTATGTAAAAACGCCCAAAACTTCCTCAGAATAGGGCTCAGTGAAATAAAGCGGATAAACAACCCCCATAATTTTTCACTCCCCGACATTTTCGTAGAACATACTTACTCCCTATCACCACCTCCTAAGAGGGTTGCCATACAAGATTTAAAAAAATAAGATTCGGCACAGCCGAATTTTGAGTGTTTGGTGTTTTTCAAATAAGAAAATATTTTACTAAATAATTTTTTGGACACTTGGTTTTTTTATTTTTTGGAAAAAAATTAAATTGATTTGGAACCAGTGTGCATTGCTTAAACACATACATAGTCAGAGTTAATGTCTGTAATAATTTTTTTAAACTTGCTTTGATTCCTTCGAACATTCGTTTCAATTATATATTAACTTTTAAATACAAAATCAATACAAATTTTTTTCTAAAATACTTATTTACGTGTTATATAAATAAAGCTCTCATTTTTAGATTTATTATTTTCCAAAAAATTTCAAAAATTTGTTACAATTTTGAATCACCCCCATCCTGTATTGCTGTAAGACTTTATTTTATTTATTTATTTTTTATTTTTTTTTTTATTTTTTTTTTTTATTTTTTTAATTATGTCTAGCACAACAAGATTAAAATCTTATAAATTAAAGTGCTAGTGAACAAAGCATAAGGTTTAAATAATTATACAATAATTTAATAAAGAAAAAAAAAATTTAAAAACAAATAACACTCAAAAATAAATACATTAGTTTAAACAAAAATTTAGAAGAGCTTTCGTTGACTAGGCAAGTAGTTTAAGTCACGTTTTTAATGTTTATTTGCTTTTTTGTTCTTTTCTGTGGCGTCAAGTCGTAAAAGTTTTTTTTTGTTTTATTTTAACTAAATTTTTTTTTATTTTATTATTTATTTTTTGCAATAGAAAATAAATAGAAGAACTCTTAACAATTTACAAAAAAAAAAAAAAAACGATCTTAACAAAATATTGTTTTAAATAATATAAAATATAATGCCAAAGTTAAGTATAACTTATAATGTAAGGAGTACTTTTTTATATTTTTAAAACGTTTATGATAAAAATAAAAATAATTGTCACGTTTCTTAACATTTCGTTGAACAAATTATGTGCAAACACAATTGGAGGGCTAACAAGGTACGATAAGATACAATATTGTCTTCTTGTTATATTTTTGCCTAAAATATTGAATGATTTAAAAAAAAGTTTTTTCTTTAAAACAACATTTTTAGGCCAAAACAAAATTTTATTAAAAATATGACAATATACTTACATAGTGTAACTCGGTGTGAATCCTTAAAAAAAAAAACTTTTCTCAAAAAAAACTTTGACATCGCATACAATAAGTTAATTCGTTCACTCAAAATGTTTAGTATTTTTGCATTTAATATTTACTGGAGAACATAAAGTAACTACTTTATTTCTTAAAAACACAATGTGTGATGTTGTGAAGAAGTTTAAATTTTGTAAAACTTTTCGTTTGACGTACTTTTTGCTACAAAATTTTATTACTGCTAAATTAAACGAATGAGCTTAATATTAGTACAAGATGGGCCAAAAAAAGTCATTCGATGTTGTGTGGCTCTCATTTTGTTTTCTAAATAAAAAAACTTTGATTCTGTTTTTTGATTATGTTTACTTTAACCTTTGGAATTTTATTGGTCAAGACGGGAAAATGACATCGGCCAAATAAGCGCCGTCACAATTGATTGCGATAATTGATTCTCGCACTTGTGTCGATTGTTGTCCTTGAGGCCTTCCAGGGTCTCGGGCTTGTTTACGTAAGCACGAGACTTCAAAAAACCCCACAAAAAAGTCTGTTACGGTTAAATCAGATGATCTTGCGGGCTAATGTAAATGGCCGAAACCAGAGATAAAGCGGCACGGGAACGCCACCTTCAGACAATCGGTTGTGACTCACGCAGTGTGTGCTATTCCTACGTCCTGCTGGAACCATTTGTCCTCCAGTCGTGATTCGTGTGATTGGCGGCAGAAAAAACTCGGCTTATATGGCCGCGCATCGACCAGCATCTTTTAACCAGCGGCGTCCTCGAAAAAAATGGCAATTTAATAGCACACCATGTAGTCACTTTGAGCGGTTGTAATGGCTCCTTGTGTATCACTCGGTGATTCTCGGAGCCCCAGAAGAGATAGTTTTGCTTGTTCACGTACTCGCTAAGGTGGAAATGGGCCTCATCACTCATTATGATTTTGGCTGAAAAATCGTCCACTTCGGCCTCAAGATTGAAGATGGCTTAGGCGTAGGTTACGCGAATTTGGCGGTCGACAGGCAAAAGCTGATGCACGGACTGGACTTTGTTCGGGAACACGCGCAGCTTTTTGAGCAAAATTCGCCTTAGAGACGTCCGAATTACGAGGCACGGCGTCTGGTCTATGTTTTTGGCGACAGCTCGACATCCCCGCCAACAGCGGCGACATTCTCGGCAGAACGGGTGCTCCAGGGCCGGCCACTCTTCGCAGCGTCTCGTATGCTCCCGTACTCTTCAAGGTTGGTGGCAAATGACGCAGTGTATGCGCAGTCGGTGCCGGACGACAGAATTCGCGCTGCGCCAACACCACAGACGAAGTGTTACGCAGAAAAATAGACACAATTATTCCGCATTCTTGGGAAGTGTATCGCTTCATGGATTGTTCACTTGTATTCTACATCTGTTTAGTTCACAAATATCTAAACAGATTCGACGTTATTATTATTATTATTATTATTATTATTATTATTATTATTATTATTATTATTATTATTATTATTATTATTATTATTAAAATTGTTATATGTTATTATTGCTTTTAAATTGCGCAGTACTGTAGGCATAAAAGTATGAATAAAACTTGTACAAAAAAAATTTTAAAAAATTTACGTTTTCAGTTGGGAAAAGCAAGGAGGAATTGTAACGAAATTAGCATTTACATTTATCACCAACTCACACACACATATTCACTTACACGTGTACGTAAATTGTATTCTATTTTGTTATTTTATTTAAAATTATTTTTATTTTTATATGTAGGTTTATTTATTAAACAAAAAAAAAAATGCTTTAAGAAGTGTAAAATTTTGAATTAAAATACATACATATGTATTAGGTATATACAAATTGAATTGTACATTTTGTGTTGCGCTTTGTAATAAATTTAGAATTTATGCAACTAATGACATTTGTTTTATTGCGACAACAAATTGTTTGTTTTTATTATACTAATAAAATTTATTAAATATTAAAATTTGTCTGCATATGAGTTAAACAAAAGTGTCAAGGCTTACAAAAATAACACATTGATATTAAATGCAAAGATGATAAAGTCAAAAAAAAAAATTAAAAATTTAAAATTAAAAATCATGTAGTTGTACATCAGAAAATATTTCTCTTTATCTAAACTTCTCTTCATACGTTTGCGTTAATATTTAAACTCTAAATTTATTTATAAATTTCTGTGATCTTTTATATAAAAAAATTTCGTACTAAAACTCTGTTAAGTTTATGATTTTTAATCATAAATTCTGTTCAAAAAATACAAGTTAAATAAAAGAAAAAACAAATCTTAATATCTTTAAACAAAGTTTAAATAGGTTTTAATGAAATATAAATTTTATATTCTTTTTATGCAAGATATATAAACACAACTAATAAAGTTTTATGATCTAAAAGCTGTAACGATATTATAAAAAGTCATAAAGATTTTATTAAAATCAATAATTCTTGAAAGATTGCTTTTAGGACAAACAAAAGATTTTTATAACATAAAACACACTAATTTACGGACTTGAAAAACTAAACTTATTTATCACGAATTATATTTTTAACGGGATTTCATGGCACACCTTTTTTATTACTAATTAGCAATTTCGCTTCGAATTTTTTATTGAATTGTTAAAAAATTTTATTTTAATACTTTGGCTTTTGATCATTTTACCGGTTATAATTATAAATTATAATAATTTATATTATTAAATTATATTATTATAATTTATATAAAGATTTCGTTGAAATTGCCAAGCCAATTTTTAAACAAGGAATTCATTTTTTAAAGTTACGGTTGTCTCTCGTAACACATTTCTCGAACATTTGAAAAAATGTTATCAAATAAAATATATTGGACTTTAAAATTTAAGGAATATTTAAACATTTTCCGTACTTCTGTTTACTTTTATGAAACAACTTGATAAAATTTTAAATTTAGTTTGTAAATAAAAGGACTTCGTCTATTTCGTAAATTCTACGTAAGTTTAGTGTTGCAACAAAATATTTCGATCATATACTTCATGATTTTTTTGGATTGCGCGTAAAGCATGTTGAGTGCTTAAAAAGATTTTGTAAAAATTTCTAAAAATTTCAAGTATCTTATGACAAAAAAATATAATATATGCACTGACAAACAAAAAAAAAATTGATATAGATATTGTTAGAAAAATTTAAAAACTTTTTCGTATAAGAAATAATACTATGTTCTGAACCTAATTAAAGAATACTCGTATTTTTTCTAATTTTGCCTCTTTTGATTAAGTCCAGGAAACTTTATTTTTTAATACGCCCAGATTTTCGCTTATTTCGATGATCTGTTCAAATATCAAGGGTGTCTGTTGGCAGATTTTTTTTTTAAACTTTAACAAAAAACGTAATAATTGACGCAAGATTTTATTAAGAGCATTGATTTTATTTTTTAAAAAGTATGTCACCCATATTTCTTTCGTCGAGTTGCCACATACTGCAGTAAACTTAACTTAATTGAGCTGATTTGTCGAAAAATTTTTTTCTTTAAAGTCACAAGAGATTGGGTGGGGATTGTCCTTATAAACCCTTTTTTTGAGTTAAAAAAAATCCGTGGGAGTTAGATCGGGCAACCTCTGCGGCCATGGGATGCCCCTTTGGGAAATTTTCCCGAAGCAAACTCATCGAAGCTCTGGCTGTGTGTACAGTCACCCCATCCTGTGAAAACTACGTGTGTAATTAGTACCATAGATGAGCTCGCAGGTTTAACAAAATGAATTCCGCAAACCCGCATTGATAAATTTTACCGTTGACATTCGTCGCCTAGCCTCGAAAGTTTCCGAAGAAAATAGACTAATTATCTCATGCGTGACGCAATGCAATGGTTTTTGATGTTTTAATAAAGGGTTGCGGGTTCTCAAAGACCAGTAACGGAAAGTGAACCTCGTCGCTCCAAAAATTGCGAAAACGCTCCAACATCGTTTCACAAAAATTTGTACGTAAATCGAAGTCACTTTCTTTCAGTTTTTGAACGATTTGAATTTTAAAAGGATGGAACATCTGATTTTTTTTAATTTCATATATAATCGCTCCTGGTGAGGCTGCTCTTTTCCGTATTGGAAATCGCAGTTTTTTACGTAAACTGCTTTCAACCAGTTCAATATTTTCAGGAGTCCTTGAAGCAGTTTTGCGGAATCTCTGCACCCTTGAACGAATTAAATTTACATTTGGTCCATCATGTATTCACCGAATACCGAGCTTTTAATAAAATTGTCGACGAGCAATAACTTAAGAATCATTACTCTTAAGATATGTCTTCACAGCGAGAGCGCGATGCTCACTCGACCACTGCGACATCGTGACCATGATACAACTACAAACTAGTGCAAAGTGTCAAACAACAGCTCATAGAAAAAAACATTGAGTAATAATTTTTGTTGCTTTATTTTCACATGTAGAACATATTTTTGGTATTTTGGCACTAACCATCTGGTTCTTTGTACCATGATCGTGACTGACAAATTCGCACCAGGGTGACCACTGAGAATTTTTAAAAACTTGCACAAAAAGCTGTTTAAAGCAAAAAAGTGGCAAGAAATAGACGTTTAAAAAAGTTAAGTCACATTTATATATAAAGTTTTAATATGATGTTTTTTATTACTAATTTGACTGAAAACAAAATTACGTTGTATTCCCATACTAGATGTCGGGATCTTAATAGAAATATTTTTCACCTTCCGCACAAAGCAGCCCTGACTGTTTCGCGTTAACTAGGAAAATTCTCTAACAATAAGCAGTTTATAAAACTTTATTTTTTTATTTTTTTAAAAAACACCCAAAAACTAGCAGGTTTTAATCCAACAAATTTATTTTCTAAAAAAAAATTTTTTTTGGCAACTTTTAAACTTTTTTTTGAGCTTCCTTTTTTTCTATATTCTTGTTTTTTTGGGAAATCAATTTTCGGTTACTTATCTATTTCAAAATTAAAGCACAAAATCGACATTCTTGGGGTTTTCAAAAAAAGGTAAACCACTGACATTTTTTTCATCGGAAAAATAGCATAATTCTTCAGCTTTTAAAGTGACAGAGAAAATATTTTTTTTTTTTCTAGAGAGAAGATTTTTTTAAATTTCTACGGTTTTATTTTATTACAATTAGTTTTGCAGTTTTTGAGGAATTAAAGGTCTAAGTTGAACCTTTAATGGTTTTTTGAATTAGGGTTTTTATTGAAAATAAGAATTGTGGTGTTTTGTTATTTAAACAGGGGAATGCTTTTTAGCTCACTGTTTTAAGAACTTCTCTTCTACATAACTGCTAAATTTTGTTACGATATCTTAATTCATGTCAGATTTAAATAGTGCAAAATCTTAACATTGTTACCCTTTACTTGTGTTGAAATCCCTTTTATTTGTTTACTCCAATTCTATGAAATTTGCTGTGCATGTGCACATATACATACATACATACGTAAAAAACATATTTTTATATCTGTTACAACAAAAAGGGCCAAAAGTCGCAAAAAGTAGAAAAAAGTTGCAAGATAATGTCAGTTTAACAAAGTCGCACAAAAAGTCGCAGGGTGGAAAAAACGTTGCAAATTGCCACTTCAGTCGACGAACGGTCATGCTGACCCGCACATTCAAACGGATAAAACATCACCTTTTTTAGCTGACATTAACGTGCGAATGCAAGAGGCTGTCACATAGAATATGTCGTTAAAGGTACCTTTACACGGTAATACATATATTACGATATGTCAAAAAATGTTGTGGGATAATACAAAATCTCATCATGTAAAAGCATAATGTATTGGGTAGGAGAGAATACGGATGCAAAATTTGACAAGTGTTCGGTAAATGTTTATTTTCTAAACCATTTTAGAAACTTGTGTGTTCTCATCACATCAGAGGTGTGAAAGATTGGCAGCACTTACAGCATCTAATGAAGGTGGCTACACTTAATGAAACAATACACAAACAATCAAAATAAAAGCAATTTTTTTCATGTTGTTTTTGTTAATATTGTTGAACCTTAACCATATGGCGTTACCCCAAAAAGAAAATGGCAAGAAACAACCGATTTTGTTTTTACCAACCTCATCCGTGTAAACATGAAAAATAGTTAGAACAGATTTTTATTCTCTTTTTTTAAACACGGAGAGAATTTCATAATATTTTGATTCTACAAAATCTAATTACTTTGTATTACCGTGTAAAGGTACCTTAATGAATACTAAATCAGTCACACAACAAAAAAAAAAATAAAAAACAAAAAATTAATGAAAAACTTTCAAAGTTAAAAGTTGTCTAACTTTCTTACGTTGACGGGGACGTACTTCATAACAAAATCTGTTTTCCCGCCGAATGCTCTACGACGGTCTCTATGAGCCAATCACTTAAGCCCTTGGACAAAATATTATGCTTATATAAAGATTCTATTATTAAAGAAAGATATTAAAAACTACTTTGAAGAGATATATAAAAAATTTACCTAGAAAAATGTTGATTGGAATCCCACTTTATAAATAAATCAATTTGCCGTTGGCTTTAACAAGCTTTATGATTTTGAACAATATTACAATTTTTTTCTAATTCTTTAAAAAATCACCAACATTTTTGAAACTTAGCAAAGTGTACATACATAAAACTTTAGTGTTTTATCATACTAACGTACATAAAATTTTATTATTTATATTTTACACATTTATATTGAAAATGTCGTACCGTGTTATTTGCTCAAGCTTGACCAACTAGAACGTTTTTACTTCGATTAGTTTACAAGTAATAAAAACGACTTTAATTACTTTTCCCCATTATTGAACAAAACGAAATTAATTAATTTACGAATTTAAACTACAGTTACCAACTTAAGAACCTTAGTTTTTCGATACACCATTCCCTCGGTTTAGGGGATACTTAGGTACGTGTTTGGTAGGATTGTATTAAAAACCGACTTTGTTTAAAGATTTGCATAAAAAAACTTAAGGCAAAATTATTTAAGAAAATTAAATTAAATTTTTAGTTTTATTTTTCAATTCAATTTTATTAAATAATTTATATTAAAAAAAATTAGGTATGATTTTTAATAGGGAAAATGTTCAAGTAATATGTAATATTTTGAAATAAAAAATCTGTAAAACATGTTTCCTCATATATCTAGTAATTAGTAAAAGAAGTTAAAAATCATAATAAAATGATGTAAAATATTTAGAGAAAAGTCGTCTTAATAAAAAGTTGTGGTGCAGTTCGAGGTATAAGTGTACTTGCTTCCCCAATAATTTGGAAGACTTTATTATTATGATGGTGCTAATTAATATTGAAACGCCTTCATTTCTTAAACGATGGCTGCAACTGTTACAATTTTAAAATCTACCCTAACTAATGGTGTTTTCTTTTCTGAGCATAAATGTTGCCATTTTATTTTGTAACACTTTTTTAAAACTACCTAAACCTTTGAAAAGTGGTACATTTTCAGTGACTACAACAGAACAAACAATCACTATATTTTTAGATGAGACCTCGTTTTTTAATTCCATTTGATGATTTCTTTACAGAAATAAAATTTTTTTATTCAACGTCAAAAAACTGATAGCAAAAAAATAGATCTTCTTCTTTTTAAAAAGGCAGTGAGTAACCCTTTGATTATTTTAGGGGCAAAAATGTAGCATTTTTTCATTTTTTTAGGGCAACATTACCAGAAAAGAACTTACAACTCTGTAGCAATGCTGCCTTGCTTTTCAGAAAAGAACAGAAATGAGTGCATAGGGCAGAATAAAGGCAGCATTTCTGCCAGAAAAGAAAACGCCATAAGTCATACAAACACATACGCTTACACAGTTAAATGTACATATGAAATACATACATAACTGGCTTAAAGGCAAAGATTGAGAGATAATGTGTGTTCGGATGAACGCCTTGGTTAATGTTGAATTGTCAATATTGTCAATGTGTGTAGCAACAGTAACATTAAATTTAAAGCTAACAAACGACAAAAAAAAAACATTGTGTCTTTGTACCAATTTCATTTACCATAAACAAAATCGACATAACCTTGCTATATGGCACTTCTAAAAACAAAAGCCATATGCTGCATTCAAAAGCAAGAAAAAGAGGAACGAGGCATCTTTATACACATATGAATGAATAGCGACTGACTGACTCATTCATTAGAATAGCCCAAACGCTTTGAGCTCGGGAATTGAAATTTAAAGTACCTCTTACATGTATATGTCCACTAAGACAGGAAATCGGACCCGAAATAAGCCAAGTATGAAAAAAACCGGAATGTTAATATATATCTGTGTACTTTTGACAAAAGCACTTATGTGAAAAAAGTAATTTTTAAAGGAGAGCAAAAAAACTACTTTAACATAGAAAATGAAAAAATCAAGTTGCATTTGACAATCGGACCTTAAGGGGCAAGACAGGGTAATTTAGTAGAGAAAGCAACGAAATTCAAATTTCGTTCGTTTACAAAGAAAAAAAAAGTTTGCTACATCTTTAAAATATTGAGCCCTAAGGGGAAACAGAAGTTAAAAGCTATATTTTGATACTACTTAGCCCGTCACTTCTTAATTTATCGATAGAAAAATTGTGTTTAAACGATCTTGAAAAAAAATTAACATGTTTTTGGTATTTTTTTTTAGTTTAATTCCCCTTTTTATACCCTTCACATATATGGGGGTATATATCAGTTTGCCACTTCATTTGTAATTTCTTTATTATCGATTTGCGATCCCACAAAGTATATATATTCTGGATCCTTACAGATAGGGAAGTTGATATAGCCATGTCCGTCTATCCATCTGTCCGTCTCTTGAAATCAAATTTCTGAAGTCAAATAAAGTAATATAAGCCAGTTATTGGTGTCAAACTATCAGAAATATTTTGGAAACAGTCGCTATTTGAAATCAGCAAAATTGGTTCACTATTGTCCGAGATATAAGCACACCCAAAAATAACCAATTTTTAGGACAAAATCCGAGCATATATGTATCCCTACACAACTCAGTAAATATTGTCACTCTTGCCACAAAACTCGGCACAGATACTCTGAAGGTAGTGACCTAATAGGATCAGGAGAAGTGCTATTTCCCCTACAATTTCACAAATTATGTGAAATATTTTATGCGCTAAATCTTAAAAATTGTAATAGCTATCGACATCAAATGTTCTACAAAAGGTAATTGGACGATAAGATCTGTATTTCGGAAAAAAATCTTTGGGTAGAGGCAAAGAAAGAGGTAGCTTCCATATAAAATACAATTTTTTATAAAATTTTCGATACGTTTTATCTGGGAAACCATAAATGCTATCGACTTCAAATGTTCTACAAAACCTAGCATGACAGGGCTGGGGAAAGAATAGCTCCCATGCAAATTAACAGTATTTGTGATATTTTCGATACGCTATATCTTGGAAGCTATGACAGCTATCGACTTCAAATGTTCTACAAAAAAGACCTAGGGCCAAATCGTCGCATTCGATTCGAATTGAAATTTTAAAATTCTTATTAGACTTCCTATACTTAAAGCATTGACAACTCGGTCGGTCGAATGAAATTTCGATTCGAATCGAATGCGACGATTCGGCCCCTGCATTTTTGAAAAAAATTATTTGCTTTGAAGCAGATGGAGGGGAGCCCCTTATAAAAATTTAAATTTTTTTACAAAATTTTTGATACGCTATATTTCGGAAACTATAAGTGCTATCGACTTCGAATGTTCTACAAAAAGTATGGATTAAATAATAAATACATTTTGGAAAAAAAGCTAGAAAGGAACAGGGGGACTAGAACTCCCCATACAAATTAAAAACTTTTATTAAACTTTTAGTGCGAATAATATCGAAAACTTTTTAAACTTTTGACCTTTAACCTTCTACATGGTATTTCAATTATACTGTTACGGAGTTAAATGTTGACTGGGTATGTCAATGTTTACTGGGTATGTAACATGATTGGCGGTTGTTGTCTGTGCTAAGAAGTTATTTAAATGTAACGGCCATTCGCTAGAAAGTTCTAGGGTGTTATCGAATCTTGTGGAACATTACAGCGTATTACCAACCACTATAAATAGTCGAGTAACACGAATGCCGCAAGCAGTTTAAGTTTAACAGTTGAGTTGAATAAGTGAACATTCAAAAGTGCTAAATAATAAAAGTGAATAACTTTAAGTGTTTTATAGAAGATTGTAAATAAGTGTTTTAAATAAATAAAGTTTTGTACTGTTAAAATAAAATTTCAAGTGTTTATTATTACTTTTGCAATAAAAAGAATCCCGGTTTATTTAGAGGAAATAAACCAACGTTTATAAAAGGTATAAACGTAACAATTGGTGTCAGAAGCGGGATTGCATTTTAATAAACATGAAATTCGAGGAACTTAAAGTTGAGCAGCTCAAGAGAGAGTTGAGCAAGCTGACATTACCTACAGCAGGTAATAAGGCAGAGTTGCAAAAGAGGCTGATTGAGGAATTTAAGCGGCGTAATATCGACATTGATGTTTATGAGTTTGACGAAAAGGAAGAACTGGAGGTTGTTACTTGTACAACAACAAACAATGTCGATATAGGCACAATGCTTGCTGCTATGATGGAAAAATTGGAAATGAAATTCCAAGAAGCTCAGGAAACTTCTAGAGTTAATAATGAAAAAATAGAAAGGAAATTCCAAGAAGTTCAGGAAACTTCTAGAATGAATTTCCAAGAAGTTCAGGAAACTTCTAGAGTTAATAATGAAAAAATAGAAAGGAAATTCCAAGAAGCTCAGGAAACTTCTAGAATGAATTTCCAGGGAGTTCAGGAAACTTTTAGAATTAATAATGAGAAAATAGAAATAAAGTTTCGCGAAGTTCAGGAAACTTCTAGAATGAATTTCCAGGAAGTTCAGGAAACGTCTAGAGCTATGGAGTTAAAACTTCAAGAAATTTCTGAAGCTGTGAACAACAGAGTAGAGGGCATAGTAAAGGAAGTTATTAAAATCGATAAAAAACTATCTCACCTTGAAGATGGCATGGTTGCACAAGCAAGCGACTTCAATAGTAAATTGCAACTACAAGTCAAAGATGTTGACGAAAAATTCAAAAATCTGGAAACAAAAATTAATAGTCTTCAAAGTCATGAGGTACCAGTGCGAGTAATTCCAGAAATATCAAACAGAATTAAGGCCCCTACTTTTGACGGCAGTGCACCATTAAATGTTTTTAAGTTCCAGTTCGAGACAGTTGCCAATAGAAATGCGTGGAACAATGAAGAAAAGGGGTTAGAGTTGATTTTGGCCTTAAAAGGTAACGCAGCTCAAGTTCTGGAAAGTATACCTATTGGCTGCAGGGAAAACTACGAGGAGATAATGGTTGCACTACAACGCAAGTATGGCGTTGAGCACAAACGAGATATATACCGAATGGAATTGCGAGGTAGAGTACAGAAAGCCAACGAATCGTTGCAAGATTTTGCAACAGAAATCGAGCGTTTGGTACAGTTGGCATATCCAGGCGAGAACCACCCATTTTTGGATCAGTTTAAGATAGAAACGTTTGTTAGTGGAATACGTGATCCTGAAATAAAACGAGCGGTGTTTGGCGCACTGAGGTCAACGTTTGCAGAAACCGTATCATACGCGTTGACACAGGAGACCGCAAAATTACTGTCTAAGCCGCAAATACATCAGGTGAGAAATCTAAAAATTATCGCAAAAGAGGGCGGAGATATTGTCGATGAGTTAAAAAATGCAGTTATACAGGCGTTGGAAGAAAAGCGAGGCACAGCTAGAGCCAAATGCTATAACTGCGGTAAGATCGGGCATTTTCAGCGAAATTGTAAAGCAGCGACAAAGAGGGCTAGATCTGTTTCGCCACTTAGAAACAGTAAACGTTTAAACTTGAAATCAACAAATCAAATGACACAAGCTAGCCCTACGAGGCAAGAGCTAGGTTCTGAGGGCCCCACAATCTCCATATCAGTTGGGCAACAGAAAAATAGCAACCTTACTGCTTGGGGGTATATCAATGGTCGAAGGCATATTTTTGCTATAGACACAGGAGCGTCGCAGTCTATTATCAGACCCGATTTAGTCAATAAAACAATTAAACCGTTATATGGCGTAAGTCTACGAACGGCTAGTGGAGAGCCTGCTACTGTCTATGGTAAAATAAATGTAAAAGTAACTATTGCCAACAAAAGTGTATATCATGTTTTCATTGTCGCCGAGATTGTAGATGAAGTAATCATAGGTGCAGATTTTATGATCAATCATGGAATAAGTCTGCATATGGGACAAAAGACAATGATTTGGCGGAATACTAAAATACCCCTTGATGTTGGCTACAAAGATAAGGCGTCTGTAAGGAAGCTATTTATTATAGAACATGAGAAAATAACACCACGTTTAGAGGGAGATTGTGTGGGCAACCGGTTGCGGGAAGTAGAACAAAGAAAAAGAAAAGGCGCTAAGCATGGGAATGCGGATGCAATCTCCCGAAGACCTAGCAGATCAGAATGCAAATATGGACTAAAAGCTGAAGAAAAAGAAGGCGTCGTTGATGTTCGACTCAAGCGCATAGAGACAAGTGACGACTGGTCAGCGGCACAAAGGGACGATCCTGTACTGGCGAAAATTATTTCGGCAAAAGAGGAAGACAAAAGGCCAACCCGTAACCAAATATCAGCGGAAAGTCCACTGATGAAATCATATTGGGCGCTGTGGAATAGTCTGCAGTTAATTAACGGATGCCTTTATCACCAATGGGAAAGCGCTGATGGTAAATCGAAAACGAATTTAATTGTAGTGCCATCCTCTAAAATCGAAGAGGTAGTGAAAGAGTTTCATGATGGTCCTAGCGGTGGTCATCTTGGCGTAACAAAAACCGTAGAGAAGATTAAACACCGGTTCTATTGGGTTGGATGTCAACAATCTGTTGCTGATTGGATAGAAAACTGTGGACGATGTATCGCAGCCAAAGGCCCAGTAAAAAGAAGTAGAAGACCACTGCAGCAGTATAATTTAGACGACTCTTCAAGGGAACAAAAAGATCTTAACCAAGTTCATGAATTCGTACGTGGCCGGATAAAAATGACCAGTGACAAAATGAAAGCCAGATACGATCTAGCAGCGAATTCCGAAGGTTTTAATGAGGGTCAGCTAGTTCTACTATATAACCCACAACGGAAAAAGGGATTGTCTCCTAAGCTACAAACCCATTGGGATGGACCGTATAAGGTAATAAAAAGAATAAATGATGTCGTGTATAGAATTCAAAAATACAAAAGCCCAAGATCAAAGATGAAAGTGGTTCATCTCGAGCGCCTCGCCAATTATGGAAAAAGGGAATCTATGCCTGTTCGGGACGAACAGGCTTAAGCGGGCGGTAGTGTTACGGAGTTAAATGTTGACTGGGTATGTCAATGTTTACTGGGTATGTAACATGATTGGCGGTTGTTGTCTGTGCTAAGAAGTTATTTAAATGTAACGGCCATTCGCTAGAAAGTTCTAGGGTGTTATCGAATCTTGTGGAACATTACAGCGTATTACCAACCACTATAAATAGTCGAGTAACACGAATGCCGCAAGCAGTTTAAGTTTAACAGTTGAGTTGAATAAGTGAACATTCAAAAGTGCTAAATAATAAAAGTGAATAACTTTAAGTGTTTTATAGAAGATTGTAAATAAGTGTTTTAAATAAATAAAGTTTTGTACTGTTAAAATAAAATTTCAAGTGTTTATTATTACTTTTGCAATAAAAAGAATCCCGGTTTATTTAGAGGAAATAAACCAACGTTTATAAAAGGTATAAACGTAACAATACAAACGTTAAAACTATGTAAAGTTTTCAATTTCGAAAACTAGGATTGCTATGGACCTTGAGCCCGACAAAAGGTATTTTTATGACAATATTTGCAGTTTTAAATAACTCTGCTAGAAAAGATGGCTTGGTATATTAAAAGACTATTGTGAAGGATATATAAGATTCGGCACATCCGAATAAAGCGCTCTTTCTTGTTTTGTTTACCTTAGGGTTTTAAAAAGGGTATTGAATAACATTTGGAATACCATTAAGGCCGCAAGTCAACTTAGTGGACAAAAAAAGCGTTTGTTAACGTATTTTTCCCAGTTTTTGGTATTGTGAGCTTACAAACACGAAATAATTGAGCCTTGACCCCGATTTGGTACTTTTGGATATTTTTAAAGACTGACTCTAAACATATAAAATTAAAGAATGAGTTCGTAAGTCGGCAGAGTGAACAAAAGCTATTTTTTTACATTTTTGGCATTTCTTTTTTTTTAATTTTGTGGGACCATAAGTCTACAAATATGAAAGTGATGGATGGATATAAGCCAATATTAAGGTTGAAAGTCAATTATATTGTCAAAAATTACTTTTTATATTTTTTCATGCATTTCCAAATACTTTGGTTTTTCTAGAAAAAATAAATACAGGCGTGTTGGACCGGATTAAGGCCAGAAGACAACTTAATGGTCAAAAACTACAATTCCACATGAAATTAAAGGCAATTAAAGTTGTAAGTCATACAAATATAATCCTATAGATTCTAATTTAGGATTTTTTAGTCAATCATGTAAATTTCACTTTTTTTACGCATTTAGTACTTTGTTTTGTTCAATATTTGAAAATTCTCTTACGAAGTAGCGGGTTAATTGCAAGTACAATATAAAATAAACACTGTGGATGCGTTAAATTTAAGTTACAAAAATATGTAAGGGGAAGAGGGATAATCATACGCATGTGTTTTAAAAATACAAGACCTAGTGGTGTTTAAACAGCCAACGCAAAAATATCAAAAGCCTAGAGAACAGAAAACAATTATCTTCAACACCACCACTGCCTTAACACCTACACAGACTCTTAACCAAATAGTACTGAATAGTAGAATATTTTTTTGTTATGTAAAATATAATATTTAAAAATCATAAAATACAAAATACATTTTTTGTACAGGGCGAACAAAACCTCCTACCTGGTGTGGTTTAAATGGAACCATTATTTTATATTTTTTTTATTTTCATAGTTCAGAACTGTTGGGCTCATCCCTTTTCAATTTATGTTGATAATTTCCTAAAAGTACAAGTAAATACATAACATTTAAAATCGAGTTTAAAATTTATAATTAGTTGTTGGTTGCTATTGACCGAAGTTGTTTATTTAACGCACATATGAATCCATTTTCTTTGATGTGAGGCAACAGGCAGACATATTTTGGGACACATGTATCTTATGGTAGTGTAAACCTACATGTTTATGCAAACAGGCATTTTCGTTGTTTACGGTTTCATTTCTTGTTGCATTTGACGTTTCATATATCAGAAGATATTTTCTGGTTGCATAAGCACGTTGCAAAGTGTTTAGCTGCCATTTTCAGAACTTGCTTGAGAGGTATAAAGTTTTCTCTCTTGGATCAAGGATAGAAACAGGTATTAGAGCTGGTGCCAAAGTTTGTGAATACGGAAGTTTAAATAGCAAACATGCTAAGGAACGTAACATCTTCCAGGCGGAAATTATGAGAGCGAAAAAACTTTAAAAAAACTTGGGAATGCAAAAGGGGAAAATTCTGCCCCTATCGTGTTGGCCGCATGCCATGTTCAAAGTTGTTGAGCGATATTGATTCAAGTTTAGACTAACTAGACTACTGTAAAGATGCATTCAGTGTCATTATGATGATACATAATTCTAGGCTCTGTTGGATGTAAAGTCCTTATGAAGTTACCAATAATGCAATTTCCAATTGGCTTACAAGGAGGGTATCAGTCAGGGTATTTCTTAAGGACGATATAGAGTAAAGGTTTTATTATGGCTTAAGAGAAATAATGGCCTTGGATGGCCCGTGCTGATTGAAAGCTCTATAGACTTCAGTGGACTGGACTTGATTAAAGGGTATTTATCTCCTTCTCAATTAGAGCCAGAGCGAGCAAAGAAGAATCATTGGGACTCTCACAATCACTGCGATGGAAAATAACTATATGACCAGTAAATGGGACAAGAATACTCCAGACTTCTCGAGGTTGCACGAAAATAAGAAAGATAAGACTTTACGTACTCTGCCAGCCACTGTCCAAGGTTGCAAACTCTCCGGTTAAGGCAGCTGGTGAAGAGCTGCTACAATGGGCTTGGTGAGGTCTCTGATTGTAAGCTTGGAAATTATTAAATTTGTTAATCTCAGATTTTTCGGTATTACTTAAAGCATGTTCGTCCTTTCAACCTGCTGGAAGTATGCATATAACCAGAGTACAAGGTGGGCCAAAAGAAGTCATCCAATGTTGTTTTGCTCTTATTTTTTTATAAATAAAAAACTTTGATTTTATTTTTTGATTATGTTTATTTAAACCTTTGGAATTTTATTGTTCAAGTCAGGAAGATGATATCGTCAAAATGGGTGCCGTCACAATTGATTGCTTTACGGGATCGTTTTATGGCATTTTCATTACTTCGTTCGTTCAATTGCGGCAAAAACAACTCGGCTAACGTGGCCCTACAGCGCGCACCGTCCCCTGTTGTCGTTTGAACAGCGGCGCCTTCGAAAAAAAAGTGGCCCGATAACTCCTCCAGCGTTAACATCGCAACATGCAGTCACTTTCAGCGGTGTAATGACTCCTCGTGCATCACTCGTGGATTTCCGGTTCCCCAGAAGTGAAAGTTTTGCTTTCTTACGTACCTGCTGAGGTGGAAATGAGTCTCATCGCTCATTGTGATTTTAGTCGTAAAATCGTGCACTTCGGCCTCAATATTGAGGATGACGTGGGCGTAGATTACGTGCGTTTGGTGGTCGACAGGCAGCAACTGATTCACGGACTGGAACAAGAACGGGAACATGCGTAGGTCTTTGACTAAAATTCGACCGGCTGATGGGTAATTGCAAGGCACAGTATCTCGTCGATGTTTCTGGCAATATTTCGACATCCTCGCGCTCAGGGGCAATATTCTCGGCAGAACTGGCGCTTCGGAGCCGGTCACTCTTGGCAGCGTCTCGTGTGGTCCCATGCTCTCAAGTTTGGTGACCAAAGGCGCAGTGTTTGCGCACTCGGTGCCGGACGACCGGGGAATCGGCGGCGGAGTTTGCCACACACACATTGTTATGCAAAAAAATAGACAGGATTATTCCGCGTTCTTAAGGAGTGTATCGCTCCATGGCTTGCTTACTTGTGTTCTACATATGTCTAGTTCACAAATGTCAAAACATATCTGACATTGACCGCCATTTGCAAAACAGGGCATCTTCCAATTGGATGATTTCTTTTGGCCCATCTTCTACAAGTCGTATTATTAAAAATATTTTGATTAAATTCAGCACGTATATACATATACGATTCTTGTTTTACATAGTCAGCATATATATTTCATATATTTCTATCTCCATGAAATTTTGCCTTTGTTTAGAACCTTATGATATGATCGGTCCATAATTTGTCATTTGTTTCATATGCGTCCCACTTTCTAACCACCTAACCCTTTGCGTAGCCGACTATAACTTTCTTACTTGTTTTATTAGCTAGTTTTTCAGAATAAGGTTTTATAAATTTCTAACCTTAACATTTGTTATACCTTTGAAAAGTTGACTGTTAAAATAGAATCACGCGTTTGTATAAATATATATTTCTGTGCATATGTACAATTCCCTTAATTCCATTTTCAAACGTTAACAATCGATGACACAATTTTTGGATAAAAAAAAAATTTTTCCTTAATTTATTTATCCTTATAAAGTTTTCACAATGTATTTCCTTCCAAACCTACATATCGAATCGTTAATGCAAACAAGTTTCTTGCTCATCTTTTAAATGTCCCCTCCTACACCCTTTAAAACTGCCAACTAATATTATTTTCAGCATAAAACGTTTTGACTATATGCAAATGATTCAATAAAATACTTTTACATTCAAACATTGTCACATCTTCTATTTGTAATATTAAACAGTCTTTCAATTTTCCTTATTCCAAAGGCATGAGAAAGAGTTAGAATTTAAGCATCAGCCAGCATCATAGCACGACTGTCATTAAGCCTGAGGGTAAGTTTAACAACATCAAAACAACTGAAAAATTACTTTGAAAACTAAAATTGCTTACAAGTACTCATACGCACTTGCATACATTCAAATGAACACAACACACTAAGTCAAAAACTGTCACAACTCAAAATTTATCAGAATTATTTTTCGCATTAAGCTAGTTTCCAGATCAAATTTTAATTTTATTTTAATTTTTAAAATCCTTATTTAAAATTTGTTTTACAATTAGAACTATGTTTTCAAAAGTAAAAGGAAGACTCTCACAAAAAAAAATATTTTGAGTTGTGACTGTTTTTGATTAAGTATAAAATGAAAATAACGTAACAACAATTGAAATCTATAAAAGGATACAAATGCTTATGTGTATGTAATGTTGTGATGTGTATTACGTGCAATACGTCGAGCTGTTTCCTGTTTTTGCTGTGTTGGCGTTAAGATATTATTACAGTTGTTTATCCTTCATAATGAGTGACAAGATCTCAGTTTGGAGAATAGATTTGTTGTTACTTTTGCGACCCAATAAAGTATTTACAAAAAATTAAGGTTTTTAGCCTCCAAAACTTATGTCTTAACCTACTTATGACAACTTACAACAATTTTTAGCTTATTTCGCCACTAAAAATCTGTAGTGCTGCCCCTTAAATACCCGATTCTTAGGGTTTTGCCCTAAATCTTAAACAATTTATCAAAGATCGGAGCTTAAGCTGCTACGTTTTTAATGAAGGGTGTTTTAAGTTTCGGATCAGACGTACATATATCAATTGTTTAATTTTTATTTAGTTGTTACGATATGCCTGTTGTACTCTCATCTATCATTATGCACAGTAATCTCTGAATGATATTAAATAATGTAACATTTTGAGCGACATCAGCAACTGTTGTGCATATGTGTATGTCATATCAAATAATGCTTTAGAGAGTACTTTGAATGTTTGTACATACATGTGTGTGTGCATGTAAGTATGTATGTAAATGATATATAAAGGTTTGAGCTTCTTAAGTATATACAAACGAATTGGTAAAAGCATTAAGGCTATTCGTTTATTGAGGCAAAACCATTCGAAGACGATTGTTTCTTTAATCATTTTCAAAGTTTTAATATTATGTATATTAAAGGAAGAAAGTTAAAAACTAATAGGTAAACCTTGTTTATAAGATTCAATTTTAATCAAAATATTCCGTACGTGTATTTTTCTGCATATCTGCAGGGATAACACACAAATAATTATAATAAAAATAATTTGTGGTAACCCTATTGACTTAGAATCACTTTTAAAATCGATTAGAGTATATCCCTCTCTTTTGTTTGGGTATCGGCAGCCTTCCGCAAGGAACCCATGGTACACTTAAAAAATTAATACAGTAACTGACTGTAAGTTATTAAGGAAGTATTCCGTAAAGTTGTTTTTAAATGAAAAAACAGTTAAATTTTAATAAAAGATTTTTTTATCTGGTTAAAAGAGTTATCTAAAGATTCAACTAAACAAAAATACTGATATTCAGTTGAAGCTATTTTTTAGTAATACAGGGTGTCTGCCGGCAAGGCTTACTACTTTGTTTTGCCGCCATTTTGGTAAACATTAGTGTTGGAAGTTCATATTTGGCACTCGTGAAGTAAAGACGCGGCGAATTTGTTGCGGAAAAATATTCGGTAAACCAACGTGTTGTAATCGTTAAAACATTTTATCAAAATCAATCATCGATTTTCATGAAAAAATCATAATAGGGACGAGGCACATTTTCATATGAATATATATGTGAATAAAAATTAAACGGTTCTGGACAATAAAAACCCTCAAATTATTTATCAGTCCCCTTTGCATCCATTATAAGTTACACTCTGGTGTGCAATTTGGTCAGGAGGAATCATTGGAACTTACTTTTTCGCAACTGAAAACGGTAATGGAAACGTGATATGATATAATACATTTTAATGCCACAACTGCTTGGTTAACATGTGGTATCAACATGACGGTGTCACACCGCACACAGCCAGGACTACAGTGGCATTACTGCGAGACCTCTTTCCGCAACAAGTTATTTCAATGAATGGTGATGTTGATTGGCCCCCACGGTCGCCTAATTTGACTGCTTCAGACTTTCTTTTGTGGGGATCTCTGAAAAGCAAGATTTATGCAAAAAAACCAGAAACACTAAAGCAACTCAAACAAAATATTTGTGATGAAGTTAATGAAATACCGCGTGAAATGCGTGAAAGTGTAGTGAAAAATGTGCTCAAAAGGGCTCGTGTTTGTGAGGCTAACAGAGACAGACATATATCTGATATTGTTTTTCATACATATTTGCCGACATTATAGAAAACATTTATCAATATAAGATCTAGTCTCTTTCATTTGAATAAAAATTATAAGCAAACAAAGTAGTATACCTTGCCGGTGGACACCCTGTATTTAACTTTGTTAGTTTTTTCTGGTACTGTGTGTTTATCTGTAAATGGCGGAAAATTTAGTTTATTTTTAGACAAATACGTAAGTTAATTTTTTGATGTCTGAATTAAAAAGAAATAATTTCTTAATTTCAATTATTATCTTGTTGGAGGGTTTTGAAATGAATCTCCAGTTATTTTAAATAGATTTTCCGTTGATTTTACATATATAATTTTTCGAGTGTAGCAGTAGCCCAACTTAAGATTAACAATGTAGCAGAAGCCGATAGGTTGTCAACTTAACTGTTTAAGACCGAAGGCTTTTAAGGTGTATGCATCATCTTCTTTGTACAATCTTACAAGGAAAATATGTACGCGATGATTGAAGCATCATTGTTTTAGGTCCTCTGACCAAAAACAGAGACAGTTTGAGCTTCTTTAAGAGACATAAGTCTCCTTCCCATTGATTACAAAAAGCTATCTCACATATTGTGTGAAAGAATAAATCTAAGGTCGGGGAAATAATTGGACAATATCAATGCGGCTTTAGAGCTTAAAAATCCACCATTAACCAGATATATATACATGTTACTCGCTAGCGATGAAGATATTGACATCATGGGGCAAACCTTTTGAGCAGTAAGAGCCAACTTTGAAAAAGGTGAGAAAGTATCAGCCAAAGTCAGTCCACCGACAATACATCCAGTTGACTTGGGCAAAGAGTGAAAGTTGAAAATTCTAACTTTGAAATAGTCAGAGATTTTATCTACCTCAGCACCATAAACAAGAGATGCTACTTTGTACTAAGTAAGCAGTTTGAAAGTAGAGCCACCTTTCGACTGCAAGACACTTATACTACCCTTGGTTACATTTGACTCTAAAGCAGGCGTGGCAGTGAAGGGCCCAGGAGCAAAATTCCTAATAAAACCTATGGACCAAACTGCGTCGGAAAAGAAGTGTCGTATGAATCAAGAGCTGTATGAGCTGTTGGCTAGATAATGTTGTGAGAATGGATAAAGGTGCTTTGGCTAAAGAGTTATTTGAATGCGAACCTGGAGGCGGATCCCACAGAAAGAAACCAACGAAACTCCAATTAAGGGATGAAGACATCGCGAAACTTGGTGTTAGATATTAAAGTAGAAACGGAAAAGATCGATTCGCCTGGAAATCGATTCCACATCGGAGAAGAAAAGTGTGAGCAGTTTTTTAAATCAAGCTGTTCGAAGGCTTGCTTTTATTTAAAGGGCATTTCTCAAAAACTAGTAAATAATTTTTAAATTGTGAATACCCTAAATGTTTTCTTACACCCTCTTTTTGTGTAAATATACATGGACGTGTTAATATCTTACATTTGAAGTTAAAATACTTCTTGTTGCAGCAGCTTAAGATTTAGTTGATGTTTTGTTAAGCAACGTTGGCATTTTAAAAAGAAAAAAAAAATCAGAGAAAACAAAAAGAGTTCAAACTCTTTATGCTGTTAATGACATGTGTTGTGCGTATGTATTTAAAATATAATTTAATATTGTCTTAAACGCTTTACTACAAAACTCTGCAATTTACTAAATATACTTTGTTTGAAAAATGATACTTTTGTTGTTTGTCTTCTCTTTCATTTCTGAATCATTTTATTTTTAACGATTAGTGTTTTGTTTTTGCTTCTCAAGCACGAGTTGGATAAGGAGTAGACATTATGTGAATTATTATTGTTACATATCGTAACCTTTAGAAACAATCGAGAAAAAAAATTTTAGCTGACAATTATTAGATAATCTATTAGGTATATGGTTTTCGGAACTAGGAAAAGAGCCAAAAGTAAATAAGTCATCATAGTCTGATTAGTTTATTAAGGAACACAAATTTTAATACTCGAGTCCCCTCAAGCCAATTTCTGGGTGATGGAAAATTTTCGACTGAATTTTTTTTGCGAAATATCGTCTACCGAAACATCGATATTGACAACATTGTTTACGAACGATATATCGATGTCTCTAAAATATCTACGTATCGTTTGCATCTCTATTTGTAACGCTTTTTCTAGTTTAAAGCGAAGATTTGTTGCTTAAAGTAGTAATTATTTCTTAGTTTCATAATTCAAATGTTAAATATTCATAGCAGTTCTGTTCAATTTGACTTTCTGCGTCCAAGCGCTATTCGGGCCTTATATGTACACAACGCAAGAATTAACAAAACCTAAGCAATTAGAGATTAATAACCCGCTGCAGTAATCTTGTTTGAATTGAACTGATTTTTTAAAGAGCATTTTCCTTTAAGGCCGCAAGAGATTGGAGATTGTCAGAAAAAATCCTTTCTTTTAGGTTAGCCCATAAAAAAAACCCATGGCAGATAGATCGAGCGATGTGGGTGGACAGGGGATGTCCCCAAGGCGACTGATCAGTTTTTGGGGAAAATTTTCCGTAGAAATTAATGGAAGCTCTGGCTTTGTGTGCATTCGTCCCATCTTGTTAAAACTAAGTATGTAAAGAGTACATTGGATGAGCTCGCAGGTTTGATAAAAAAAATTCCATAATCTTGCTTCGATAATTTTAACCGATGACACTCGTCGCCTGGCCTCGAGAGTTTTCAAAAAAAATTATTATCTTATTCGTCGATAAAGCACACCAAGCTGTTACCCTGAGGCAATGATGTATGATATTTCACTCGAGGGTTGCGGGGTTCTGGAGACCAGTTAAGGCAGTTTTGCTTGTTGACGTGTCCTCGTGGATTAAAAAAAAATTGGTATTTACAGTGCGGAACACTCCAACATCTTTTCAAAAAAAAAATTTTTTTTTTAAATCAAAGCCACTTTCTTTTAGTTATTAAACGATTTGAATTTTAAAAGGATAAAACTTCAGATCCTTTTTTAAAATTTCATGAAAAATTGGTCTTACAAGTCCCAGTGAGGCTGTTCTTTTTCATATCAAAAGTCGCGGATTTTCACGAAAACTGCTTTTAGCCAGTTTCATTTTTCGGGATTCCTTGAAGATCGACTGGGCCCTGGTCGTGAAGCATTCATAGCCGAAACAGTTGCGCGGAATCTTTGCCCCCACATGTGAATTCAATTTATACTTTGTTCATCACGTATTTTTCGAATACCGAACTTTGAACAAAACTGTCGACGAGCAATTACGTAAGAATCTTTATTTTTTGAAAATGCTTCCACAGCGAACACGCGATGCTCACTCGACCCCTGCGACATCGTGACTGACAAATCCTCACAGGAATGGGTGTGACAACCATGAAAATAATTTCAATAATCATAGCATTTCTTATTATTTATTTATAATCTTTACCACAGCTGTGTTTCAAATATTTTTTCAAAATAATTTTCTTATTGAAATCCAATTATATTTAAATTTTTTTTTTTTTCTTTTCATGGTTTATCTTCGAACTGTTTAAACAAAATAATTTTTTAAGATTAATAAAATTAACAGGTAATTATTTTACGCCCTTTTTATCAATAATGATTTTTTTATTTTAAACAAACAAGGAAAAAACTAAAATGTTAGAAACTTTAAATAAATCAAAATAAATTATGAGCATAAAAAACCAAAACCAACTGACTCAAATTTCGTTGAATTTATGACAAGCCCTAATGTTTGAAATTAATAACAATGAGTATGAAGAAATAATACAGCAAGAATAGCAGCTCATAACTCGTATGTACCTAAGAAGCCTACTTTCCGTTGATATTTAACAGTAAAAATAGCTCCAATATACAATCAATCAACGTATAAAGCACTCGTTATCCGATTAAAGACACCTTAACCAAAAGCCCTTATTTATGCATTCTTAGGCTTAGTTCACATTAAACAAATATTTGAAAAAATAAAAGAGACAACTACAAAACATTTTAGTATTCCATGTTAGTAAATATAAGAAAAAAAGAGTTTTTTTTTTTTAAAACAAATTATTTAAAAGAAAATAAAATACTTAAAACTATTAACCAGATTTGAAAAGTTGTACAATAAATAATATTTAACTAAAAATACAAAAAAAACTTTGATTTATATTGTCAGGCAAATAATAGACTTGGACAACACTCCTCTCAATAAAGCTACATATTAATAATAAAAAAATAATGAATTTTTCCTTAAAATGTATTTTCATTTTTAATTTCTTAAACTTAAAGATTTTATAAGCCCTAATTTAAAAAAAAATCTTTTTAATATATTTAATACGAAAAAGTTATAACATTTTTAAAAAATGCAGAGCTACAGGGCTGCCACTATTATTGAAATTTTAAAGAAGGTGAATTTTTTTTATTCAAATTTGGGTTTATTTAACCTTAAAATACTTATATATGATAAAGGGGTGTTGATTTTAATACGTATTTAGGGCTAAAACTTAAACCGGTAACTTCAGTTTATTGTTAACAAGTAAGAGCGCTATATTCGGCTGCACCCATTCTAATATACCCTTCACATTGATGTTTTATTATACCCAGCCATCTTTTCTAACCGAGTTGTCTTGTACTGCAAATAAAATAATAAAGAAACCTCCTGCCAGGTTTAAGATACATAGAAATCCTAGTTTTCGAAATAGAAAATTTTAACGTTTGTATGAATAATAGAAATAGATTTAGAAGGTTTGAGGTCGAGAGTTTAAAAAGTTTTCGACATTATTTGTATTAAAAGTTTATTTTAGGTTGTTAATTTTTATGGGATGGTCAAAAATGTATGAAATATTTGATCATTCCTTTTTGTAGAATATTCGAAGTCGATAGCAGTTATAGTTTTCAAGATATAGCGAATCAAAAATTTCATAAAAATTTTTAATTTTTTGGGAGCTACCACTTTCCCTGCCCCTACCCAAAAAATTTTTTTTATCCAAAGTGTAGACTTCGTTGTCCAATAATTTTCTGTAGAACATTTGAAGTCGATAGCTGTTATAGCTCCGAGATAAAGCGTATCGGAAATTCTATAAAAATTGTTATTTTTTATGGGAGCTACCATTTCTCCTGCCGCTACCCAAAAAACTTTTTTCCAAAGTGAAGGTCTCTTGTCCAATCACTTTTTGTAAATCATTTTATGTCGATAGTTCTTATAGTTTCCAAGATATAGCGTATTGAAAATTTTATAAAAATTGTTAATTTGTATGGGAGCTCCCCTCTGTTCTGCCCCCACCTAAAAAATGTTTTCTTTAAAGTGTAGGTCTTACTGTACAATTCTCTTTGTAGAAGATTTGAAGTCGATAATTGTTATAGTTTCCGAAATATAGCGCATTAAATATTTCACTTAATTTGTGCAATTGTAGGGTAAATACCACTTCCCCTGATAATATCTGAAAAAAATGTTTCCATTATTTAGGTCCCTATTTTTAGAGTGTCCGTGCCAAGTTTTATGGCAAGAATGACTATATTTAATGAGATATATAGGAATATATACACGGATTTTGTTCTTAGAAAAATGGGTTATTTTGAGTTTTTGCTTATATCTCGGTCTATAGCGAAACGATTTTGCTGATTTTAAATAGCGATTGTCTCCAGGATATTTCTAATAGTTTGACACCAATACCAGATCCGTATCACTTTATTTGACTCCGGAAACTTGATTTCAACAGGCGGTCAGATAGACAGACGGACAGACGGACATGGATATATCAACTTCCCTATCTATAAGGATTCAGAATATATATACTTTATGGGGTCGCAAATGGATAATAAAGAAATGACAAACTGATATATACCCTTATCACTATGTGAAGGGTATGAAAATAAATAGTAGTCATCAAATGTAATTTTGCTTTTTGCATATTGTAACCTATAATGGCTCTCATATATGAAGGTGCCTTTGCCAGAACAACAACCATCTTAATTTTTTATTTAATTTTTTGAAAATCGATTTTTAATTTGCTTTGAGTCCATATAAGCAACACGATCGGAAGTAAACTTATCCTTCATAAATATTTGCGAATTTTGGCGTTTTTTAATATTGGTTGTATATTGATTGTGATTGTGACCCACTTTACCTTTTTAAATGTTTTAAGATGCATTTTGGCTATATATGGTCATTTATAGCTTCGAAGGACCTTAGGAATCCTTCAAAGGTAATAGAAAACTTGACAACTTAAGTCATTCTTCTAAATGCCAATTATTCGTCAGTTAATTAAGCAGATTTTCATGCCTACCTAGTCTCCTATATAAAACTGGTCGCAGACTCAATTTTTTAATTTAAATGATTGCGGTAACTTAAATAAGAATTTTTATTTACATCTGTTAACTATTTGTTTTATTATTGCTTTTGATTTGCTTTTGATCTTAAGATTTTTTATGTAAATATAAATTAACTTAATAATATTTATTTAAAACTTAGTAAGAATATCTGACACATTAATTCAACATTGACTTTAACAAGAATAATAAAAGATTTATTTCATTAAAACAATTAAAGACCAAACGAACCGCTGTTTTATTGTGACAACAAAAACGAGAGAAAACAAAATAAATTTAAAAATTTTATGAATTATTTAAATATTTATTAAAAAAAAAACAAATATTTGTTATTTAAACTTAATAAAAGCTTTAAGAAAACTTTAGTCTCATATTTATTATAAAAAACTGGGGCTTTTTTACTTACTAGACAAGGAGACCGAAAAGAGCACAATTTAAGAGTTAACATTTTCTTGTTAAATTTTTTTAATTGTATTTTTATGACAGTATCTGAGCAGAAAAGATAATTAAAACCACTTTACACCTCATTAACAATTAAACTAATAACGCCTGCTGTCATTCATTAACAAAATAATTTTAATTCGTATTCCGTGTTGTGAAGATCATAAATATGGATTTCATTGTTATGATTGTTTAAATGTTCCGCCGGCTGACGACGACTATAAGTAAATGTTGCAAATTTGTTGTTGCATATGTACATTTCGATGCACATATTTATCATTTGGCCTCTACAACAAATTCATTCTCAGCTATCAACACCAATATGTTGGTAGTTTGTTAAATGTTGCATTCATGTGTATGCCACACTCTGAGGCATGCTATTCATCTTAAAGCATTTAGTTTTAATTGTAAAAGCACGTTTGGTGTTGCCTTCGCTTGCTTGTTGTTGTTGTGGTTGTTGTTGCTGTAACAACAGTGACGTGCTGCTGTTAAACTCGCCTATCTATGCATTGTTGTTTTGTGTTGCTCTGTTTCTTTATTAAGTCACGAGTATGGCAAATCATATGGAACAAGTTAAAATTATGCCCCTTAAACATGTTACTTGAACTTTTTTTTTACAACTATTTATAGTCGTACGGTTACATGGCATATTATATGTAAGTACGAGTATGTATAAAGTTTTTCAAGGTTATCATACATGACTTGTAATATAACACACAACATATTTTAGCATCTAAATAAAAATGCCTTCAAACTAGTTTTCAGGGGCATATTTTGTTATAAAAAATTTATTAGGGAGACTCTAATGATCTTATGGTTAAAACAAGTTGATAACAAATATCTACATAGATTGTGTTTCTAGTTGAATAATTAAGAAAGCTATGTTTTTAAAAAATTAAACCTCAATTTATTTTTAAAAGTTAAAAATACATTTATTTTGGGATTTGCAATCGGTCGTCGATACAATTTAAAGAAGCTTTTAGGAAAAAACCTAATTTATAAAAATAGTTTGCGAAAAGAACGGAAGCATATAACAGCCGGCCTTGATAACCAGGTCGTTTCCCGGTTATCAAAGAATTAGATTAGTTAAGGTAGAATTGGAAGCTGCAGAAATGTGTGAAGGATGAGGTACAGCTCAATTGGATTCGCCGAACATCGGAGTCTTTCTGTGGTACCTGTCAGAGAGAGAGAGAGAGAGAGAAAGAGAGAGTGAGGGAGAGAGAAAGAGAGAGAACGAGAGAGAGGGAAAGCTATGTAGTTAGAAATAACCACCTCCTCTTTGTCCCTGTTCCCTAACCAGCCACCATGCCCAATATAATCGCTGTTTTCCACCCAGCCCAGTCTAATGCCTCGCAGAAGTATGAGAGAGAAAAAATGTTTTCCTCATTACTATATACCCAGATGAAGAAGATCCTTGAAACGTCTCCTTCTCAGTCTTGTTTAGACTCATTGGACCATCTTGTCCCATTAATTTTATTAGAGTATTAACAAACGCGAAGTTTGCAGAAGTGATAAATCAGCCTTTTCTGGATTGGTCTACGCCCATATGGGCATAATATTAGAATACGTTTCTATCCAGATCAAAGCTGTTGGGTACATTGGGCAAATTGGATGCAGGGTATACGCCAAGAGCTTAACGTCAGTACCTACACAGAGAGCAATAAGCCGCGGTGCTCTGTACACAGCTGAGATCCATAGCCCCAATGGATAATATTTCGCTAACAGCAAAACAGTATTAGTAAGAGCCATTCGTTTTGGCTCGATTCAAACGCCTAATGAGAAGCGGAGCCTATCCTAAACTCTTTCCGATCTATAGGTCCCGGTACATAATTTAAATTAAACTCCACACCGAGCAAAATCTTTTTCCATGATGTGTGCTTAAATCACAACCACCACAATGCTTTTAAGCTAGAGCCCAAACTTCAGGGGCCCTTAAATCCCAGGGTATCAAAATTAAGCCTTTTATCTGGCATTGTATCCAAAGCTACTGCCAGTTGAGCCCCAAAAAGTGCATCGGCTGAAAGATTCATGCTGCCAAGCACAAATTATTGCTGCCTACAGACAGAGAACTGGCACCCGCTAGAAGCTAACAGTTTTGAGCCCTGTCAGGGACTGGTGACCCCACTGTAATGCAGAAGACTTTTAAGTCTGGAAGTGGTTTGGTTGTCGGGAAGATCTGGATATTAAAAACCATAAAGTACCACTGCAACTTACCGTTGGCTTGCCCATCGTTAACATTTTAGTCTGTAGTACCGTGCGTTAATCGGAAGGTCTTGTTTGTATAAAAAGCATTACTCCTTAAACACCACTTCTCCGCTTAGAGCCCTCCGGGTCAATAAGAGGGTAGTTTACCCGCAGTTGCCGAAATGGTCAGAACGTTCGTTGCCTATATGACCCGGGACCATATAAGCTTTACGTCATTGGGCGCACCGAGCGTATTTAGAGTATCCACACACAAATACACTTAAGGCCATCTGCCTGGCCCCCCCTACATTTCTTCTAGCACATTGATATGCGCATCGCATACATATAGAGTAGATTTCAGCCTACAATATCCATGGATAATTACCAATCGCTAGAGTCTTTAGAAAATCGGGCACAAATACTCCAGCATCAGTGTCGCCGTTCACGTGCTTTGACCCATCGCCAAAGCTAAGGCTCCTAGGACCCATTGGTCCAATTGGTAGATGTGCTTGAAGATTTCCACATCGACTAAAATTACCTTATCGTTCGCGTACCCAAAACTCACCAAACCCGAGTAGTTTAACCTTTTAAGTAGCTCATTATCACGAAGGTCTTCAGCAGAGGTGATAAAACACCTCCCGGTGGGCATCCTTGAGTGGCTCAAATGGTCTTTGACAGGTTACCGAAAGTGATAATCCTCAAAGCTACCATCCGTACGACCCAGTCAATTATGACTGATGAAATGCCCTTGCTTCTCATGGCGAATTTAATCGCCTGTATATTAGTGAAGCAGCGATACACTCCCCGAGAACGCGTAATAATTGTGTCCATTTTTTTTGCGTAACAGTTCGTCTGTGGTGTTCGCGTAGCGCGAATTCATCGCCGATTCCCCAATCGTCTGGCACCGACTGCGCAAATACTACGCCGTTTGGTTACAAACCTTGAAGAGTATTGGACCACGCAAGACGTTGCCGAGAGTGGCCGGCCCCGAAGCGACCATTGTACCGAGAATATTGCCGCTGTGGGCGAAGATGTCGAGCTGTCGCCAAAAACATCGACCAGACTCCATGTATCGCAATTAGCCATCATCTAGTCGTCCCTAAGGCGAATTTTTATCAAAGACTTGCGCATGTTCCCATACAAAGTCCAGTTCGTGCATCATATGGTGCCTGTCGACCGCCAAACGCATCGCCAACAACATCGTATGACTAGTTTTGGCCCACCTTGTATTTTTACCAATTTATTCTTTAAAATAAAAGAAAACCACTAGTTACGATTTGTTGACGACTGCAAATAATGATTAGTGTAAGTAAAGGGTCTGCAAATAGATCCAGCTAATCTCAAACATTAAAAAATTTCCGGAGATTTAACTTTCATTACGCCTAAATCAATTATGGCTACAATTTTCTTCTAATGAGTGAGTCAGTACGTTGTCTGTCTAGTTGCAACACTTTCAGTCCCTTATCAGACACTGATTTTATTTTGTTCATAATTTCTTCCACCCTAATAAATTTTTCCAATTGTTACTTCTAAATGGTGTAAAACTCAGCAAAATAACTTGTGCAAAATAACACAATTGCAACAGCTTTTTTACTTTTCGCAATGCTTAGCCGCTGTCTGATCGTGCTTAAATTACTGAAATTATTCCAGCCTCTTAGGCACAATTTAAAACATTTTCGAGGGATAAGGCGTTGCTTATTATCATCTGTTATTATTTTGAGTTTTTGTTTCTCTTTTTATTTTTTTTTAATAAGCAAATCTGGTTCTTTGCTGGTACCTTAATCACTTGAAATTAGTCTTATCTGTTTGTGTAGTGCCTGTGATTTAATTTTTTTTAATTTCAAAAAGCTTTTTTGTAGAGGTTTTTCAAAGAACAAGAGGTATAACTTGGTGTTGAAATTGTTTTCCTTCTTCATATGTTTGATCATGATCTGACAATTTAGATTTGAATTTCTTGTTATTCCTTCCTAATTTTTACAAAGTTCGATGTCAAAGCTGACACAGTTTTTATTAAAACTTTTTGGAAAAAACAGACAAAGTTCCATACGTATGTATGTACATTTGTACGTATGTATATTGGATTGTTGATTAGTTAAGCAGTATTATATTACTTTTGAGTTGACATAAAGAGTTTTAAAAAATCCAATATTTAGTTTTTCGGGTTTAATACAGAAGAAAGGCTGCTACAATACTGTGTGTAGGCGTTCATTTGAATTAACACAGATTTCCCCGCGGCTTTGATTTGCATTTGAAATAATAATGAATATTAAGTTTTACTTACTTTAGTGAAACTTTAATTTTGATTAAATTTGTATAAGTCCTCTTTAAATTTTGTTAGTTTAGGATTTGTGAATTTTTCATGTATTTTTAACTTTTTTTATTTTGCATTTATTTTTTTGCTAAAAAACTTATTACACAAACAAAATATAACATGTTCTTCCAGCCGTTTAATTTTTTTAATGCTTATATGTTTGTATACTTATAATCTCTTTATGTTGCAAACTAAAAAAACAACATTTCGACAAATTTACTCATTGTAGCTTTGAATTTCAGTTTACAAAAGTCCTTTTTAACATCCTTTTTGAACTTTGTTGATTTCATGGTTTAAAAATTTATTTGTTTTTGTTTGTACTTGTTTGCCATCGCTTTAAGAAAAACTGATTTTGGTTCAGATGGTAGGTTTTAAGGGGAAAGTGAAATAAAAATGAACATAAATATATCCAAAAAATTGTGCTTAAAAAGGAATGTTCTGGTGACGATATTTTTCATTTTGCGCGGAAAATACAAGAGATTTGGAGATAAAAAGTGGCCGGTAATTGGGTTCACGGTGTCCCTTATTTTTCGTTTATACAGATCGAGAAAGACTTGGAACGTTCGGATCTATCCTCGGTGTGGTTATTCAAGCAACTCTGCTGGAATACCCATCTATGCATCCACGCGGAGCTAACGGGTAGAGAGGGGAATACCACATTGGTGGTCTATTGCCACGTCATCCAATTTTGCTCCATTTCTGGCAATTAAATCGGACACATTTACACGCATTGGTCCTTTGTCCTCTTATCCATGCCAGAGTAATTTTAGAATGCATCGTCATTCATATCAAGGAGATCCGGCATTCGCGGAGTAGTTGTGATGTAGAGTTCAGCCCGCACACAGAAAAAAAATTGTTGTAAATACAATTAAATTATTTGTAAATACAACAACAAATTTAATTAAAACTCAACCAACAATAGATTTTGTAAATACAACAATGATATTTGTAAGTTGATTGTTGATAGTCAAGTCAACAAAATTATTTGCATATTAACAACACAAGTTGTTATATTTTATAAAAATTTTTAACTGCAGTCATTTATATATTAACAATAAAAATTGTTAGGGGCAGGAATGTTTTTAAATAAATCTTTTGTTCAATTAACAACAAAATTTGTTGATTTTCGCCCAGTTTTTTTACAAAAGACACCAATATGTAAATAAAAAATTAAAAACAATTTATTTAATATTTCTTTATTTGTTGACAAATGTTTGATGCATTTTTAAAAAGTATATGAAGTTTATTTTTAAGACTTACATAACATGTTTTTAGAAATTAAATTAAATACATTATTCATTATAACTTAGAAAAAACTAGAAGGATGTTAATAATATGGGTTTTTTTCTTTGCTATTATTAACCACACTATACATATCAAATCCAATCGCTTTTGCCTTCACGTTTCTTATTACATCAAGTAAAAACATTGCACTTGGCTCTGGATTTATAAATTTACATAGTATATTATTACTTTAAAATACTGATTATTGAATAATGTTATTTACATTTATGTTTATCCTTTTCGTTCCCAGTATTTGCCTTAATTACTGGTTGACAAAATTTCGTGTTCTTTGGAGAGCATTTTGCTTTCTTACAAAATTTTAAGAACTGATTTCCTGTTCGAGTACCTTTAAGTTTTGTCATAAAAGTTGGAGTAGCATTTAGGGATGGACTTTTCACCGCTACGGTATCTAGACGGGTATATTCTGCAAGGTCTGCTGCAGATAAAATATTAAAACAATTTTTTATTCTCCAATTTTTCAGCCCATGTTGCAAAATACCTTGATCTCCTTCTGTGAGAGCTTAAAACAATTTTGCTCTATGAGCTTCGTTGATCCAAATTTATAACATCAACGCGTTTTAGGTTTTTACACATCTTTGTTATTTTGCACTGATTTTGTATTATTTTTAAGTTTTATTTAATTTTTTATTAGTTTTCTTTTTTATGTTTATCAGCACACCAAACTAAAAAAAGGGAAAATTTTTTAATTTTGACATCTTTTCTTTTTCCAAAGTTTGCTTTTCTTACATATTTTGAATATAAAAGCTCGCAAAAAAGTGGTGACAATCTTAACTTTTTGTATGTATGTATGTATGTATGTATGTATGTATGTATGTATGTATGTATGTATGTATGTATGTATGTATGTATGTATGTATGTATGTATGTATGTATGTATGTATGTATGTATGTATGTATGTATGTATGTATGTATGTATGTATGTATGTATGTATGTATGTATGTATGTATGTATGTATGTATGTATGTATGTATGTATGTATGTATGTATGTATGTATGTATGTATGTATGTATGTACATATGTATGTATGTATGTATGTATGTATGTATGTATGTATGTATGTATGTATGTATGTATGTATGTATGTATGTATGTATGTATGTATGTATGTATGTATGTATGTATGTATGTATGTATGTATGTATGTATGTATGTATGTATGTATGTATGTATGTATGTATGTATGTATGTATGTATGTATGTATGTATGTATGTATGTATGTATGTATGTATGTATGTATGTATGTATGTATGTATGTATGTATGTATGTATGTATGTATGTATGTATGTATGTATGTATGTATGTATGTATGTATGTATGTATGTATGTATGTATGTATGTATGTATGTATGTATGTATGTATGTATGTATGAATGTATGTATGCATGTATGTATGTATATATGTATGTATGTATGTATGTATGTATGTATGTATGTATGTATGTATGTATGTATGTATGTAAAAACATAATTTTCAATTTAAAAAAGCAATTCTCCAGTCCAATCCAGATTGACATCATTGGGGTTATTTACATACATACATACATACTTGTTTTTTATGTTGGTTGCTGTTCACCCAAAATTATTGTTGAGTTGTTTGGTTATTGCCTAAAATATTGTTTTTGTAATATTAACAAGATGTTTAATTGCATCAACATCCAAATTGGTTAAACAACAAATTTTATTTCAACAAAAAATGTTGTTAACCTAAAATTAGTGATATTTTTTTCTGTGCAGTACACTGCATTCATTCGGAAGTCTGATAAAAGTACAGACTCATGTTTGGGCAATGACTATGCCTCCGCCAACATATTACACCAGTTTTCCTCTAAGACCCATCTGTTTATAGTTAGCTGCTTTGTGCGGCTTGTTGTTGTTTGAAAGTTATTGATAATTCTGTATGAAAGAAGGCCCAAGAGGTCAAATTTCGTCTAATTTCGTGTCTCTAATGAAATTAAATGTTTCTATATATCCCTCTAACTTTCTTAGGTTTAATGATCACATTACTTGCAGCCCTGATTAAACGCAACTTGTATTTTCTCTTATCTGAGAGGGCTAATTAGTTGATATATAAATTATCGAAAGGCATCTTAGTATCCTAAAAAACAGATGGAAACAGCTTTTTCCTGGAAAAAAATAGCCTGAAAAGAAAGGCCAAGGCATTTAACGCTTAACCTCTAAATTTAGTTAAGGAAATATATTTTCAATTTCGGTAAAATGCTGGTGACACATAAAACTGCAACAATTAAGAAACATTTGAAAAGTGCATTCAGCTTCTTAGAAAATTATTAACTACGACGATCAGCTAAAGATGTTGGTCACTATAGACAACCTTTTCTAATTTTGGTTGACTTTAAATGCTGAAAAGTGCCGCCTGGCTTTCGGGAAATTCTCAGCTGTTTAGTGATGTTTTAGACGCCTTACTGCCTGAAAGCGTGTATGGGATTCGGTTTAGTAGAACAGAACTCAAAAGAGTTTTAATTGACCTTATAGGTGTGAAACTTTATTATATTTTAGTTGAGGGGGTTACCAAGCATAGCTTTAGAAAACTATGTAAAAATGCCAAAAGGTTCCCTAAAGTTAGGTACGACCGACCTCCATAAGTTTCCCCTTTCAAACATATTCCTAGAACGAACCTATTTACAAATACAAAGTTTGAGAAATTATAATAAATCCCCCCTACAGCTTCAAAGGTGCCCGCAGATAGGTAAAATTTTTTCTACTTACCCTCTACCTCCAAAGAGGTTGCCACACAAAATTTGGAAAAATTGGGGTATAGACTCTTTCAACTTCCCCGTAGAAATCCTAAGAGGGTAAAAATATGACACCAACCTTTTTTTTAAAAATTGAAAATATGTTCGAAATTAAAATATGGATAAAAATAAAAAAAATTTCGGGGTTTTGAAAGGCCAAAATTATGGAAACTTTAAAAGTTCGGGTTTCGAAATTTATTTATTTGGGAACCAACGATTGTCATGATATTCAAACGTTGATCTTTTGGGCTTTAGCTCAAATTTGCTCGTCTGAGCTTAGTAGCGCACAATATCAGGCCTTTTATTTTGCAGCAAAAGTCTTATCATATCAGCTGCATAGTACTTAGTCTGTTTAAAATCTTTCTTCTGGCATGTTTTATAACCATTTTGTGGTGTTTCGCATGGCTAATTTTATATTTTCCAAGTTGTCCTCCTCTTACCAAGCATAATGATGATCCAGTACTTTAGTATTGCAGAATCCTAAACTGGTCTAAAGATTGAAATTGCATGTTGATATGTAAGCCGATCGTATGGATTTCTATATGTTGTGTCATATCTCTCTCTTGATTTAGTACATTCAATGTGTTAAAACGTCAGCCTTTTAGTAGGTATCCTGCTGTTAAGCATGTAACCCGCTCGTCCTTTGAGTAACATTTTTTCTTATCTAATTTCAAGCCAGTAGCGAAGGACTAAAAGACAGAACAAAAGCAAATATTTCTAATGTTTACAAAATATTATTGCCTAATATGTTTAATAAACCTACTTACATATGTTTGTAAATGGAAAAAAAAATTTTAAAACACAATTACTTCTTCTAAAATTTTTTTGCTTTCAAAATTCCTTTCCTAACTATGTATGTCGTCTCGAGCCTTCATTTAAAAACAAATAATATTTTTGTTGGTTCCTTGCCAAAATATTTATATTTAATAAAAACTTAAACTCAGAAGATAAAATAAAAACAATCAGAATTTACATTGTTTTATAGTTTTTATAATGGCCCTCTTTGCCATTCTTTTGCAAAACAAAGCTTATTTCTGTTACTCGAAAATAAAACTGAACAAAAAAGTGTTTTTAAAAATGTCACAAATATTTTTGTTTAAAATCCTTTAACCAAAATACAAAAAACAAAGAAAATAAAATAAGACATTTAGCGCTTCACATGCAGCTGGTTAGAGTTAAAAAAAATTTCACCAATTTATAGTGCTGAAATAAACATTTTTTAGTTGTTGTTGACTATAACTGTGTTGCCAACATAATAAAGTGGTGGAGAAAGATGCCTTAAATATCTGTAAGTGTTTCTCGTTTCTCATTTCTATATAATTTCGGTTGACCCACGTAAAGAGACGCAAAAAAATATACATAAAAGGAAATAACAGACTACACTTCATTATTTATATTGGAAAATTATAGAGTTGCGCACATTTACCACTTTACAACAAACAACGCTGAAACAAGAAAAACAAGGGGAAAAGTATAATAAGACAACAAGATTGTGGCATGTTTAAGGCCGCAGCATCTTAACCGCAACTTGAAAACATTAAATAATACAAAGAACAAACTGCAAAAAAAACATTCACATAAAGAATGGCAACATTTTTTTGAATTAATTATCTCACAAGTTGAGCCAATTACAAAAGTAGTTGGGGTTTTCAAACGGAAAATTAATTTAGTAAAAAATTTTATTTAACTGGTTCAGGAATATGGGTATTCTTTAGGAAAAATGTTGTTTTTGTTAAAATTAACTTTTTCTCGAATCTCTTTTTAATAAAATTATTTCCAATTAAGATAAAATAACTCAAAAAAAGGCAAAATGAGTTAAAAAAAATCTTAATTAAAAAATAAAGCAGGGTTAGGTTAAACCGAAGACTGCAAAAATAAGAGAAGAGTAAGTTGTAACTTACCTTGGATAACTCTTTTGGTCATGTTGATATTAGTGATAGCAGTAAAAGAGAAAAAATAAAGAGAAAGGACTGCGATTAAAAAATTCCGGAAGTGCAAAGTAGTTTCTATGGCAAGCAGTATTGTGCCTTACTAATCTCTTACCGTTGGTTTTTGGTGTAAGTCTAATGAAGAATGACAAATTAAATAGGCTTGTGTTGGCTACATTAGACAGGCGGTCCACTCTGCTGACCCCTTAGTGCATAGACCTGACATTGTCCAGTGCAAGCCAAAGTATGAAAGGTGTTGGATACTTCTCTGCTTCTAAATAGCTTTTAAAAAAGTTATCATTAAAAGGAAGTTTCATACTACTGGTGTGAGTGCCCAATTTAAGGTGCCGATAATAGCGGTCGTAGTGTGTTCTTTCCTTTACTTACGTAGTCTTGGCAGGGGTACACTATGGGTTTCCCATCTAGATTCATTAGGCCATCTAGTCGCTGTAATTCTACCGGTGTAAGAATACAGGCGGAGTGAACAGAAAGAGAGAAGAGAAATGCCACACAACTGGTCAGCCGGCCGACCCATCAAATAATTTCGTAATACCACTTGCCCATGCTTTATCAACGCAGATGCTTGCATTGATCTAGTTTCCTTGCATCTACATACATAAGAGTGATGCCTGAGTGCATCACCATCCAGTGCAAGGATGTATGGTGTTCGTAAATAAGTTGCGGTGTAGAGCTCACATAGATAAGTAAATATTACAAGGTGGGCCAAAAGAAGTCATCCGATGTTGTTTGGCTCTCATTTTTTTCTAAATAAAAAACTTCGATTCGGTTTTTTGGTTGCATTTATTTTAACCTTCAGAATTTTATTGGTGAAGTCGAGAAGATCATATCGGCCGAAAAGGGGCCGTCACAATTGATTGCTATACGGGCTCATTTTATAGCATTTTTCATTACTTCGGCGTGAACCTTGGGTGGCAGATTCTGGCACTTGGGTTGAATGTACTCGTAGTCCTTGAGGGCTTCTAGGGTCTCGGGCTTGTTCACGTAAGCACGGGACTTTAAAAAATCCCACAAAAAAATCTGGAACGGTTGAATCGGGTGATTTTGTAGGCCAATGTAAATTGACAAAATGAGAGATGAGGCGATTCGGAAACGCTGCCTTTAAGATATCGGTTGTGGCTCGCGCATTGTGTACAGTTTCTCCGTCCTGTTGGAACCACATGTCTTCCAGCTCTAATTGGTTTAATTTCGGTAGAAAAAACTTGGCTAACATGGCAATATAGCGTTCACCGTCCACTGTTGTTCTCGAAAAAAATTTCCCAATGACTCCTCCAGCGTAAACACCGCACCATGCAGTCACTCTAAGAGGGTGTAATGGATCCTCGTGCATCTTTCGCGTATTTTCGGTGCTCCAAAAGCAATAGCTTTGCTTGTTCACGTACCCGCTGAGGTGGGAATGAGCCTCATTGCTCATTATGATTTTGGTCGAAGAATTGTCAACTTCGGCCTCGAGATTGAGGATGGCTTGGGCGTAGGTTACACGCATTTGGCGGTCGACGGACATCAGTTTATGCACGGACTGAGATTTGTACAGGAAAATGCGTAAATCTTTTATCGAAATTCACTTTGGAGATTACCGGCTGATGGCTAGTTGCGAGGCATGGCATCTGGCCGATGTTTCTGGCGATAGCTCGGCCGGCCACTCTTGGCAGCGAATCGTGTGTTTGCATACTCTTTAAGCTTGGTGACCAAATAGCGCAGTGTTGGCGTAGTCGGTGCCGGACAACCGGGGAATCGGCAACGGAATCCGCTCTGCCCTAACATCACAGACGAATTGTTTCCCAAAAAAATAGACACGATTTTTCCGCGTTTTTGGGGAGTGTCTGGTTCACAAAGGTCAAAACAGATTTGACATTGGCCGCCATTTACAAAGGTAAAAGCATCTTCCAATAAGGCGATTTCTTTTGGCCCACCTTATTTTTAAATATTATGCAGTCTATAGCCAGTTAGTCATTATGCCAGATCGTCGGGAAGTCTGAAGAAATGAGCGTTGCGTATATCTTCACTAGTACCAGTTCTCTTTTGGACCCATTCGTTATTGCATACCTCAACGTTGACTGGTCCTGATAAGGTTACATTTTCCCGTTGTGTAAAAGTCAAACAAACTGGGAACAAGAACCAGAAGTCAGCCGTTCATTTATATTTTTAAACAAATTTATGTCAACCATATTTAAAAAAATGTTCCCTCTACTTTAAGTGTTTATGATAAACAATTCGGAAATTTTTGTTAAGAAAAATTGTAAAGGGAAACTTTATTCTGCTGCCGCAGTTCATTTAAAAAAATTTCAAACAAGATTCCTTCCAAAAAATTTGTTGGGTTTTAATTTCGCTGCATACTGAACAGCCCTAATATTTATTTTGAATGCATCTTTAAGATTTTGGCTTTTATGTTTTCGTTTTAGTTTTAAGTAACAGGAAAATTATTTTTTTATTACCACAAATATGTCGAAACACACTTGAATTTACAAGACACACATACATAAAAACTTTCACACACATTTATATTCTGGATTCTTACGTGTTGCCTGGTCGGCCCATTCTTTCTGATTTTAAACCGAAAACTGAAGATGCTTTTTTATTTTTGGCAAAAAATTTAAGTGCATTTTTTAGTACTTTTAATTTTGCATAAATTTTCTGCTTAAAGTGCCATTAAAGTGTGTTTTAATGTTTGTAAGACCACAAAACAGCCAGCAGCAGCATCATCCAGAACATCTTGTGTTTTTTGGCTAAAAAACTTTTTGTTTTTTTATTCCTCTTTGTTTTGTTTTTAAAATTTATTTTCGGTCAAAACGCAATTTTGAATAATAATTTTAGTGTTGTGTTTCTGTTTTATAAGAAAATTAAATATATTTTATTGGGGGGAAGTATAAGCATAAATGTGTGGGTTTTTTATGCTTGATTTACTTAACACGGTGTAGTGCAACTTGTTGTGGTTAATTGGCTTGAAATTATGGCAAAATATTTAATTATTCAAAGGAAAAGTTAAACATTCTCTTGAAAATATTATTAAGCGAATGAAAAGTTAAAAAACATATTTTTGTAAAATAAATTTAGTGGGAAATAGATACAGCTAAAAAGAGTGAAAGAGGGAGAGAGAGATAGAGAAAGAAGGACACTTAATGCAAAACTAGTGTGTAAAATCACTTTCGATAAATAGAATCCTAGTGGATAAATAAAAGTTGGTGCAGAGACGTGCAAAGTTCGAAGGATTTTATTCCATCCTTGTCTGCCCTGTGGTACTGCTCAAAGTTCGTTAATCCTTCTAAATTCTTGTGAAACTTGGCGACGCCATTTGTTTCTTGAGCGGCCTTTTCTGCTACTTCCACTCAGAAGCATATCTGATGAAATCGTGTTGTTCTCTGCAGTTTGTTTTATTTCGAGCCAAGGTTGATCCTCGCTTATTATTTTTGGTCAGAATATTTGTAATATTCCACGAAGCAATGATTATGAGCTAATGTCGTTGCAAGTTTGTTCCTCCTTTCTAAGTCATATAGTGCCACACATTTCACGCAGGCATTAAAAATGGTTATTTTAGTGATTCGGACGTATATTTAGAATTCTATAGGTTGTTAAGTTTGCCTTAGGTTTGCTCACTTTATTAGTGCTGTTTGTAACAGCTTCTCGTGAGGCGTTAGTTACAATTATGTTGACACCAAGGAAAAATGGTGTACCTCTCTTCTTCATTTTGGCGAAAGTAAAGTGGTGGCTCTGGACATATCTAAGGCGTTTGATAGGGTCTGGCACTGTGCGATTCTATCTAAACTTATTGCTTTTGGTGTCGGTGAAAAATGTTCTCGATTTATATCGAGTTTTCTCAGAGATCGCACTATTCGTATTGTTATAGATCTCTTCCAACGAGTTCAGAATCAATTCAGGGGTACCGAAAGGCTCCGTCCTCTCTCCTACGTGCGAATAGGGTCAATTTTAATGCCCGTAAGACCCAATGTTGTCTTTTGACACATAAACGCACAATGGACGACGCTGCTTCGTCTGTATTAATGGACGATGTAAGTATTGAGAAGACAGAGACTCTTGATGTTCTGGGCATGAGAATCCAGTACAATGTCCGCTGGACGGAACACATTTTTCTTGTGTCGAAAGAAGCATCGAAATGTCTTGGTTTTCTTAAACGGTGTACTTTACACCATCTGATCTTCTCAATATTTATACAAACTATATTCGACCAAAAATGGAATACAGCTCTCATGTATGGGCTGGTGCTCCTATTTGGGGGCTACTTGACCGCGTACAGGAACGAGCGAAGATACTCATCGGCGACGTTGTGGTATCTAACCGTCTCGATTCACTCGAACACCGTTGTGATGTGATATTATAATGGAATGTGCTCTGAGGAAATTAAGGAACTTGTTTCCGAAACCCGGAACTTTTTGTGCGTGATACACGCTTTCCTAGAAGAGCACACCCATACGTAGTCGACTGGCCAGTGAATCGCACCACTCATTACAGGGAGAATTCCTTTTTGGGTCGCACAGCTCGTATGTGGAATAACCTTCCTACTGATGTCTTTCCTGCCACAGTAAATATCGAGAAATTTAAATCAAATGTCCACAAACACTACTCCCTTTATCCTCCTTCCCATAACCTATTTTCCTGATACCAACACAGTGCAATGCATGTGTAGGGGCCATCCCCTGAGTGCTGGTTATTATTAAAAAAAAAAAAAAGCTTCAAAACTTTTTATAAGTACGTTAGACTTTAAGAGCGAAAAGTTCCATATTATTGTCATCTGCTCTCATTACCTTAGTTTTGCAATATTAATTCTGGACACTTCAAGGGAATGCCATTTAGCTTGTAAGTATGACATGTCGCGTGCTTGAGAGAGCGTGCGATAAATAATCATCTTTGGTAACCCTATCTCTTACCTATGCCTCTGTTCTCTGATGGAGCTTTTGAAATTATTCTGTTAATAAGCAAATCAAAAAGATATGAAGAAAGCGCATATCGTTACCCTAATATAGAAAGGCCCTAACTCAAACTATTTAAGCCGAAATTATTTTGGCTACTTTTGATATATGAGTAGAAAAAAACAAAAACCTGCGTGACCACACGGAGCAGTGTTCGCACAGTTGGTGCCGGACGACCGGGGAATCGGCGACGGATCTTGCGCTGCGCCAAAACCACGGACAAATTTTTACGCAAAAAAAGATATGATTATTTGGCGTTCTTGGGGCGTATATTGCTCTATGGCTTGTTCACTTGTATTTTACGTCTGTCTAGTTCACAAATATCAAAACAGATTTGACATTGGCCGCCCTTTGCAAAAAATGAGAGCATTTTCCAATAAGGAGATGTCTTTCGGCCTATCTTGCAGTAGCATCTCGGTGGGGTACGACTGCCTCCACGTTTCAGAGGTGACTAAAGGTCATGTTTCTAGATCTTTCCAGAATCAGACCGTCAATACAATTTTGGTGTTCAAAAAAAGCGTTACTGCTTAGTCTGGGTTGATAGCTATGAATTACCAGAGTAAGTAAGTGTTAAAGTTTTGGAAGTTTTCCACTCTTTGGCTTGGGGCCATTTGGTTCCATTAAGGCTAAGGAGGAGCAGTTTGTAAGTAGCAATTTTAAGTGCATAGCTATGCCAGTCTGGTTGGTCCAAAAAAATCGAACATTACATAACCTTAGACGTGTCGTTTGGTTTTGTTTGAACTTTTATCATTTCAGTTTCTGTAATCGGTGATTTTGAGATGATAAGATGACTAGACTTCCGCATTTGATTAGCAATCTATGTTCGTCAGTTTCCTTTCTGGAGAGCAAATAGCGGTGACCACTTTTGCTGTGCTAAGCTTAGGGTTGCTCTGCCCACGATTGGTCATTAGAGCCTTGAGTAACATGAGTAACAGGATACACGACTTGTAGGTAAGGTTGAATCTTTAAAAAATTTTTTTCAAATAAATTTTTATCCGCCTAGAACTCTGCGTTAATACTTATTTATTACAACGCCTATTTGCTTGCCTAGCTGGGTATTCATGTAAACCTTATTACCAAAAAACAGATTATATTTTCAGTAGTAAAAACTTTTCTATAAACTCAAAGTCTCTTACAAATTAGTATTTTTCATAGAAGACCTTTACCCGGCTATCACGCTTACCTTGGTAAATAGCTTAACTTACGTATACTGAAAGCAAAGCGAGTTTTGATTCAAATAGATTTTATATAAATAAAAATATTTAAAGAAAATTTTATAATATTTGAACCACTATTTGTAATGGGCCCATGTAAACCTCACTCCGGGAAGAATTTTTAACAAGTTTAAAATTATTGCTTAAATAAGGTTAAGTGTATAGCGTAGCATTGTCGGTCTCAACCTCCTAAGCACTTTCGCTGGCTTTTGTTTAAACTTTCTTATCTCTAAAGAAATTTAATTGTTCGCAAAAATTATTTATTTATAAATATTTGTATAATTTTTATTTTTAAAATCCACTTCTTATTATTTATAAATTGCCATTCTTTAGTTTCGTATTTAAAAATTCATTAATTTTTATGAATTTTTATTTTTATCTGCTTTGAATAAAAATATTTAAACTAAAACATTTTTTTTTTAATTATTATTATTTTTTTCTTAAAAATATTTTTCAATATTTCTCCATCCCCCCTAATATATCGTTACTTACGCACAATTTTTATTTATCTCGTTCTATATTTCTCATTCCTTTACATTTTTTATTTATTTTTTCCTCTTATTAAGTGGCCAATTTCCTGCTAAAAACGTTTCTCTTTACTGGCTAAAATATTGCAAATAGTCGCTGTTACAAAATGCTCCTTATATTTCAGCTATTTAGCCAAAGCAAGAACAAAATTTTTATTTTAAGATTAAAAAAGTATAGGTAACATAAAAAAATTTTTTTAGGTTTTATGTGATAAAATCTTTTTGTATTTGCCATTAGGTTCGGTCGCTACGTTGGCTACATACACTAAGTATAGTACTCTCCTAGTGTATTGACCTAATATGTAAAAGATATAGAAGCAACTAAATCCATTTAGCCTAAATTTACAATAAATTCTCAAACCAAAATTGTAAAGATTTTTAAATTAAACTGAACAAATTTTATAGTTTAAAATTGGACTTATAAAATACGTAGTGGTTACTTAAGATTCGGCACTGCCGAGTATAGAATTTTTAAGTTTTTGTTTTTTATTTTTTTGCTTTTCTAATGCTGCTCCTCTAAATTATGCGTATTTCCTTGTAATTTCCATGTTGGAATAAATGCCGGATGCTACATTTTATGGAGAAAACACCTTTGGTTTAGTGGTTGTCTACTAAGCTTAAGTGGCACGTTGTTGAATTACAGTGGGAATGTAAACTAAAAATTTAATGAAAGTACACTCCTGTTCAGTTAATAAGATTCACTTGATATATGAAATGGACATTTAAATACTTATGCAAAAAGGACATGTACATACATATTTTGTTTTGGCGACACTAAATTTTTTTAACGCTTCGTCTTAATTAGTCATTGATTTGAACGAAACATAAACATTTCGTCGGCTAATTTACTTGTAGGTAGCGAGCAGGTGCTGATGTTCATGGCGTACTTTGTTGCCGTTTTCAAATGTCATACGGAAAATTGCATATATTGGCAAACGTCATGGCGAACATGGCTTGTTAGCCATGCCGAAACATAAACGTGAGCGGTCTACATTTGTCGAATGCATGTTCGAACCGAGTTCATGGCTAATGGAGACCACAGGTTATGTTGAAATTGAAGCCAGGACCCTATACTTGTATACCACAGTTTCAACAAGTTAGCTAACTAACTTGGCCTGCTGATAATTTAATTTGAATTACCTTTGCATCCATGTAAGGGCAACGATCCAGGTGAATGCCAGGCTTCGATGCTTAATTTCCCTATTTGGACAATATGATCTGCAGTTGGTGTGAGGCTTCTTTATGATCTTCATGAATACTGAGAAAATCAGTGTCATTAGAAAATGTTGGTGTGTTTTTGATTGTCAGTTGGCATTTCGCCGTATTAAGCAAGTACCCAATTGCTCCTAGAATACTACCTTGTGTTAAGCACTTATTGGCTGAGGTAGTAGTTGCCCTTTTTGATCATGAACTGTAGGTTGATTATATATTTCTTTAAAGGGTTACGGAGCTTACTGGCAATTGTAGTTTTAGTTTAACAGTCTTTCAGTTTTTACTTTGTCGAAAGTTTGAGAGCCACCAATAGAAATCAATACCGGTACCTATCTGTGGGTTTGTTTGATGGTGGTTTGTTATCATCTTTAGGATAATTGTGGACTTACAGGGCAGTTGTTGTTATTCGAGAACGGAGCTTGATTTTAAGCAACTTCGACATGGTTGGTTACAAACACATAGGCCTGTAAGACTCGAAGTTTCCTAAGCATTTTTAGAAATCATTTTTACCAAAACCACTTTTCATATTGGTGGGAGGAATTCATGTCCTTATATGATCCTAAAAATTAAAAAGATAAAGTTTCCATATTTGTCATTTCAGTTATAAAAAAATAAAGGTTTTATGTAGTAACTGAGATCATATTTCTATAGGATGTCTAGTAACAACAGGAGGGAATTCATTCACTTCAGTATATGCATTGGAAGTCAGTTGGCTTCTTAAATGATTTAGGGGAAGACTACAATTTTCCGCTTGCCATTTCCTGTCTAAGATCCTCTTAAGTAATGCAGTGGCGTTTTGGCGATAACGAGACTTCAAAGTCATTTTGCTGATTGTCATAGAGAATAATTATTTCGAGAAGTCATATATAGAGCTTAGTGTGCCTTAAGTGACGCCCCCAGCAAATTACTGCGATCGTTTGTGCATTCCTTCAACTTAATTTTAAGTTAAAGCGATTTATTCTTTTGTCATTTCCTTCGGGCTTTTTGCAAAAAAACCCTCGATTATGTTTTTAAATTATGTTTATTTGAACCCTTAAGATTTTGCTGTTTGTCAAGTTGAGAAGATGATATCGGCTAAGTGGGCGCCGCCCGAATTAATTGCTCCATGGGCTCGTTTTATGGGTTTTCATCACTTCGGCAATAATTTCAGGGGACAGATTCTCGCACTCGTATCGAATGTTATCCCTGAGGGCATCCACGGTCTAGAGCTTGTTCACGAAAGCAGGGGATTTTAAAAAAACTTTACAAAAAAAGGTTTGGAATGGTAAAATCAAATGATTTTGCGGGCCAACGTAAACCGCCAAAACGAGAGAGGAGGCGACCCGGGAATGCCGCCTTCAGAATATCGGTTGTGGCTCGCGAAGTGTGTGCCGTTGCTCCGTCCTGTTGGAACTATATGTCTTCCAGTCATAGTTCGTTCAATTGCGGCAAAATAAAACTCGGCTGACATGGCCCTATAGTGCGCACCGTCTACTGTTGTCGTTTGACCAGCGCCGTCTTTGAAGAAAATGGTCCGATGACTCCTTTAGCGTGAACAGCACACCATGCAGTCACTTTGAGTGAAGCGAGTGTTTTGCTTGTTCGCGTACCCGCCTTATCGCTCATTATGATTTAAGTTGAAACTTCGTCCACTTCGGCCTAGCGATTGAGGACGCCTTGGGCGTACGTTACACACGTTTGGCGGTCGACAGGCTGCTGCCTGATGCACAGACTGGACTATGTACTAGAATATGCGCAGGTATTTGACAAGATTATTCCGCCGTCTTGCGGAATGTATCGCTCCGTGGCTTCTGCACTTGTATTCTACATCTGTCTAGTTTTCAATTATCGAAATGGCTTCCGGTGTGCTTCGTATCCTAAAAGGTTTCAGTCATCCTGAACTTTTTCATTAACCTCTTCATAGCTGACGAAATTTCAATACAATTTCGGCTATTTTTTTTTTATAAAATTTTTAAGGTGCGTCCACCAAGCCTTAATTATTTTTGAAATATAATTTAGTCCAAACTTGTTGAATTGTTTTTAAGGGTTGTTAACGTTTTACTATACATAAAGCAACAATTCCAAATCTTGCGTTAATTTTGGGACACCCTTTGCAAAAAAATCAAGAAACAAAGAGAAGAAATGTAGTGACGCATTTCCTTTTTAAACGTTGTTGTGTAACCCATTGTTTTGTAAGGTTTAAGAAAGTTGAGGCTTGGCATGTGTTGTTGTTTTGAAATCTTTTTTTCTTAAGACAGCCAAAGATAAACAAGGTAAATCAAATGAATGAGCATCTATTGTAGTTGGATTTTTTTTAGTTTCAAAATAAAGAACTGGATGCCATATGAGGATGTAATTGTAAGTATTTTGTTTTTGTTTTCGCTTTTATCTTTTGTAAATAGATGACTGTTAGAGACAAAGGTACAAAGGAAATTACTTTAGTTGAAACCATTTAAGGAAGAAATCATAAGAAAAATTTAAAGTAGTTCATTGCATGGAAGTAGATAACGATGCTCTGGGGTACAGTGGTGGCAAAAGTACAAGTGGTTTTCATTTTTTTTTTCATTATTTTATTAAAGGATAAAGCAATTGTATAAAGAACCGAAAATATTTATTGGAAGGAGGTTTTTAAATGTTTAAGGGGTGCTAGTTTGTAGTACTAAGCACCAATAAAATTTGGGTCAATCAATAATATTGGTTGTGCTTTGATTTTTTATTTATCTTTATAAAAGAATGTTTAACAAAAATTTTAAAATGTTTCTTCCTTCTTTTTTTGCAGATGGTCACACTGAAATAAATATAAAAAATCTACAAAAATAATTGTTGCATCATAAATTGTGCACGTACCCTACTAAAGCTGCTTGCATGCATCAACGTGACAGTATTTGCCAAACACCAAAGCAAAAATATGCAAGAGTGTTTACAACTCCAGACACATACAAATAATTCTTAAAACATAAATAATAACAACTGAATAACAAATAGAGCTACATTACTTTGATACAGCAGCAAAAAAAATTTTATATTTTTAGAGACTCCAGTAATGCCAGGACACATAACCAAAGCAAAAAAATTTAGTTTCGTACCAATAAAAAAATAAGTGCATGAATATAGTTGAAATACACTAACAAAGTGATAAATTATCCTGAACGTAACAAGACGCTCATAAAAATAGTAACTTTAAGCATTTTATGGTGCATGTCCTTTTTGTGGGTCTGCACTTCCTCAAGCCAGTACAAGCAAATGTGCAGCTAGAGGGGAGTTTTAAAAAATTAAACAACTACTACAACAACAACAATTCTAGACCATAAACCCATCTGTATAAACAATGTTTAAAGCAATAGAGACATTTGGCGACAAAAAATAAAAGGAGACGACAAGAACAACAGCTACGTGGTATCGCCGAAGCATTTGAAAAACGTGTATATGACGAAGAAGTCCTTTTTTGTCTTTTATAGTACTGTGCTTTAAGAAAGAACGAAGACGATATTGTTATAACTTTTGCTATTGTTGCTGCTTCTGGTGCTAAGGATCAAGTGCAAGGTTATATTATATTTTAAAACAACAAGCATTGTACTTGACACTCAATGTTATAGTTTTCTTGCCATCGAGAAACTTGTAATAAAAACCAGCAGCTAACAATACAAAATAAGCAAATAAAACAAGAATTAACTTGAAAAAGAAATAAAGGAAAAGAAAAACTGCAAGTTAAAAAATTTGTTCATGTTGAATTGAATCAAAAAACAAAAGAAAATCATAAACTTTTGCTTTTAACATCCACCCTAAACGTATGCATGCTTTGGCGTATAAATTAACGCCCCAAAATATTCTATAAAAATTTTTATTTAAAAATATAAGCTATTGCTGCAACAAAATAAAAAAAAGGCATTGACCTTTTGCACTTAAAATTTTAATTGCAAAAAAAAAATGCTATAAATATGAACGCATTGAAGAGCAGTTCTTGTACAAAGAGCTGTCATCATCCACGTACTCATCACACTCCCTTCCACTCCTCAATACATTATCTACAGTCTTCGGATAAAATCCATGTAAATAGAATGTTGCGCTTAAGTGTTAATCGTGGAGTATTTTTAATTTTATATCTTACACTGCTGATAGCGATTTCTTTGGAAGGTGTTCAAGGTAAGTGTACATTTTTTTTAAAACAAATATGGTCCTTCGAGCCGCAGATTTTTTTTTAATTTTTTTTAGAAAAAGTTAATATAAATAAATTCAATGAAATATGGTAAAGAAATAATTATTTGGTAAAAGTAAAGGCAAATAATAAAACATTAGCATTTGGCTACAAATGAAATCTAACGCTCGAATTCATAATAATTAAAGTAGGTTTGTTAAGAGCTTATTTGACAACTACACCATAGACATCTGCCATGTCTACTGGCCCACTGTAGCTTAATTCTGGCAATGAATACGGATAAAAATCTTTAGGGGAGCCCTTTTTCTCTGCATTTATCGTAGTCCTAGTCCTATTCAAATGCTATGGCCCATGGGTGCTTAATCAATATTAAGGGGTGACAGACTCATTAAGGTTACGTGGTACCTGCCAGCGGCAATAACTCACGGTGCTCTTAACACTGGTGAATACAAAGCGTCCACCAACGCCCCTAGAATGGCTCGGTTCGTTCAAACCACCTAGGTACCAATTCTCTGGTATGACTCCGTGCAGCCACAACAGACCGCTTGGTGAGGAGTTGGACTATCTAAACCCGGTTTTTGTGTTACTAGTTTTGATCTCGCTTCTTCATATCAAAGCAGATCCGCGCCGACAAGACACCTCTCCACACACTTGTGAAACAGTACCCAAGCTTAAGCAAGATAGATTATGATTATCAGCCGCACCCAATACGGATGCGACCCCCAGCTCTGTTTGAAGGATCATTCATTTCATTAATTCCAACTTAGGATCATTTGTGTCCACCATCATCAACACTCCATAATCTACTCACCGCCAGTCAGGACCGAATCACGCACATGCTTTGAAGTGCCATGCCGGCCTTCTCGTTTATTTGCTACTACTTTGGCGGAATCTTATTTTAGATCCTAGAGTCCCCAGCCGTGGCCAGTTTCCCTATTCACCTACTTCCAAACACACTTACACCTTTTCAGCTAATAGCCTACTTCCACAGTTGCTCATGTGCCTGGGTAGATCCGTCAAAACCAGAAACTTTTTTCTTGTTGAACCTTTAGTTCATATAAGACCGCTTACACGGTCACTCTGGGGCCCGTACAGACGGACCCCAGTATATCAACTTTCGTTCTACAGTTGCCCCGCTTGGGGATAACCACAGCCACCACGTGAACTCCCGAAGGAGACCTCACCATTAATCAGTTCATGCACTGGGTAAGCACATGGGGCCAACTGATTCCCGTGGTACCAGATAGGACTCTGGTCAGCCTCGGAAATCCACTTCCACTTTAATTTTCATATCCACTTCCATATCATTCCTACCAATGTTTAAGTTCACGGTTAAGGTATTGGTGCCCTTATAAACCTTGTATTGTTGTACCACTAGATGGCGATGCTCATGGCACAACGCAACAAGGACAGCCTGCCTTGAACCAGACCAGTAAACTGGTCCCTTTAAGCCCAAGACAGATTGTTTTCTTCTTAGCCATGTCTGTTAGCCTTCCGACCACTCTGCCGGAAGTTATCCAGTTGATACCGCTTGGAGGTAGACTTAGGCACTTGTGTACTAGCACTTATCAACCATTAAGGGGTGATAGTGCTTCAGTTCCTAAGATTTCGTTTGTACCAATTGAAAATATACTTTAAAAATCTCAGATGCAGCCTTCTTCTGGCCGCCCTTGCGATTTCTGGGAACCTAATGACGGATTGTCTGTGATGAAAATCTGAATACTTCATCGAAAAAGTTTGAAGCTTTTATACAGCCCCTAAAGGTTTTAATTTATCCTTAATATTTTTCAAAAATAATAATTCTTTAAATAGTATTATACAAATTTCTCTAACTTAATTTTTTTACTTAATTTAATGAAAAATAACTATTAAAGTACTTGACGTCATAAGTTGTTTATTGCATAAATGCACTTAAAATTCTTTGTATAAAAAACATGTGACAAAGACAAAGTTAGAAAATAAGTAGTTGTTTGAGTAACTGGAAAAAAAAATTTAGTTTTAAAAGTATTTATATAACAAATTTTATCTGCTACAAAACACATACAAATGATTTAGATACATTTTTTTTACTAAAAGAAAAAAGTGTAAAAATCACATAAGAACAACTTATGTTTATGTTTATTTTATATATAAAAATGAGAAGAAATATGTAACAGAACTACTTGCAAGCTCCCACAGCTAATAGTTAAATGTACAATATATGTGTGTAAGAAGAAAAAGTGCATTGCTGCATGTGTAAGAATATGGGTCCTTTCATAAAAATGTAATTTTTTTTATAATGAAACCTCATTGACACGGTGGACATACGATCAAATTTTACTTCAATATTTGTTTTAAATTTTAATACACTCAAACTCCTCCACTAATACATTTATACTTTAAAAAATTAATACGACCCTTCAAGCAAATTCCAATCAAAATGACTCATCGAATGTGATATTAATTCTTTATATAAACAGTGTCCCCGTTCGGGAAAAAACGTTTCACGACTATAATACTTACTTAATGAGACTTTTTATTTAGTTTGTTCTTAAAGCCAATAATTCGAAAAAAAATTTGAATATTTGTTTTTAAATTATCTACTATGTAACCAAAATTTATCTTATTTTGTATCGAAAAAGTATTATATTTTTAAACTTTTAATATATTAAAGTATTTAAATATTAGAAAGTTTTTCAACTTTAAAATTTACAATGAATTTGAACATAAGGAAAGGAAGTTAAGATATTGAAATTAATGTAAATTGTTTTTGTAAAATGTTTAATATCAACCAGTAGATCAAAAGTAGTGACTTATTAGATACTTTTATCCAAAAATTAACTTCTAATTGCTTAGAGGGGAGTTGCATTTCAAAGCTTCCCTGCAGAAATCAAGACTACTCCTTACATGCGTGTAAAGAGTACTCCACAAGGACCAAGACTAGTCCAAAAGTAATCCAAATATATGGGAAAACATGCTCCATTTAACATTACAATGTCCTAGGAGAGGACTACGTAATCCAAAAAAACATTACGTCAGAGTAGGCCCCAAACTAGTCTAAGTAATTACTCTACACATTATTAACACACTTTTAATTATTCAGCTTGTCAGAAAACACACTAAATAAAACATGGCGTAACAGTGTTACCATAGTTGTATTTTTTTTAAATTATGTATTGCGAGTATTGCCAAATATCTATTTTTTTTAGTCATCATAATCCATGTTTGCATTACATCGGACCATGGTAACTACTCCTTTTCACTTTAGACGGATCATGTACTCCAATAATTTCTGCAGGGTTCCTCCAATTTTGTGTTAAGGTTTACAGTCAAGAAAACAGCTGATTCTGATGACATCTTAAAAGATAATTGCTTCAAAGCTAAGTGCAGCCTACATAGCAGTTCTGAATTTTTGTGAATTTTAACAAGCATTATCTGTAAGAAATTAAAAGGCAAGATTTTATCGTGAGACTGTTGTGTTAGAAATTTATCTTGTTTTATAGCAGTACGGGCAAATGGTTTATGTTTTCAAAACTCTATGAACCAAGAAGCCAGATGTTTTCTGTGGATGTGCCCATATGCATACTTGATATTATTTTTTGTCTATTATTTTTGCACGACTATTATAAAAGTCTTCTTCTTATGAGTCCCAGAGAAAGTTTTATTTTGGCAAAAATATTAAAAAGTTTTTATTAGTTTTTTTATTATTTTTTTTTTTCAAACTCTACAATTTTTTTTAAACATCTTGTTAGGAGATTTTATTATTTATTATTCATAAAGCAAAACAATAAAATTTAACAAAATTAAATTTAAAGTATTAGTGCCGTTGGACTTAAAAGAAGCATGAGTAAAATTCAAAATAGTTAATAGCTATTTTAAAAAGTTATTCGTAATAATTAAGAATCTAAACTGAAGAAGCCTTAAAAAAATTGCATATAAAACCCTTAGGAAACTCGATGGTTAGCAAAAAAAACTTAAGTAAACCCTTGAGAGTTTTCACCTACAAAAAACAGAAAAGTTTAAGTTCTAAAGCTTTTTCATCAAAGATTTTCTAAAAATGTAATAAAATACAAGTTAGAGTGCTATGTTCGGATGTAGTGAACCCAATGTATCTTTCGCATTGGTCTTTTTGAAATAGAGAACTTTGTAATACCACATCAAAAAGTTTTCAATCATATCACGATATCGCCCACCATTGGCAGTTATCGTTTTGCTATTTTCAGTTTCAAAAAAGTAAGGTCCAATTATTCCTCCTGACCAAAATGCACTCCAGACTGCCACTTTAAATAGATGCAAAGGTGACAGATGAATAATTTGGTGGTTTTCCGTTGTTTAGAACCTACTTGTCTGTTTATTCACATTTCCATTCAACTAAAAATGTGCCACGTCACTCATTATGATTTTTTCATGAAAATTAGCGTTGTCATGAAAGAGCTGTAACATCCTATTGGCGGCGTAAATGATCTTGTAAAAGAGGCTCTTGTGTCAACTGAATCTCAAATGGAAACAAATGCAAATCTCTGTGCAAAATGGTGGTCAAAGTTGTTCTTTGAAGACAAAGCTCCTGAGCACGGCGTCGAATTGAGGTTGATGGATTGTTTTAAAGACTTTCTTGAGCCGATCTTGCAGTACGTTGTAGTCCACGATTGAGCCTATCAGCTACATTCCCTTTTTCTTTGAAATCATTCACTACACGCTTAAGAGCGCGTCTGGTTGGCACGTTGTTTCTCCCAAAAATTTCACGTAATTTTCTCATCGTCACAGTAATCGATGATGATTTTGATAAAATGTTTTTACGATTTAAACACGCTGGCCTACCGAATATTTTTTTATAATAAATTTTGCCACGTCTCTACTTCACGACTGCTAAATATGAACTGTAAAGACTAATGTTTACCAAAATGGCGGTAAAACAAAGAAGTATACCTTTGCCGGCCGGCACCCTGTAGTTAGGACTTAATGCCATCAACTGTTGTACTGAACTTTATAGTGATCAATTCATAATTCACCAGGGGCCAATATAAGACCTTCTTCTGAAAATCAACTCATCCTGCAAATCGGGTATTGTATGGTCTGGCGAGATCAAATCTAAGTTTCTAAATTGATAAAGATAATAAAACAAAATTATGCACAGAAAGGACCCATTTTATTGCGACTGCAGATACACAGTTTATGGAGGTTAGTATGTATAAGGAAGTTAAAATTTCAAACAACATAATTTTTTTTCGTTTTTAGGTGAAGTGAAAGCACTGGCATTTTAATTATTTTTACCCAAAATCAAACCTATTTTTGTTCAAAAAAATAATAAATTTTTTAATTTTTTTTATAGCTTAGAACCGGTTTATGCTGTGGGTGTTGGGGAAATGATTCCAATAGAAACTTCTTACAAATATTTTTTGTATTGAGTTCTTTATATGGATTTGTATGTGATACAAATCTTAAGTGACCCCAATAGCTGCAATCTATTAATCTTTGAAAAAGAAGAGAAGAAGTAATCATGATTTTTTTTCAATTTAAATGTCTCGTTAACATAAACATTTCCCTGAAGTTTGCTCTATCAGCAATGACTTAGAAAAGTAGTAAGAATGGTAATACATCCATGAGACTAATCAATACATAAATATATATGTACATATGTACATATGTATGTCCCCAAAAATTTATTCCAATTTGTGCAGCTGAAATTAGAACCCAAACAGATAAAGATTTGGTTTATCTCTTTCCTTTTTTATGTTTTTTTCCTAAAAACATGAACAAAATTAAAAAAAAGGGAACCGACGAAGTACATAGAACTTTAACAAAATTTTTATCAGTTGATTTTAAAATATTTTTTTTTTATTTTATTTCAATTTTTTATTTTCTGTAAAATGAGCTTTTAGTTTCAAATTTTTTTATGTGTTTTTTCTTTGTCTATAAATGGGTTTCAATGTAAGAGACAAATGTTCTCAAATGTTATTAAAACTGTCAACATGTAGATATTTATGGATTTTATGAGTTTTTTATTATTATTTTTATTTTGCTTTTATTTTTTTTTTTATTATTAGTTCAGTTTTGTCAATAAATGTTAAAAAAAAGAGTTTTTTTTGTTGATCATAAACAAACTGGCTAAAGTGTTTAGATAATAATATTCAGTTTTAAGTACATGTGTAAACATTTTGTTAAACATATTTTTCTTTGTATTTTTAAAACTTCCACTTTAAGAAAATATTTTTTTGTGTAAATATGTATTGTGTTTTTGTAAACAATGTTGCAGGTTTTGTTTTTAATGACAAAGAGTTTTGTTTACAAAATGTTTATGACACCGTTTTTAAAATAAAAATCTATTTTCAATAAAACATTAACGCAGGGTTAATATCAGGCCTTTATGTATGGACATTAGGGTGGAGCGTTAATATATGAATCTTTTTTTCAACGGCATTAACAACAAAAGGCTGGCTTGCATTGTGTAATTTAAGTAAGCAAAATATTACTTTCTTGACTCGATGTTTTTAAGTGCCCCAACGCAATTAGAAATCTGAAGAAATGTTAATTGTTATTGTGAAAAAACGATCTAATACGTTAGAATATAAATACTTTTCTGTTGCCTGCATTGTTTTGAAACGCATAATTTAAAAAAAAAATTTAATTCAATACAAAAGTGCCTATAATCCAAATTTATTTTATGGTAACCTCAAAATCCTATTTGGCATTTAAAAAAATATATTTGGATTTTTTTTTAAATAAATTAATGAGTTTTGTCAAAATTTCAGATTTTTAAGACACCTCTGTTCACTTAGTTGACTTTCAAAAGCTAGAAGAGCTATTCTGTATGAGATTACAAAAAAATTGCTCCCCCCTAATGTTCGTTAATCCACATATTTTTGAATATTTTATGCTATTTTCAAATTATTTTTTTTTTCTTGTGTTTTTGAAAAATTTTAAAGGTCATTAAATAGCTTTCAAGTACTTAAAAATATTCATTATTTAGTTTTAACTTTTAAAGATTTTTTTTAAATTGTGGGAAGATTTTTGTTTCTTGTTTTTTTAAACACTTTTGTTAAAAGCATGTGCCCAATAAATTTAAAATATGAAGATTTGTTCCTCATAAGCATAATGTGGATTTGATTCAAAGAGGCTCTTTACTTTTAAACATATAAAATTGTTTGTAAGTACATACATACTTATGTCTTTGTCTCAGTACAAAATAACATTTTAGGCAAGTAAAAAAATATTAAGGGGATTCAAAAACTGTTATATTATATCCTTTTGTCATATTGTTATAAAATTTTACAATGGTTTTGTTGTCTTTAATACAAAAATAGTTCTAAAAAATACTACGTTTTCATAACAATTCCACATACACCTGCGCCGAGTGCCCAATACTTGGTGAAGGTTTTTAAACCATTGTGAAATTTTATAACAATATGATAATTGTACATAATAGAACACCTTGTGATTCCTTTTATTATATATTTACTACTCAGTACAATCATATGTAAGCAACTTATAAAGGATAGGGTTATTTCCGATACATCGGAAAGATATTTGCTTGGGGGATATAGAGAACTGAACTAATCATAACAAGTTTCAATTTAAAATTTGATGGCGAATTTTTGTGAAGATAGAAATATGTTCGTTTACATATGTGGAAATTAATCTGTAGTTTAAGCAAAATAAATACATGAGCGCCCAGCCAGATGGGCATTGGTAAGTCAAAATGGGACTTAGAGTATTATTTTCAGTATAACAAACATCTTAGCAAACGAATGATACCCCTGCCACGTACGTGGTGTGGGTAGAAGAAATTTAAAACTTTCAAAAGGTATTTATGAGCGTACCTACAAGCACTTAACCTGCTTCTTCGTTAGCACAGTTTGAAATAATAAATAAAACAAAGCACTGTATACGAAGCAGTAGAATAATTACTAAAAAGAAAAATGTTCCTCTCGATTTAATTTATGTATAAATTAAAAATTTCAAAAAGCTCGAAAAAGTACTAAAAATGTGGAGAAAGTGCTTTTTACCCGCTTAGTTGACTGTTAAATGCAATCTGTTTCATTATTCCTTGTTTTTTTATTTAAAGACTTGTAACCTCTATAAATTAAGAAAAAGTACCAAAAAATTTAAAAAAATACTTTGTCCACTTAGTTGAACTTCCTCCTTAATTTTTTATTTGTAGACTCATTTTCTAAAAAAAATTAAAAAAGTATCAATAATGCCAAAAAAAAAATTACATTATTGTCTTTCGGCTTCAATCTGGGTCAATTTAGTCAATAATTTCATATTTCCACACCCACAATATCAAATTATTAAAAAAAGTAACAAAAATGTGAAAAAAGTACTTTTTGTCCCTTTAGTTGACTTTTAAACTCAAACTTGTAAGCTTATATTTGTACCAAAAGTCACTAAGTTGACTTTTGACTGTAAAAATGTCGCAAAAAATCAAATAAGCACCGAAAAAATGAACAAAAAATGTGAAAAAAGTACTTTTTGTCCTTTTAGTTGACTTTTGAACTCAAACTTGTAAACTTATATTTGTACCAAAAGTCACTAAGTTGACTTTTGACTGTAAAAATGTCGCAAAAAATCAAATAAGCACCGAAGTCAATCTGGTTCATTAGTCCTTAGTTCCATATTTTTGAACTCATAATATCAAAAAATTCCAAAAAGTAAGAAAACGAAAAAAATAACAAAAAACCCAATAAGCTTAAAAATTACTTTTTACCTGTTTCTACTGTTTCAACCCTCAACTGTTTACATGTTACAAAAGTACACTATAGTACTAAAATATAACTTTAACCCTTACCTGCCCCTCGAGGGAAAAAAATTTATTCTTTCAATATCCGAGATAGTTCAAAGAAAACTTGAATAATGTTTTTGTATTAATTGGTTTAAAATAATAGAAAATACTTAAAAGCATCGAAACATGTTTTTGTCAGATTTTAAACTTCTTCCAAAGTTTCAAAAATGCGTCAAAAGTTGCAAAATGGTCCTTGGCCGAATAAAATTAAATCTTTTTCCCTATTTTACCCCTTGGTGACAAAGAGTAAAAGACAGAGAATAAAATATGTTATCAAAAGTGTCAGTGATACCATAATACAGGGTGTATGGTGGCAAATTTGTATTTCTAAGTACGATTATTCCAAATGGTAATAAACGGTGCAGAGGGAAGGCGACGCTGTTGGAATTATCGATTGTGCGGATTGGTTAGTCACGATGTGGCAGTGGCCGAGTGATCATCGCACGTTCGATGTGAAGGCATTTTTTAAAAATAATAATTCCTACGTAATTGCTCGTCGATAATTTTGTTCAAAGTTCGGTATTTGGCGAATGCATGATAGACTAAGTGTAAATTCAATTCGTTCGTTTGTGCAGAGACTCCGTGCAACTGCTTCGGCTATGAATTTCCCAAGGTCAGGGCCCAGTCGATCTTCAAGGACTCCCGAAAACATTGATTTTTTACCAGTTCAGCAGTTTACGCAAAAATCCGTGATTTTAAATACAATGAAAGCCTCATTTGGACTTCCAAGAGCGATTATTCATTTAATTATTAAAAAATATCCATTCTTTTAAGATTCAAAGAACTGAAAGAAAATGACTTTGATTTACGCAAACATTTTTGTGAAATGACTTTGGAGCGTTGTATCACTGTAAATCACATTTTGGGGCGACGGGGCTCATTTTCACTTAAACGGTCACGCCAACTAGCAAAACTGCCGTTACTGATCTCCAAGAACCCGTAACACCAAAAACCATTGCATTGCCTGTTTGGCGCACGTGATAATTGAATCATCTTTTTCAAAAATTCTCGAGGCCAGGCGAGGAATATCAACGGTGAATATTTTTTGACGCATGATAACGGAATTTTTTTTGTCAAACCTGCTTGTTCATCCATCGTACTTTTCACACACGTGGTTTCAACAGCCAAAGCCTTGATTAAGTTGCTTCGGGAATATTTCCCCCAAAAACTGATCAGTCGCTTTGGTGACATCTCATGGCCGCCGAGGTAGCCGAGGGGCTACCCTAAAAAGAGGGTTTATAATGACAATCCCCAATTTTTTTGGCTTTAAAGGAATATATTCGAAGAGAAATCATCTTAATTGAACCAAGTTTACTGCAGCGTTTGGCGCAGAAAGTAAGGCTCTATTTTGAACAGTGTGTTTAACTCGACCGAAGAATCTAGATGACGTACTCTTTATATAATAAAATCATCATCTTTATTTTATCGCTAAATGCCTTTAGTAAAACTTTGTGTCAATTATTACGTTATTTATTTAAATTTGAAAATATAAATCTGCCACCAGACACCCTGTAAAAGTATTTAATAATCCTAATTTATATTTTTCTTTACGCCTTTTTATTACAATTAATGTAGCAATAAAATTAAAGATAACTGTTAGGATATCTAATGGTAAGACACCATACATTTAGCTAAAAACGTCAAAAACGAGCAAATTTATATAAATTTTAAAAATGTACAAAAACTTCCCCCTAAATTAATCTAATTTTCAAAATATATAAAAAAAGATATGTAAAAAAAGACAAACAGAAATTTCGGCTTAAGCATTTATCTGATACAAAATGATAGCAGCTTTGGGCTCTTTTAAGAATTATTTGCCAAAACAATTTTAGCAAAAACACATTGACATAATTTAACACGCAGAAATTGCTTAGAAGCATTGAAACCAACCAACCACGAGTTTATTTAACCATAAATTCAAGGAGAATTCTACCCCCAAATTAGTGGGTTAAAGCCAAAACAAGACTTTGATGCTTGAAAAAAAACCCCTCAGGGGAGTTTTACACATTTTCATATAAATGGGTTTTGTGGCCTCCCCTCCTTTTTTTGAGCTGGGGGGAAAATCGTTATGAAAAAAATTAGAAATAAAATGTTCTGTTTGAGTTGCAGCACCTTGACACTAATCCAATTACAGTTCCTGCGTGATTTTGCCATTTATTCCTTAGCAACTTAAGGCATTAAGATAATGTTTGTTTTTTTTAGATTAAAATTTTAAATCTGTATTTGACAAGACCTTGAGTAAAATATAATTTAAAAAGCTTTTTTAACTTGCCGTTAAAATATTAAACAAAAATTCTTATTTAATCGTCATTGAGAGCTTTTGCTTTAAGTAAAATGCATATTTAAAATGTTTACATTTTTTATCTTTAAATAAATAATATTGCTGAAATGACCTCTTGTTAAAGCAAAAACAACGAAATCTTAGTTCTGTGTTTTTTTTTTGGAATTTAAATAAGTTTTTAAAAAGAAAAACCAATAAGTAAAGTAATTTAAAAAATTCACTTTGATGGCGTAGATTACATGTTTAAAAATTTATATAAAATTTATTTACTAAAATAAATGTATATTGAAAGATAAAAGAACAAACAAATTTAAGGATGTATAGGAAACTAGACGTGTCCTTAGATTTACATTGTAAATATTGTAGGTAAAATGTTGCTATTTTCTTTTTCCTTTGTTTTTGTAGTTTTCAAGCGAAGCCAAGGACCTTAGAAAGGAACTTGTTAAAAAATAACTAAATTAATAGTTGTTTTTCTTTTTCTCTTTTACAAACTTTTGTGAAATTTTAATTTCATATATTGAGAGATCCTGCAATTGGTTAAACTGAGGTGGGCCAATTCAACACTTAGTCATACATTTTTTTAGATCAAAAAAAGTTTTTAAACTAATTTTTGTATATTTTTTAGGACAATTCTAAATTATAACTTTTTTAATTATAGAATTTTTTTAGGTTTTGACTTTTTAGAGTTTTTATACATAAAACTTAAAAAAAATTAAAGGTAATACTTCAATGTTTCTATTTATGTTTTTTATAAAATGAAAAAGCATTTAAATTTTTTCCCAAAAGGCATCATTGAAATATGGGTTTTATGAGTATCTCATTTCCAGAATCATAATTTGAGACAATTTAAAGAAAATAAACAGTTATGTTTTCTGTTCACACATAATTAATTAGGGTTATTCAGTTAGCATATGCCAGCTAAAAAAAATATTATTTTAATTTTTAAGGTACATTGAACAAGGTAGGAGCAACTGATCTGCTGATTTATATTTTACTCCATATGTTTTCTAGCTTAGATTGGAAAATTTTTTATGTTTTATAATGGTTGTGTATACAGTGTGTATGTGCGATCGCAACATTTTTGACAACCTAGCAAAATATATGCTAAGCTTTTACAAGAAGTTGTTGTTGAAGGAACGAGGTCACCTTATTATTCCACCATGACATACATACATATAAAACACTTTCACGCTTTAATACTAACTAAACACAGAAGGGTTGCATTTCGACTTTAACTCAATTAAGGTAGTTGTATACGAAATGCATTTTACATATCACCTGTCAAATTTTTCACTGCAAAATTGATACATGTCGTGTGAACGCGTGGAAACATTGCTTGTGTGAAACACATATGTAAAAGCCATATGACAAATTTTCAATTAGAGCGCGTTCTACTTTTATCTGAGAAAGCATGTGTCATCAGCTGTTCTTAGAACAACAACAAGGAAAAGTATTTTTTTTTTAATTTTGGTTTAGAGGTTATATCAGATGAAATTACATACGTACGTGTGAAAGCAAAAATTAGAGACATACGCAATTGTATGCGGATTGCAAAAGTGACAAGTCATGTTTAAAATACATCTCGTATATAGCCACCTTTAGTGAAGCAATTTACTACTGATTTCTCAATTTATTGGTTTAAATCTTGTGTGGTTAATTACCTCAATTATGGCCTTAATTGCGTAAATGTGGTAATTATGCAACAAAGGTGTATGTGTGAGCGTGTTATTATGCTATTATTTTAAAATTTTATGAAAGTAATGAAACCTTTCGTAATTTTTATATCCGTAATAATGGGTGGCTGATGAAAGCTGCTACCAAAAAAAGTATTTTCATTGGCCTCCACCATCGGTTACAAGTGTGCGATATCTTAGCAGAAAGTTAATTTTTTTGGTGGCAGCTTTTATCAGCCACCCTGTATATACGGAATATTCGTAGTTGTTGCAAAAAAATAATAAAAAGATTTTATAATTTTACAAAATCAACGAAAACTTTTCGTAAGATTTTTTATTCGTAAATTATAGAAAAGTTGCGTTGAATGTTTAAAAAGGAGTTATTTAAGTTTTTCAAGTAATTTTACTTATATTTCTTAGATTCATTTAAATATATTTTACTTAAACTTTTTTATATTGATTTTATATAAATTTACATCCAATTAAAGCTTTTGTTTTTATGTATTTAATTTTTGCTTAAACTAATGTATTTATTTTTGAGTGTTATTTGTTTTTTTTTAATTTTTTTTTCTTTATTAAATTATTGTATAATTATTTAAACCTTATGCTTTGTTCACTAGCACTTTAATTTATAAGATTTTAATCTTGTTGTGCTAGACATAATTAAAAAAAAATAAATAAATAAATAAAATAACTAAAGATTTGGTACAATGTACCAATGTACCGAATCCGTTTATATGTTGCATGAATTTTTTTGAGTGTAATAATTTTATCAATCAACCGCATATATGACTTACCCATATTCCTATTATAATTTGACCTAAAATTTGTATTAAAATTATTTGATGTTATATATTACCTCATGCTAAGTCTTATGAATCTACGGAATTATCTTATTTAAAAGGATATATTGAAAGTACTGATATTCTTTCATAGGTTTTGTAAAAAATTTTTGTTTTTTGCCTTCTTATATCAATTATATAATTTTAAAAAATTTTTTTAATTAAGGAAATCTTTTAAAAACAAGGATTCATGGGAGAGGTGAATTGTCTTCCGATGGCAAATTTTATTAGTATTTGGCAATATTTAATAAAAAGGTATTCATGGTAGGAAGCAATGACAACTTTAAATGGCCAAAGACAATATTTTTCATAAAATGATATATGAGAAGTAGCTTTATCCTTGATCGTACTTTATTTACTTGTGTTTTTATTTAAATTGTTTCGACATTGCAAATTTAAGTTGCAAAAAAAAAAAGAATTTGATAAAAATGATACATATATGGGAGGTACATAGCTATAATTTAAAATTTTTATTTTTGTTTTCCCAGTTGTCCTCCATGTGCAATTTTATTAGTTAAAGGTTTTGTTTGATGAAAGGGATATATGTGCAGTATCCATATCCAGCTTGTAAAACTTGCTTTGGGTTTTCTAGACAATTATTATCGCAATGACAGCTTGCATTGACCAAAGTCAATATTTTCCTTGAAGAGGATATATGGAATGTAATCTTATCCTTGATTGAAAATTACTCAAAATTTATATTTATGTTTTTTATCGCCATCACAAATTTTAGTTGCAAAAAAAAAAACAATTTGCTTAAAAAAATATATGGGAAGTAGCCATGTCCTTGCTGTAAATTGGCTTAAAACTTTTATTTTTGTTTTTTGATTTTTATTTTTAATTTTATTAGATAAAGGTATTGTTGGACGAGAAAGGATATATTAAAAGCACTCAAATCCAGCCTCCGAAACTTGGTTAAAATTTTTATTATAGCTTTTCTGGACAATTAATATTGCAATGACAGCTTGCATTGACGAAAGTCAATAATTTCTTTTTAAAGGTTATATGGCAAGTGGTCTAATCCTGGTTTGGAAGTTACTAAAAATTTTCATTTATGTCTTTTTATCTAAACTATATCGCCAGCCCAAATTTCAGTCACAAAAAAAAATAATTTGCTAAAACAATTTTTAGGGGTCAGCCATATCCTTGCTGTGAATTGGCTCAAAATTTTTATTTTTTTTTTTTTTGTTGACATATTTCCCCCATGTCGAATTTTATTAGTCAAAGATATTGTTTTAAGAAAAATTATATATGGGAAGTACCCATATCCAGCCTGTAAAATTTTCTTAAAATTTTTACTTTGGGTTTTCTAGACAATATCGCAAATACAGCTTGTTTCAGCCAACGTTAGTATTTTCCCACAAAAGGATATTTGGGGGAGAGCCAAATTCTTGACCGACCTTGTATTTTTATCTTTCTGGGTGAACAACATTCCCATGCTAATTTTTATTAGTTACCAGCAAAGGGATAAGATAGGACATATCCTTGCCCCAGTTTTGCTTAAAATTTTTATTTAGAACAAAGGTAACATCTTCATGGATATTTCGTTTAGTCAGCAGTAATATCTTAATTAAAATTGTCCCTATCCTGCATAGATTTTGCTTAAAACTGTTTAATTTTGTTTGTAAGGACAAATTGAGTCCTCATGCCACATTTTACTAATCAGCGGCACCGTAAATAGTGTTTGGTGACTAAGAGTTTGCCCTTCACTGGCCAATTTAATATATAAAAAAAAATTTTAAAGTTGTCCTTTGCTATGTTAAACATTTTTGAGATAAAGTTTATTTAGAATACAATAAACATTTTGTAAAATAATGGGCAAAAACGTAGAAAATTAAAAAATTTTGTCAGCGATGTGGAAATAAATTTAAAGCCGGCCATACTTACTAACACTCTTTTTTCACTTCTTAAAACTCACAAGCCTGTTCACCTCTGCTCTAAAGTCATTTATTATTCTCAATATTTTTCTTAACTTTTTTTTAAATCCAATTATTTTGGGTTGAGAAGTATTTTTTTATTAAGTCCTTTATTGACATTTACAATTTGTGTTTACTTCATGTTTGTTTTTCTTCTTATTTTTAATTTCCTTTTTTATCTACCTTAACCTTGCTGTAGTAGCAATATGTGACATGTTTACTTAATATTACAAATAAACCGCATTAAAACAGCCAACAGAAACTTAAACCAATATCCTTTTTTTAAAATTTTCAGGTACAATAATTTATGTATGTTAGTTTTGTGGTTTTCTTTCTTTTTTTTCGCTCATGATTCTTTATGCCTGATAAAGTATTCTGTTTGTCCTTAATAAAGTGGTGAGAGCTTAAAAGGAATATTAAAAAAATATGTAATAGAAGTGGTTTAAACATGAATAGGAAACTTGAAAATATTAGATTTAGAGAGGAAAAAAACAACCAAACAAAAGGAAACCACTTCTCCATTTATTTTTTAAGTTTTTCATATGCTTTAACTTTAATAATTTTAAAAAACTTAATGAAATATTGTCCTGCCTTAAATATAAAACTACTAAAAAAACAGTCATATTTAATCAGCAATTTTTTATAAATTTTATTTATATAAAAGAAAATTGCTTAATAACTATTTAATTGACATTTGTTAATTGCCATCATTTGTAATTTTATTATTTGCAATCAAATGACATAAAAAAATAATGACAACAAACTCGTAACCACATTTGTTAAATTAAATTGTGATTTTTCTCTTTCCCTTACGGGTAAACTGCTGTTATGATGTTATGATTTTTTAAAATTGATTTTTTTGAGTTGTTTCTCTTTGTTTGTTTTTTTTTTTTGCAAAATTTCCAACTGCAATCCTTTCTGATCAAATTACTTTAGTCATTAAGAGACAGACATGATGTTGTTAATGTTTTGCATAATATTTTACAGCAATCGAAATCAATCTGCAAAATAATCTGTATACAAGTACCTACTAAATTGTCATTATTGACAGCTGTCAAAACATTTAAAAAAAATATATAAAAACAAAAACAAAAACTGAACATAAATATACGACAAAATAAAATAGGGATTGCATATAGAATAACGCATTGACTGCCCAATACTCTTTGAAGAAACAGAAATCAAATATCAATAAAACTTTAATTGTTTGTTGATAATTTCACAATAAAAATGTTTCGCTTAAGTCTTGATGATTACAGCATATTACGTTGAATATAACAAAGGTTTGGCATATTGCAAAGGACTCTGTTTAATTGATATTTAGGATAAACAGATATTAAAAGTTTTTAAATATATCGTTTATTTGCCAGAACAACGTCATAGTTGAAAAAAATATTCGAAAATAATGCGTTTGAAGTTTTCGAATTGCTTGTATGTATTTACTATAGAGTTGTGTAGTTCATGAACGAACTAGTTCAATTGAACTATTCACTAAACTCAGCTATGTGAGCGGGTTAGTTCACTGAGCGCTTTTAGCTCCGTTGTTCATCGTTCATTTTGATTTTTTTATGTATTTTGGTTCTTGTTTCTTTGAGTAATTTTCTGTTTCGTTTACCCTCATTACTGAGTCTTATAGTAGTTAAATATTTTTTGTTTTCGTTTCTTTTAACAAAAATTCACATGTCTTACATATTTTACGATTTAAATAGTTCCAATATAACACGGTTTCGCTCAGAGAGGATTGCAACAAAAATTTTATGTTGACCTACTACGTCAACTGAACTACTGAGCTTATTGAACTAATGAACTAAAAGAACGACCTAGTTCAGTAAGATGAGCTGAACTAAAAAGAGCGGTCAGTTAAAAGAGCTAGTATGCCCAACTCTAATTTACTAAAAAAGAAAAATGACATTTTCACTGCAAAAGTCAAAAGTAGAAACAATTAAAAAACGAAATTTATATACAACAGAAATCATAACATAACTAATAGTTCTACATCGTTAACGTTCAAAAATGATTTTTTTGAGTTATGACGTTTTCCTGGCAATTGTGCGATATTATCGCAGTTAGCGACAAGGCTGATTTAAAAATTAATTTATACATATTTATACTGTTGTAAACTAAGTGGTAAGATGTTAGGCTCGGCTTAAGTGATAAAAGTTTTTGTGGTATTCGTTTATACCAGTGATCGGCACTCGCATACATTCTTATATATGGATTGTGTTGGTTGTTTGTAGAGTGACCATAGTTGAAAGATTAAAATGTGACAGAATTGCATTTAAAAAGTTTTACAAAATAATATTAAAAATTAATCCAGTTACGTTAAAGCAAAAGTTTTATAAATGCAAAATAACTTTGCATAATCTAATAGATATTAAATGTATATTGACAATACGAGGGTTGAATTTTATATTTCGGGATTAAAAAACAAAAACAAATATTAATCTTTGTAAATCACTTTATTGTTTTTCAAAATATTCCCTATAAAGATCTAAACACTTTTGCCACTCTGATTGAGGTATCTCCAAAACATGTATTCTGAATTTAGCAAACGCTTCTTTAGGTGTCGAAAAACGTTGACCTCTAAGTTTGTTTTTTACGAACGGGAATAAAAAGAAGTCATTTGGTGCCAAGTCAGGACTATACGGCGGATAATTCATCAAATCGATCTTTTGGTTAATTAAAAATGCAGTTTCTTTGGAACAATCGGCACGAGCTTATTTTGAGCGATTAACATATTGTGTGGGATCTAACGCGAATAAACCATACCATCGATAGACACTGGGCCTTGATGGAGCTTCATCGCCGAAAAAAATAATATTTTAATGTCGGCAATTATGTATGAAATACAATATCAGATAAATGTCCGCCTCTGTTAACCTTACGAATGCGAGCAATATTGAGCACATTTCTCATTATATTCTCACACATTTCACGCAGTATTTCATTAATTTCATCCCGAATATTTTATTTGAGTTGCTCTGCTCCAGCGTTTCTAGTTAGTTTGCAAGGTTTGTGCAGCAAAAAGAAGTCCGGAGCAGTAAAATAAGGCAACCGTGGAAGCCAATCAACAATACCATTTCTTGAAAGAACTTGTTGTAGAAAGAGGTCTCGCAATAATTCCATTGTAATCCTTGATGTATGCGATGTGGATCCGTGTTGGGAATACCACATGTTAACCAAGCCCAAAGCATGTAGTTGTGGTATTAACAAGTTTTCAATAATGTCACCATATCGCTCCCCATTGACAGTTACCGTAACGCCGTTTTCAGTTTCAAAAAAGTAAGGTCCAATGTTTCCTCTTGGCCAAATTGCACACCAGACTGTCACTTTTAATGGATGCAAAGGTGACTGATGATCAATTTGAGAGTTTTCAGTTGCTCAAAACCGATTATTCTGTTTATTCACATATCCATTTCGATGAAAATGTGCTTCGTCACTCATTATGATTTTTTCTTAAAAATCGGCGTTGTCATGTTTTAACGGTTAAAACAGTTTATTTTACCTAATATTTTTCCATAATAAATTTGCCACGTCTCTACTTCACGACTGCCAAATATTAACTGTCGAGGCTAATGTTTACTAAAATGGCGGTAAAACAAAGTACTTTGCCGGCGGACACCCTATTGTACCACAATTTTAAACCCACGTAATCACAATTTAGCAACCAACTGGATAGAGTACGGTATAGTTCCAATTAAAGTCTTTGCAGCCTACCTTTAGGTATCTACAATCTGTTACATTTTAAAAGTGATAATTTGTTTTGCTTGTCATCCTTCAGTCTTACCCAATTATATTCTACATTTCATAAACTATAATTTTTAATCGCATCAACGTATTTAAACAAAAATATCGGTATTAAATTACATATACCTAAACATAAAAGAGTTACAGACTCAGAAAAAGGCAACAAAATAAACAAACAAATAATATTTAATATTTTAAACTTTGTGATGAAAAAGCGAGTAAACTCCTCATAAATGGTTATCTTGTCTTACATCAAAATTATAAATAAGACATGGCTACTGGTTTTGTGTCTGTGGCGAAACAAAAAAAAAAGAGACCAAAAAAAAAAAACACCGGCTGGCAAATTAAAAGGCAACTATCAGATGTGGAGAAGAGGGTAATCAATACCATTTGGTCAGTAGTTGAAATAAAGGAGTTGATTTCTGTAAAGAAACAAAAAAAAAACAACAAAATGAAAAGTTAAAAAAAATTTACATTTAAAATAAATTTATATTCAACTTTTTAAAGATTGTAAATATTATGTATTATAAACGTTTCGATATTTTTTTTAAAATGATTTACTAGCAGCCATGATGTGCACCGAACACGCTACACATAGGAAAATCAGTCACATACTACTCATACATGCGTACATACAGCGAGCATAAAATGCAAAAAAAAGCAGCTAAAAGTAGTCTACCGTCATTGTCGTCGCCGTTTTACTGTCTACCGTGACAATACAGGCCAGACGTTTTTATAAAGCCCAAAAGAGTTGAAAACAGCAACTGAAGTACGTCCGTCGGGTAACTCTAGACTTGGATGAATGAATGGAGTGCACTTAAAGCAAAAAGTTACAAAGTTTTTACAAGAAAAAAAAATAAATTCAAAGAAAAAAGGCAACTGAAAGCAAAACAGCAAAAGAATCTACAACAAATGATGACCATGTCAATTGTGTAATATACTGTTGCTACGACCAACAAGGCGTATTGTTTATTGTTGTTGAATACAATTTTATTTTCTAATTTTTATTTTTTGGCAGCAGCAAAACACAATATAAAGTGAATCATAAAAAAATAGTATAATTTGCAAAGAAAAACGACTTAACGTTGAGCATGATGTTGCTAAAATTATGAAGTACGTATTTGGTTCTATTAAAGTCATTTCAAAACAAAAGTTTTAAATTTTCTTGTTTATACAGAGCGTCTTGTGGCAGATTTATATTTTGTAATAATTGACACAAAGTTTTATTAAGAGCATTGAATGAAAAAATGGAAATGCGGATTTTATTTTTTAAAGAGTGTGTCATCCAGACATCTTCCGTCGAGTTGAAAACAGTGTTCAAAACGGAGCCTTGTATTCTGCGCCAGACGCTGCAGTAAACTTGGTTTAATTGAGCTGATTTCCTTTACAGCCACAAGAGATTGGAGATCGCCATTACAAACCCACCCACTCCCCAAGCCCCCCCTTTGGGGTAGCCCCTTGGCCATGGGATGTCCCCAAAGCGACTGATCACTTGTTGGGGGAAGTGTTCCCAAAGAAAATTAATCGAAGCTCTGGCTGAGAATTTTCGAAAAAATAATGGTCCAATTATTTCATGTGGGAATAAGGCACCTCATAAAGTTACCCTGGGGCAGTGCAATGGTTTTAGATCTATCAATCAAGGTTTGCGGGTTCTTGGGGACCAGTAATGGGAGTTTTGCTTCCTGACGTGGCTGTTTAAGTGAAAATGAACCTCGTTGCTTCAAACAAATGGGATTTACAGTGCAAAAACCCTTTAACAGAGTTTTACAAAAATGTTTACGTAAATCAAAGTCACTCTCTTTCAGTTCATAAACGACTTGAATTTTGAAAGGATGAACCTTCAGATATATTTTTAAAATTTTATGAATAATCACACTTAGAAGTCGTAGTGCGTCTGCCGTGGGTCCAACTTGCCACCTCCAACCGGAGGGCCTCAGGCCCATTGTAATTCCTTTCAGAAAAGTCAAGAGGAGAAAAAGAAAAAAGTAAAGACAAGCATTCCATAGGTAAAAGGAAAAGAAAGCAAGAGTGTCGTCTGAAAAAAGTCCAAAAAAGACAGTAGTCATAGGCACTGAATCATCTATCTGCCCAGCCACCCAACCCCCTTGATGAAACCCCTAATGCTCCCCAGCCCACAGCCAGGGACCTCACCAAGTCCATCTAAGAAACGCCCTCCCAACCACCTCTGTCGGCAGATCTGCAGCGCAGGACAATGGTAGACAAGAAGTTCTACCGTCTCTATCTCCTCCTCATCCCCGAATACCCTGTACAGATATCGCAGTGCCCTGTGAAAGTCCCAATAATGCATCTCAGACCCTGCTCTCCTTAAGCAGCAGGTCAGTGCCCATCCTGTTCAGCCTGGGCCATAAAAGTCTAGATATTCAGCAGTCAGCACTTTCCCTTCAAGTTTGGATCACCTTGTCCGCTATCCAAGTCCTTATCTGCCCATAATAGAAACGCAGTGATGGCCTCACCAGCTCACAACCAAGTTCAATATTCCTGGCCAATCCATCGGCAATCTCATTGCCGGAAACGTCACAATGACCCAACAGAGTCTAATCCTGCTTGTCACCAGGATCCTCCGAAAAGCACGTCTGCAGTCTTCCACGAGTCTAGACCTGACATAATGTTCCTCTAGAGCCTTAAGTGTACCCTAACTATCAACATAGATTGTCACGTTGCCTCTTTCATCCTCATCCTCCCCTTTTAATTCAGGGGTCTTCATTACCTCCCTATCCGGAAATACTACTTGCGGCAGGATCCCAAAGCCAAATTTTGCTACCATACACTCCATCCCACATGACCGCCTTAGGAATCGACCATCCCCGACCCTTCCTAGAATGCCGGCATGCCCATTCGAACATGCCCCACGCATACCTAACTAATAAAGTCTAAACATGCTCCTAGCCGCCATTCCAGCAACAAAATCCTTAATAGGAGGAAGATATAAAATGATATTCAGCCCTGCCTGCGGTGTACTATTTATTCCTGGCCCCTGTAATGCCTAATACCTTCTACACATCTCTGAATATTTGTCAAGAGCTTCCTAATGTCATCCACTTTCCCTATCAAAGGCTACCGTGCGTAAGAATTGGTCTTATAACGGATGTGTAAATTCAGTTCACCATAGCCGGTTGCAAACCCCAGTTCCTACCTATGGTGTTCCTATAGGCATAGAGCCATCCTAGCCCTCCCCTCTGTGTTTGCCCCCGTAGATAACTTACCACATATAATGCGTTTTTTATAATACTTAAAAATCCTTTTTTTTATTTCGAATTTAAACATTTTTAAAATCAATTTGAAAACTCCTTTACATAAATTATATATAAAATCTCTCTCATACAATGTCTCCTTAAGCAAATTAATCATAATAAAAGATTTTTATTAAATTATTTTGCAACACATCACTTTCATTATACAGTCACATACTTATATCAATATAATGCAACATTGTAAGTGTAAATGCCACACAATGTTGCTGAAAGCAAAGAATAACACAAACACTTATTCGAATAGTTGGATACAACAAAGATGCCATGATAAAATTAATACAAAAGCAAACAAAAAAATCTAATGTTAAATAACATATTTTCTCCTTGACTTGCACTTGACTTGTAATCAACTATCATCAATATAACACTTGCCATAGGAACAGCAACAACGACACATAAAGCACTAATGTCATAACAGAAACTACTTTGTGCTTATAGATACTACTATTTTAAGCATTATTTACTTGTATGAATTTACTAACATAGTGCTGGTGAGGGATACTTATTTTAAATATAATAATAATTTATTGGATATTTTCCCTGCAAGCATTTCTTAAAATTTGTGAATAGTTATATCAAATGGGTTGCAGTAATTCATATTGTTTGCGTGTGTTTGCAAGGATATGCCACGGTGGAAAAATAAGGTGGCCTCATTCCTAACACAACAACTTCCTATTAAGACTTAGCATGTATTTTGTTGTTGCTTAATTCTAGCTATGTTGTCACACAGTATACACAACCATAATATAACATAAAAATTTGCCAAGCTAAGCTAGAAAACATATGAAGAAAATAAAAGTCAGCTGATCAGTTGTTCCTAGCTTGTTGAATGTAACTTGGGATAGCCAAAACACTAGTCCTTACATGTATTTAATTAAGCAATAAATGGTTTTCGAAAAGAAAAAAGCATTTTTAATATCGACAGCTTAAATTTGGTTAAAGTGTATCACACTTTTCATACAATAATAAAATCTTGGGCTACTTCAGCTTAAAAATTTATAAAAAAAATTTTAAGGAAGTAACCTAAGAAAGACTTTAAAAGAAAGGATACAAAATTTAAGCACTCGAAATCCTTAACAAAGTGCTTAAGCTATAATAAAAATAAATTTCAAAAAAAAAAACAAACATTTTAATCTAATTGAGAAAAGTTAAATATTGTTATTGGGACACCCTGTTATGGGCAACATTGTTATATAAAAACTTTTTGTGCTTAACATAAGAATTTATGGCTGAATATAGGCAAGGATACACTTTTAAAAAATCTATGCGTGTATGTATGTATATGCAAATACATATTCATACATACAAGAGCTGCACGAATTAAGTTGAACTTGTTGTGTACTTGAGTATTGAAAAATATAAACTCTTATTCGTAGTGCTTTAAAATTATAAGATCATTTTTTTTTATGAACGTTATAATCGTCAACTGTCTTTTTGCTATTAGTTGACATAGTTTTTTATTTGAGTTTGCTTTGTTCCCTACTTCTTTTCTACCGAAAAATTTAAGTTGACGATGGAAATACGGCTATATTCGTTCTCGCGAAAATAGTTGATCAAGACCAAAAACAAGTTACATTATGTGGTTGGTTTAGTTCTGTTGGTATTTGATTATAAACGTCACACATTTTCACACGCATAAGTGCCACAAAAAATACACATTGTGCCAATAAGTATTGGTAAAAGAACTTGTAGTTTTTATTTTCTTATTTACGTTCACTTTTTTGGTATTTATTTTCTAACAAATTCAAAAATGTTTGTATTTGACAAGCTGCGGTTAAGCTATCTTTCGTACTCTCACACTGCGAGCGAATACAAGCGCTTTTTTTTCACGTAAAATTTCAAAAGTTATTTAAAAGCTTGTTCTCTGCAGACCTTTAATAGATACATACTTATTTTTAAAAATCTATACATGCAAGAGCATGCAACTATGCATATGCACCATGGCACTATCATATCATTAACTTTGTGACCTTTGCACTTTTAACTTTTACTACTTTTGCCACTTCCGTCACTACTCCTGCATTATCGTTAACATTATAAATTTATCAATTAAGTGATAATTATGAATAACAACTTTATTATTCTAGTTCTCTTGCTTAGTACATCAACTCTTGTTTTTTTTATTAAAAAACAAGCGGTAGTCCTTGTTTGCTAAGGTAGTAAAGTTTAAGGTTGCCTTCTATATAAAAAAGAAAACCAGGATGTAATGCTTTCAAATAAATCGTACTGATTAGGAAAAATTAAATTTATAAAAATTGAAAAAAAAATCTGCTTTTAAATCTTTATTAAAATACTAAGAACACTTTTATATATATACTCAAAATTTTTGAAACTCGTATTCACTAAAATTAAGCAAAATTCAGAGATTGGTATAAGGTGGTTTTATAGTCATCTGAAGTTGCTTTCTAGGGTTCATTTACGGGTCCACAAACTTTAAGAAATAAGTCGCTAATATATATTTTTCCAGGTGAAGATAACAATTTTAAGCCTCTTTAGGTTATTTGATAAGGAAATTTCAAACAACCATATGAGTAGCAATTATAAAACAGTGGGTATATTCGTCAGTAACAGTAGATTAGGGATTCGAATTAATGAATACCGTTTGAAGGGGCATCGGAGCGAGGACTAAGATCCGAAAATCCCGATCAATTCGTAATGCATGTTCTGGCAAAGCCGGCAAGAATTTTGAAGCGAATGGTGTCGGCCACTCGTTGATGTAGCACTTCTAGTGTATTAACCTAGAAACAAACCAAATGAGAAGTATTACTACTTAGTTACTTACCACTAAACAATGGATGTCTGTGACCAATTTACAAAATTCATTTTAATAGAGTCTAACTAAAGTGTTAATCATGATAATGAGAAATGTAGTAAAGTGAAAATTTAAAAAACACAGTAACAAGTTCTTTAGAGGAACTTAACCTGATTCCTATAGATCTTCATTTAATGGCCATATTTGCAAACAACGCAGTGAGGACTTTGGAAGGTTCAAGATCGAGCAACATTTATGTCGCTCTGTCGATACACAACTACGTAGGTCGTTGCTGGTCAGCTATTGTTAGGAAGAGTTGTCCAGACAAAATCGTATGTTTCATATAGCTTTAGTTTGGGTTCCTGCTTAAGAGAACCACTTCGGTAATGAATGGAAAAATGGGCGGGCTAGACTGGCAGTTAATGGCAATTTCGGTGATGATTCAGAGCGGAATTTCAGACACTTCATGAATTGACTGGGAGTAGATGGAGTAACCTAGACATATGTAGGATCTTCAGAGTTACGTAGCAAAATTTTGACTTTAAGCCTGTGACTGAGCTAATAATTTGCTATCAGAAATACGTATCAATATTTATATCAGTCCTTATGGGTAACTGGATGGTGGATAAATATGCAAAATGTCACTCCTTGCAGTATTTGACAACTTGCGACAAGACAACTACTACGTATACCAATCAACCAACCAACTCACTACCTCCTATACTAAAAAAAGGCTTTTAAAATCGTTTAAATAAGGCAATCTGCAGAAACTTTTAGGGCATATCCCTACTACCTATGATCAACAAAATATTGGCTCCCATTATTAGCGTAAGGTTGTCCTCCTTAATTTTACTTAAACTACGGAATAATAACAGTCAGAGTAAGACCTCAATTCTCCAGCCTTCGTATATCTATAAAGCAATCGAAAAAAAGCGTTCCTCCTTATTTTGCATATTTAATGACTTTGACAAGTTTCTCCACATCCTCATCCTCATTGTCATTTATTTCAAGTAAAACAACAGTTTTATTGAAGCTTTACACAAAGATTCAACATTTAATGTATTGCAAGAACGATAACTGGTTAGAATTTTAGCTGTGTTCAATCTCCGATGCTGTTCAACCTTGTACTTAGTTGACGTAATAATGTTATAGGAAAACAACATAAAAAAAAATCACATAGCTTATGCACGGCCAACTAGAAGATATTGATTTTATCGGAGACAAATGGTTTCTCCCTAATTTTTTTGTCAGTTGTGAAGAAAAAACTGCAGTAAGTGTATAGCATTGCAAACCAAAGAAACAACATCGAGTTAAGATACATTCTGCCTTTTCTCTATAAAGATACGATTAAGCTTTCTTTACATTTGTGAGTTATAAAATAACAGGGCAAATGGTATGAATGCTCTGAAAATATTCATAAGCCGACCATATCGGCCATATCTCTAGGGGATCTAATGAAGCTTTAATAAAAAGGGGAATATAATGGAATTCCTCGGGCAGAAAAAATGGGGGCAACACCCGTTTATATCTGAAGGTTGGTATCAACCCACCCCAGACCTGCCTAATTGCGCCTGTGAATGTGAGCGAACTACATATTTCTAAGTACCTGTCTTTTACTTAAACTGTTGTACAAATGTTGTTGTTTTATATTTCTTTAATAAATATTCCAGCAGTTAAAAAAAGGTTAGCATAACTTAAGGCGTTCTTAAGTCAAAAGCTAGTTTGATCAAAAATGTTTTCAAGCATAATATAGAATAAAAAATTTAAAACAGTCTTTGAAGTCAATTTTACTTGTTATTTTTATGCTTTATTAAAAAAATCTCAGTTAGTTTTCCATTAGCATTTGTTTAAATTTTGCAAATGTTAATGATAATAATCGTTATGACGTTTTGCGTTATTTTATTTATTGTTGTTTTTTGTTTTGTTTTGCAATGGAGCAGTAACCGTAGTTTTTATGTGTTGTTGTTGTAGTGGGAAATATAACAACAATTTATTTAAACTTTTATAACTCAGGTTTTTTTTGCTATTTGTTTGAAACATTACATGGTTGATGATTATGTAGCTACAATTGCATAATAAATTTCTTTTTATTCCGCTTTTATGCAATTCTTTGCATTTTATTACTTTTATTAAACAATAAAAAAAACTTTTTTAAAATTTAAAGAACAATTTATAGCAGTTTTTAAATACTAATCAAGATTAACTTCACTATGTGAAGGGTATAAAAATGCGATCGGTACTTTAATGAAAAGAATACATGGACACCCATCTGGACGGACGGACATGCCTTAATCAACTGAGGAAGTGTTACAGGGTCGATCGGTATACCTTGAGGTGGGTCTCAGACCATGATCTTTGGGTATTATTAACATCTGCATAAACGCATAATACCCCTACCACGCATGTGGGAAGGGTATTAAAATTAAGTTAAGGAACGTAAAGATCGTAATATTCTAGAAACCATTATTTTTCATTTAAATGCATAAAAACTTACATAAGTAGACAAACATTTTTTTTTTGTACAAGTTTTTTATTCTGTTAAGATTCAATAAAACTACGCAGCTGGTTAACGTTAAGATATACGTCCGGCTCATCGGCACTATTTACACCTGCCATCACTATACCACAGAGTTTGCCATTTTTAATTGCAGGATTTCCTGAATCTCCATAGGAGGCAAATCTTTTATTTTGTCCGAAAGCACAGAACATATACTTCTTAATTTTTTTTTGATACTTCTTGCATTTTAAATTTGTAATCACTTTAACTGTCATTGTTCTTAACACACGTGAACAATATTCACCTGTTAAATTAGATTTACCCCATCCATAGACTTGTAAATAGTCGTTCTTCTTTATATCTTGACTGCACAAAGGAACTGCCCTGGTGCGTCCATCTCCAACTTCTGTATTTAATTTTAACAGCGCCACATCATAAGTTTTTTGTCTTGCTTTGTATTTGGGATGTATCTTGATGTTGTCGACTGTATATATCATATCGTGCTTCTCATATATAAAAGTTGCTCCAACTACTACGGATATATTATTTGCAGTTCTCTTGAAAACACAATGGGCTACCGTAACAACGATATGTGCTGTTATTAAAGAGCCGCCACACACAAATACATCATTGTATAGCAGCATAACCGCAAATGGTGCCTGGTCATTAAAAATGGGAATGCCCTTAAAAATTCGCGGTTGGATATTCGATGAAACAAAATAAATTAAAAATGAAAATAAGTAGCAAACTAAAGGCAATTTTAAAAACTTTTTGAAGGCAACCATGTTTTTCCGGAAATTATTAGCGTTTGGTTTAAAAAATATTAGAGCGCTGATATCAAATTGAACTCTTGGTATGTTTAAGACCAAAACCTGTTTAAATAATTTATTTTCTGAGACTTGAGAAGAATACAATTAAGTCAGTATTTTTAAAGCAAACTATAAGAAACAAATAACTAGCAGTTGTGTAAATAAAGTAAAAAACTTTACTTAATCCTAAAGCAATAAAGTTTTTTTAGTACATTAAAATCGGTAATGGTGGTTGGCTTTTCAATTTTAGTAGTTATTTAAATGTGGGCTAATGGTGCCCCAGTAGATCAGTGGCAAGTTCACGAGTATACTAGTCTGCGGGTCGTGGACTTAATTCCCACCAGAGACCCTGGTAGGTCTGCATCATCCTTCTTTTCTTTCTTATTAGTTTCTAAAATTTTTAAAGTCGGTCGAGTCCAAATTTTTTATACCCTACACCACAACTTAGTTTATACACTCGAAAAATTATTTATGTAAAATCAACTAGAAATGCTACTAGAAATAACTGAATATTAACTTAAAAATTCTTTAACAATATATTCCTTAAAAATAAACACAATATTTAATTTAAATTCAGGCATTAAACAAATTAACTTGCATGAAAATCTAAAATTACCTAAATTTCCTGTCATTTACAAAAGTATCAGAAAACAAGTAACAACGCTGTTGTTCGGCTGTGCCGAATCTTATATACCCTTCACATTGGTCTTTAAATATACCCAGCCGAGTAATTTTGTACTGCAAATAATATAATAAAAACCTTGTGCGAATTTTAAAGTCCATAGAAAAATATACAAAATTTTAACGTTCGTATGAATAATAGAAATAGATGAAGAAGATTTGAGGTCGAGATTTTTAAAAGTTTTCGACATTATTCATATTTAAACGTTCATAAAACTTGCTAAATGTTATGGGATGTTCTAGTCCCCCTGCTCCTCTTCAATTTTTTCTTTAAAATGTATGAATTATTTGATTATTACTTTGTGTGTAACATTCCAAGTCGATAGCTGTTATAGTTTACCACATGTAGCGAATCAAAAATTTTATAAAAATTGTTAATTTGTATGGGAGCTACCCCTTTTTTTGCCCCAATCAAAAAGTTTTTTCTTTATAGTGAAGGTCTTATTGTACAATTACTTCTTGTAGAAGATTTCAAGTCGATAGCTGTTTTAGTTTCTGAGATATAGCGCATAAAATATTTCACCAAATTTGTGCAATTGTAGCAAAAATACCACTTCCCCTGGTCCTATCTGATTTCGTTATTTAAGTCCCTGCTTCAGGAGTATCCGTGCCAAGTTTTGTGTCAAGGTTGACTTTATTTACTGAGATATATAGGTATATATGTACGGATTTAAAAAAAAATGGGTTTTTTTGGGTTTTCGCTTATATTTCGGTCAATAGTGAACCAATTTTGCTGATTTTAAATAGCGATCGGCTGCGGGATATTTCTAACAATTTGACACCAATAACTGGTCTGTATCTTTTTATTTGACTCCGGAAACTTGATTTCAACAGACGGACAGACGGACATGGCTATATCAACTTCCCTATCTATAAGGATCCAGAATATATGTAATTTATGGGGTCGCAAATGAATAATAAAAAAATTACAAATGTGAAGGGTATAAAAATTAACAAACTTAAATATTACTACAAAATAAATGACAACACTAACTTCAACTCAAAATCAGTATTTTCCTGCAGCTAAAGCTTTGAATAAATCTTCAAACCAGTTTGAACAAAAATATTATTTTAAAATTTAACTGTTTTCATATTCAAAAACAACTTTAAGGAAGACTTTCTAAATAAAAGTCAGTTATTGTAATAATTTTTTGAGTGTTTTATTTACCAGTAAATGTTAGAAATTTATGCTGTAAAATTGATTGGGATCCACATGTTACCATAATCGCATTATGGGATTTTAAAATCAGTGCGATATTAGATGACATCAGTTCCTAAGCTTTTTTAAGTGGCAGATATAAATATATTTCAAAATTCTTATTCCCGGAGGACATTTTTATGAAGGTGGACAAACTGATTTCTATTTTAATATATTTACTCCTTTTACTTTGCTTATATTTGGCACTTCCCTTCCAGAAAACAATTTATTTTAATGCACCTAAAAGAGTTCTTTAAACTTTTTAAAATAAAAAAGAAAAATCTTAAAATCATCTGCCATATTAAATGCAAATTTATTTCCACCTACTGAACATAAACATGTGCATTTATTAGAAAATATTGAAAAAACTTTCAACAAGCAGCAAAAACAGCCTGGAAAGTCATCATGATGCTTAAAAAAGAAAAAAAAGAAGAAGAAGAGGAAGATTACAGCATTATAATCAAGTAAATGAAAGAAGAGATGGTAAACTTTTCTCGTTATTAAAATGTTTTATATAATGAAAAAGAGTAAAAAAAATAAAAATTAAAAAAAGGCAAACCTCTGAGATTTGAATGAATATAAAAAAAAAAAATAAAAAAAATTATCATGCATTATAAGTTTGAAAGAAGATATTCAATATGGTAAAAGTTTGGCATACCATCCAAGCTCTTTTGAATCTTAAAAATTCAAGTGAAAAAAATATTTAAAACAATATCTGGCACTATTCTTTAACAAGTTTCTTAAGGATTTAATATGTATATCCTAGAGCAACCTACTTTTAAAACTTCATAATGAAAACCAAGATTTTGGCTGCCAAATAATGTTTCATTTTCAATTGATGCCAGGCAATCATATTGGTTTGGTTGCTTCTACTTATTTAATTTTTATTCCTTCTAGCAACTACATATAGATATGAAATGCTTGCAAACTTTTACTTCTATAAGTGTTTTTTCTTCTTCTTTTTCTTCTTTTCATTTTCACATAAACTTAAGCATATAACTAGAATTTTTATTGCATTTATTTAACAAGTTTCATGAGCCACTACTACTGCCGTTTGTGCCATTTTCTTCAAGGCATGCACACACGAAACAGTTAAAAAAAACTTGCCTTGTATGTGTGTGGGTATTGTTTGTTTAAGATAAGGATACGGATGTGTCTGCATTTGCTAAAGCAGCGGTTTTAAATACACAAACCCACACATACATAGACACACGCACAGAAAAACCCACTTCTTTACTTACAGGAAGTTTGCAAAAAATAAACTGTTTTGGAAAATACTGCAGTATTAATACAATCTTTAGAGTAAATAATACCCGCATGCATACATATGCACATGTGAACATGTGTGTATTTTTTGTGGCCTCATAAGAGCCATTATAATAATTCATTGTTGCCTCTAAAATGTTATAATCACATTAGTGCAGCTTTTTCTTGGTTTTTTATTTTTTATTTCGAAGTAAATTAAGTCATAAGATATAATGACTAAAAGATTTTGCCCTTAGAATTGCTTTATTTAAATGATTAAAAGTAAATTTTGAAATTCTCAGAAATATGAAATGTATGTACTTGCTTCAAAGTTTATTTACCACCTTAGGAACCTCTTTTGGATTTTTCAAAGAGAAATTTGCAAACTGGCTGGTAGCGAATACCCCACATAGACCCTTTGGGACCTTTAGTGTTACCAGACAAGAAGAAACGATACTCAGTTTCACTAACTTATGCAAATGCCAGGAGCCTTGTTTACTAACCCCAGACATTTCTTCCAGGTCTTGAAACAACAAATACCTTAGGCAGTTGGCACTGGAGCGTAGCAGCCCAATAGACTCCCTATGCCTCGGTACACCACATAAACTACAACCATTGCCGGCTAGTCGCCCTGCTCTTTTGGCATGAACCACTGTCCAACAATGACCTGTTACTATCCCCACTAAGAGCCTACAATCGCTTCTTCGTAAAGACACAAAAAACCTCGTCACCCCGGGGTAATAAGATCCCACATAATCCTGAAGACTCTACCCGAAGTGAAAATCATCCAGATATCCATCGCTGTGACTTTCCTTGCAGAGTTTATACTCCCATTGAAGAACTGAAATAGAACACCAATGTTGGTTTCTTTTTTTATAGTCATATATACCCCTTGCTTCGCCAGCTCGTCTGCCATCTTGCTCCACTCATTACGCCTGTGTCCTTGAACGCAGCTTCATAACTTGTATCATAACCTACCAATGGATTCTTTGCACGCCTAAACAATTGAAGAGCAAGAAAGGTTTTCAAGGATAGACGTAACTGCCGCCTGACTATTAATATATATGTTCCCCTAACAACTGAGGGGACAAGGCTAGATCGGCGGCCACTTTTGGCCGATAGAGTCTCCGCCTGAAATACATTGCGGCAGTCAAAAAGTTTAAAGGACTCTCTCTGATATCAAGTTCCTGGCAGAAACTTCAGCTCCGACCACCCAGCCGCAAGAAGCTGCAAGTCTTGTGATTTGGGCTAAGGCCCGCCAGCCAGTTTATCTCGATAGTTACATTCGGCTTCCCATTAAAGCTCAGTTTAGGGGAAATGCAGTCACTGATACATTCTCTTCTCCCTTAAGACCTTGCCATGACCATATTGCACCCAAGTTAATTGCACAATTGACTTCAAACGAGTCGCATATTCGTTGAGAGTTGTCACTGCATTGTAAATCCAATTCGTAAGATTTGGTGTAAGACCCTATATTTTGCCTAGCATTTGCCTGCATGCATAGACGGCGCTGGTCCTCTTTTTGGCTCTTTCCTTTACAGATTACTATCTAGTATCACTCCTAAGTACTTTGGGTATCCCTTCGGTATCAGATTGGTGTTATTCAATCTGGCCTGGTCCATGGAACAATCTTAGTTTTTCTGGTAAAAAATACCAGGTCCACTTTCTCGAAATTCATACACCGCCCCACTTTCCTTGTCCGTTGACTTATTTTAACCTTAAGTTTCCTAAGAAGCTCACTGACAACTAACCTCCACAGAAGTGATAGTTTTCCTATTAAGGGAGAGCTTCTTAGAGCCACTTTCTCTGTTTTGGCATTTCCCCATTCCGCATTCAAAGTCCTGCTCTTCAGGAAAGTTGATATCCAGTCCATAACTGGTTGGGCAGATTCTATTTGTGCCACCCTTTTATTGATTGCTTCTATGGCAACTTTGTATTATGCGTCTGGAACTTAAAGCAAAGCTCAAAATGAATATCCACCACAGTCAAGGCAGACGACTGAAAGAAGTGCCGTTTCAACTGATTTCCCTTTATACAGCCAACCAGAAGCGATATTATCGTTGATGTTAAAGTCAAGGATTTTTTACAAAATCTTTTATAAGAATGACGGGAGACAAATTCTTTGAGCACGAGTGATTGCTTTCCATGACTTTGGTAGAAGTATAACCCTATAATCCCTCCAGAAAACAGGCAAGTAACTCCGTGCCAGGCACTCTCTAAAGGTCAAAACCAGCTGAGGAATAAGCCGATCCTTGCCGTGTAGTGCCGGAAAATGCCGTCCGCCCCTGGTGATTTACTCGGTTTAAATGAGTAAAGGTAAAACTTACATGATTTTTTAAAGAAACTTTATTAATAATCTATAATTTTCTTTTCCAAAAAGGAAGTTTTTGTACAGTTAGTTGACTTTGGACCTTTATCGGGATCAAGAGTTTTCAATTTCCTATTAAGGAAGCAAAGGAGTAAAAAAATTAAGAAAAGTTCAGTTAATTGACTTTCAAACTCTATATGGGTTAAAGGTCTCTAGTTTTATATTGTTGGACTCATAATCTTAAAATAGGCATAAAAGTACCAAAAATTGAAAAAAGTACTTTTTTCAAGATAATTGACCCTAATTTTTTCATTCGTTAATTTAAAATTTTCATAATTTCTCAATTTTTATTTTATATTTTTATGTTTTTAGATTCGTAATTTTAAAAAATTGTAAATAAATACTTTTTGAGCACTTATTTGACTTTCGACATCTATATGGGCAAAAAGTTTATAGTTTCGTACTTCTACACTTAATGCCTTAAAACATCAAAGAAAGACTGAAAACTCAAATATTACAAGAAAGTGTAGGAAAAGTATATGTAGGTGTCCCGGCATTTGATCGTTGAATGTCTTAAATAAATAGTCGTTATTTAAGGCCTCTGATATTTTAAAATTTTAGATGGTTTAGGTGATCAATTTGTATTGATTTTAAAAACGGAGATCTGTTAAAAGTAAAAGCTTTAGCTTAACTTCACTACAAATAATAAAAAGTGTTTATCTTTACTCCATATTATATTCAAAGACACATACGGGCTCTGACATTTTTGCTATTACATTTTCTTTTTCTGGCTAGAAAAAAAAAACAATGATAACAAAATCAATAACAAAAAAAACCTTAAACAAATTGTGGTGGACCACACACTTTTTAACCCATGCTAAAATGTATTTTTTTTCATGTTTGCCTATTGTATCAAAAGAGCGCAGCATGATGTTTCACTGACAGTAGTCAGTAGCCCCCCAACCAAATATGAAAAATAAAAAAAATTTAAAGCACGCATAGAACATCATTTCAGCTTAACCAAAGAGCACCAGCTGAAAATGACATATCGTAAATCATGATTTTTATTAATTTTTCAGTATTTGATGCCTTGACATCATACTCCCCAACTGACATAATAAAACGTGGCAGTAAAATTTCTGGGTTACATGAGCAAAAAAAGTTTTATTAAATGGTTGAATTGAAAAAAAGTTAAATAGACATTTTAAATAAAAATTAATATTTTTTTATTTCCAATATTGATTTAATTATCTTTTTTGTTTTTTAAACGGCTTTATTAATAATGTCATTAACCTTTTTTTATCTATGTATGTGTGTGCACGTAATTACATCATGTTTTCGCTAGTGGCAGCATCCACAGCAATTTAAGCCAAGAGTGTCTCCGAGGAACGAACACTAATCGGGTTTTGCATGTAGATAACAGGGTTGTCAAATTTATTTTGACATGTAGTTTTATAGCGATACTCAGTGCCAGCTTCCAGAAGATCTATCCAAACTTAATTGAGGAGCATCAAAAACGACTTAGACGGAGTTAATTTTATTACGCCTGTACGAAAAATCGCCTTAATGAAAACATTGCTTTTAATATGTAGGCAATTTGGGGCAGAGCTTATAGCCTTCCACCAGACTACAACTTGATTGAAAAAATTCGATTCCGTCAGCGTCTTATTCATCCAATATGCGTTACGGAATCTGAAGGTCCAGATTAAGCTAATAGAACGTTTTCACATATACATCGCCCCAGGACAGTGAACTGCCGAGAACAGCTCCTTTCTAGAGTCAATATCTTTAGCTTCGTAAAAAGATCTGTAATAAAACATTTTTTAAAAAGTTAAGGCCTTTAGTTTCCTTACAGCCCTGGTTTCTTTTTTTTAATTTTTCTGGAAAACTAAGGTTAAAGCCACTTATAAAGTCTTAATATATAGGTAATCATATGTTTTTAATATAATAAAAATTTTAAAACAAGTAATACAATTTTTTTTTTACATAATTTTATTAGTAAATCTTCGCCTTTGGCGAACTAACAATAAGTATTAAAAACTTAAAACTATTTATTTTTTATTAGACCAGCCAGTGCTAGGCTAAAATTTTAGTTTTCGTAATAAAATTAATTAATTCAGTAGTTTCATTTAAGTGCAATAGTATCCCTTCTTTTTAGACGAGTGTGTCCACTATGTTGCAAAATGTTTCGAGCGAGCGGACTTGGATGCGTTTCCAGCTTGTTTAAATACTTGTCCACATAGTTCAGGATTTCTTATTTAACCAGTGGAACTTGTAGATCTTTGTGGATGTTGCTGTTTTTAATGTACCAACGAGCACCAGTTATCATTCTTAGGATTTTATTTTGACAGCGTTGAATTTTTTTAATGTTGGAGGCGGAAGCAGTGCCCCATAATTGTATCCCGTAGCACCAAATTGGTTTCAAAACTGAGTTTTAAAGTAAAAGTTTGCAATCAAGACGTAGCACAGAGTTTCTACCGATTAGCCAGTGGATTTGGGCCGTTTTAAGTTTCATCTGTGTTAACTTTGCATCTACATATATGTGACTTCCATGTGAGGCGGCGATCCAGGTGAAGATATTTCGTCTCAATTCGTTGAGGCACCGTATGGTTGTTAATAAGAATTGGGGGGCACGTTTCCTTGCGTAAAGTAAAAGTAACGTGGGTGCATTTTTGTTCATTTATTTTTATCCCCCACAACTTTGCCCATTTTTCTACTTGGGTTACGTGATGTTGAAGTTGTCTTGAGGCTTCTTTAGGGTCTTTATGAATACTGAGAAAGGCGGTATCATCAGCAAATGTCGACGTATGAGTAAGATTGTTTGTGGGCATATCTGCTGTGTAAAGCAAGTACAGAATTGGACCTAGTAGTAGTCCCTTGAGGTACACCAGCCCCTATTGGTTGGGAAGAACCTCTTCAACCATAAATTGTCGGCCGGTTATGTATTTTTTTAGTAGGTTGAAAATATTAGATGAAAGATTGAGCTTTAATTTGTTTAACAGGCCTTCATGCCATACTTTGTCGAACGCTTGAGAGACATCTATAAATAGCGCGGAGCAGTATTTTTTTTCCTCAAAGGCCTTTCTTATAACTGTACCAATCTGTGGGTTTGTTCGATGGTACTGTGTTGATTTCTAAATCCAAATTGGTGATCTGGAATGCAGTTGTTTTTACTCAGGATCGGAGTCAGCTTGTTTTTAAGCAATTTCTCAAACAATTTGGACATAGTTGGTAACAAACTTATAGGCCTGTAAGACTCCACCTTCGAAGGATCTTTTTCCGGCTTAGGAATCATCTTTACCAAGGCAACTTTCCATACTGGCGGGAAATGTTCGAGCCGTAATATGGCGTTAAAAATAAAAAGAATTATTCTTTTTGCTGTGCAAGGCAGCTCCAAAAGCATTTTGTTGCTGATTTCATCAAAGCCAGGAGCTTTTTCAGCATTTAAATTATTAATAGCCTCTACGACATCTGACAACTGAAAACGTATTTCCATAGGACATCTAGCAACAACAGGCGGTAATTTACTCATGTCAGTGCATGTATTTGGAGTGAAGGCATTTGTTAAATGACTTGCGAGCAGATCACATTTTTCTTCATCACTTCTTGCCCAGGATCCTCTCAGATTACGTAGTGGTGGTTTCGCGATAACGGGTCTTTTAAGATATTTCGCTGATCGCCATAGTGAATAATTAGTCTGAGGAGTCGAGTCTACCCCTTCGAGGTGTTCCTTAAGAGATGCCAATCTGTGAAGTAATACAATTTGTTGCCTAAAACATCTGGCAACATTTCTCATACGTCAATTAAGAGATGAACAAATTTTAATTTTTTTGATAAAATGTATGCATTTTAGCTACCGTGTTTTTTTACCATTATTAAACACTTGTTACTTTAACTGTTCTATTTATCACCCTTTTTTTTAATAAAATATTATCACTGCTTTAATGCTGCTTATGCCATTTAGATCTGTATTTGTTTAAACAATGGCATTAAATCTTATGTTTTTCCCGACATAAAAACGCTTTTTTGTTAAGTGATATACAAACAGATAGACAGACAGACTATCAAACATGCCGAGTACTTCTCTTTTCCTAAATGAAGTAATAAAAGAATAAACTAGCGCTTATTCACAGAGTACAAGTCAGCAGCCAAAGTAAACTTTTTGTAAAAATGTAGTGACGATAATAAAATTGTTAAGTTATTTTTTGTGTTTTATAAGGCAACAACTACTTGTTGGTTTTATGGAGTTTAACAATAAAAGAAAACTTTAAGTGCATTGTTAAAATTTTATTATGGACGGCCTATAAAATAAGGATAGAGGCTCTTATACGAACACACTTAGTTGTATTTATGTCTCTACATATGTATATGTTTTACAAAAGAGAATAGAAGGGATATGTTTAAACATTAACTATAAATTAAACAAAATAATTTAAGTCTATCAAAACCTCATAAATATATTTATTATGGATCCTTAAAAAGCAATGGCGCACTATCAGCTAGTTAAAATCAATTTTTAAAGGCCTAAAATAATTAAAGGTATTAAACCTAGATTTCCTTTCTTAAATTGTTTTTATTTAAAGTCAATAAAATCAATCTAAAAAAAGTTTAAATATATCAATATAAACAGCAAGAATTATATTTTTAATTAAGGCATTAGTTCAAAGAGTTACCTTTTTAATTGAAAATTTAATTGCTCCATTAAATTAATAATTAATTTCAGAAACAAAATGTCAAAAGTTGTGCCCATTAACAAACCTTTTAAAAACCCAACAAAAAAGAGCGATATTTTCGGCTATGCCGAATCTTAGATATCCTTCACATTGGCCTTTAGAGACCCCGATTTTTTTTATTTTAATTCTTTTTTTATATATGAAATATTTATAATTTTTAAAAAGGGGTCGGTGTCATATTTTAACCCTCTTCAGGGGACAGGGGAAGCTATAGGGGTTTTAACCCAATTTTAGAAAATTTTTGCAAAAATAAATGAGTTGGCGTTGGGAGCCCCCTTATGCGATGGTAATAGGGGTTAAGCATTTTCTAGGAATATATTTGAAAGGGAAAAATAAATGAGGTCGGTTGTACACTTTATTTCTCTATGGCCAACTCTGGGGAATTTATGGGTGTTTTTACATAATTTTTAAAAATTTTGTAAGGCCACCCCCGTACGTTATGGAAATAGGGGATAAGTATGTTATAGGAATATGTTTTAGGGGGAAAATGAATAGGGTGTATAGTACATTTTTTCCTCTAGGGGCGACTCCCAAGAGTTGTAGGGGGTTTTACCCTATTTTTTCAAATTTTGTATGACAACAATATAATGGGTTCGAGATAGGGGGTTTAAGATATAGGGTAACTATGTTTCACAAAAATGTTTGGCAGGGGAAACTAGTGGGAATTGTTTTACATTTTACCTTTATAAGGGCACCCTGGAAGCTATGAAAGCGTTTTAAAAAAATTAAACTTTGTATGGCAGCCCTGTTAGTGTGCAGAGATAGGGTATAAGTATGTTAAAAAATGTTGACGGAGAAAAATTAATGGGGGTCGGTCTTACATTGCACATAGTACGGGGCAACTTCGGGCCAGTGCTAGTGTACACATTTTAAAGAAAAAGACAGAAGTAGTCTTGGTTTTATGCTTATATCTCGGTCAGTTATCAGGCGATTTTTCTGGATTTCAACAGGGATTTGTTCGCAGATAATTCTGATATTTTGATATTGTGTTAGTATTAATGAATATTTTGTTGGGGTTTTTTTAAATGAATATCCAGTTATCTTACTCAAATATTTTTCTCAGTGTATAAAAAAATTATAAAATACATTTATTATTTATTTCGGGCCCCTTAAGAATTTAATACTTAGCCAAACAATTTGAAGACTAAGTTTTTACCGAAAATAAGTAAATTTTTTTATAGTTTTTCTACCATTCTATTAAAGTGAGAACGTCTCTACAGATGTAGAACTTTAAAACGATGTTTGAAAAATTCCTTAAAATTTGTCATTTTATTTTCCCATAAATTGTTTACTAAATTACGTTTTATTTTAACTAAAATAAAGAAACAAAAATAATTAAAATTCCTGTATAGCCTTAAAACACCCTTAATCTCTAAGATAAAGTTTTTTAAACTGTAACTCCCTTCCCTGTTATAAACAATCTCACATACATACACACAAACAAAACAAACAGTTTTACATAATGATTTAAATTTTGCTTTTCGTTGCAAGTTTTCCCCAGACTTTCGTTACCCATAACAACAATAATAACAGAAAAGCATTTTTGATTTCTACTAATGATGTGCCACAAATATCCTTATTTATCGTCAAGCTTTTTTGCCACCACAACAACAAATAACATTTTAAAATACATTTGTTGAAGCTTTAATACCTCTACAAAATAAATTTCTACCCTTGTTGAAGTTGAAGACTTATGTATACATACATAAGTAGCAGCAGTAGCAATTAAATAACTGTAGGTATGTGTAAAAGTATGTAGAAGTGTTTTTATCAGACGTGGCCAACTCATCTTTTATGTAAAGAAGGGTTGTATGTACATATGTATGTTTGTATTTAATAGCTGGTCTGAACAATGGATCGATTTTTTGAAATTTTTACAGGTAGTTACTTCAAGTCTGGAAGAAAAAATAGGCTATTTTTTGGAAATTATTACTGCCACGCCCACATCACGCCCATTTGTGTGGGAAGGTCAGGTTATGAATTGCCTAACAGAATTACCCAAAGCCATTCTGATAAAACGCGTAAAGGTAAATACATGAAATTTATAACACGTGTTATCCTTTCCATGTTTGTTTAAATACAGATAAATTTCTAAAAGTTCGGCCCGTAAAGGGATAAAAAGGGGCAAAAAGGGAAAAATCTGTAACCTACTATCTTTTGAAGTATATAAGATAGAAGCACAATTTAAAAAGTGTTGTGCTTTCCTTAAGAAATAAACAGACAGCAATTTGATGTTTTTTTTTTTTTTTTAATTTTAGACCGAAAGCGGGAAACTGGGTTAAAATTATATTTTGGTACTTTTTGTTACTTTTAAACCAAAAAAGATAAAAATGTTATTATTATTAAATATTGCGTTCGATAGGTCTTAAAAAAATATGATAAAGTTTTTCGTACTTTTTTAAAATTTGGACCCAAAGTGGAAAAAAGAGTTCTGATTTTTTAGGCGTTTCTTGTAACTTTTAAACCAATAAAGATAGGAACATAACTCAAATTGCGTGCGACAGGCCTAAAAATATGAGTACGTTTTTGGGTCATTTTTTAATCATTGGTCCTTAAGTAGGAAAAGAGTGAAAATTATGTTTTGGTACTTTTTGTAACTTTAAAACCAATGAAGATATTTAAATTGCATTCGTAAGGCTACCAAAGCATATTAATATGTTTTTTGGTACATTTTTTAAATTTTGGCGCCAAGGGGTACTAAAGGGCTAGAATTATATTTTAGTACTTTCTAGAAGTTTGTAAAAGAATTTTTGCTAACTAAAGTTTTCTATATATATCTTCAAAACTATAAACCTGGTAAATTCCCAATTTTTATATGTTAATTAAAGAGTAGGGCTGACTTTTAATTGGTTGCAACTTATGTGGGGCAACTAGTAAATTAAAAAATTTATAAATGCTTTTGTTTACATATTTTGGTAGTTTTACTATGATCGGGGAATCTAGCCACAACGGGGGTAGTTCTATTACATTTGCAATGGAATATGTGCTGTTTGGGATCTCTTAAGGAATGTCCTTTTATGGGTTTTATATTTTTATCAGTGTAATTTGAAAAACAAGCCTTTTGGAAGTCTTAAACAGAGGGCAAATTACGGCATTTTATTCGCATCGAAATTCTACTCGATCGAGTCGTAAATGCTTCTTAAACTTAAAGGCGCGGCGCCCAGCTTTTGCCCATACTTGGTTTAAAAATACGCAAGGACCCAGCAGTTTTGATAACTCATTTTGTATTTTAATTTTTTCCCACATAACTGTTCTAATCTTAAGTAGTAAGCAGTTGGAGGACCATGTGATATTCGGTTACATATCATTTAAAATTTTTTTTTACTTAAGCCATATCAACTTCTTTGGCAATAACCCTTAAGTAAGTTTTCAGAACTGCAGTTCTCGTACAGGAATATACATCTTTTTCTAGCATACTCATAAATTTTTCATTCGTTTATCATTGTTATATCCAGCCCCACAAAAAGCAATATATTCCATGCAAAATTTGGCAATTATTTTGGGGTACTTCATCAAGGGGGTCTTTTCCGTATTTTTGAAAGCAGAAAGTTTTCTTTACAGAGAGTGTATAAAGAAAAAATGTTTTTAATTTTAATCAACTAGAATAAGTAAAAAAGAAAAAGATAAGTTAAAATTCTTAAGACGGAAGTAAGAAAAAGGTTTTTGTGGAGGAAGAAGGTTTCTCAATCTGCAAAGCGTGTTTAAAAAGGCATGAGTAAGATTAAAACAAAATTTTCTAATATGAAATTTAATTTAAATTTAATCACTTTTTAGTAAATAATTAAATAGAAGGATATTTGGGATAATATTTTAATACAACTTATTTATGAGAGGTTGGTTGTGAGCTTCTTTACTAAAAAGGATAATAAAAAAATATTATGAAAAATCCTTTGTAGTAAAAATATTTTTAAAATTATTTTTCCTTAAGTTGCACACATTAAACGCAATTTATTTGACAACACTCTGCCTACTAGTTTTATTACAATTACTCAAGTGTCACTAAAAATGTCATTTTAATTGCCTTGTCTTTTACACTGACTTTCTTAAGCTGTAAAACTAAGAGTTACAGGAATTTTTATTTTTAATTCTTTCTTTAATGGATTATTTGAATTGAAGTGTAAAATTTTAATCTGCAAATAAATTACAACATTCATTTTAGGCGCTTAGCAAACGATGTATGTCATGTAAAAAGAACCTGTTTCCAGAAATTTCTTCTTTCTTAAATTTCAAATAAATTGTCAACATCAATTTAGGATGTCCCCGTAGCTGACCGGTTTGCTGGTCGGTTGTCCGCATAATCTCCTTTAAATTAATTAAAAGTTGTTGGCAAATTTATTAATCAATTTAGCGAAACGAAGAAAAAAACTTGGCTAATACAGAGCGAATGGCAAATAAAATTTACAAAGAAAAAATACAGTAAAACGGAAAGTAAGGAAATTAGAAAAAAAAATATGTTTAAAAATATTTTAATTAAAAATTTCATCATAAATTTTATAAATTTAAAGTAGTTTTAAAAGTGCTTTTAAACAAACAGAAAAAATGTTTCTTACTAATTTTCGCCAAAAATAATGGCCTGATACCAAACTTCAAGTACGCCGATCGACTCAGAATCACTTTCTTAATCGACAGATTCTCGCTTTCGTGTCAAATACTGTCCTTGAGAGCTTCCAGGGTTTCAGGCTTGTTCCCGTCAACTTCAAAAAATCCCCACAAAAAAAGTCTGAAACGGTTAAATCGGGGGGTTTTGCGGGCCAATGTAAATCACCAAAATGATAGATGAGGCGACACTGGAACGCCGCCTTCAGAATATCGGTTGTGGCTCGCGTAGTGTGCGCCGTTGCTCCATCCTGTTGGAATCACATGCCGCCCAGCTCTAATTCATTAATCGCAGAAGCGATAGTTTTGCTTGTTCACGTACAGCTGAGATGGACATGAGCCTCATCGCTTATTATGATTTTGGTCGAAAAACCGTCTACTTCGGCCTCTAGATTGAGGATAGCTTGGGCGTAGGTTACACGCGTTTGTAGGCCAACAGGCACCGGGTAATGCACGAAACGGACTGTGCACGGAAACATGCGCTAGTCATTGACCAAAATTCGCCTTAGAGACGACCGGATGATGACTAATTGCAAGGCAGGGCGTATGGTCGATGTTTCTGGTGACAGCTCGACATCTTCGCCAACAGCAACGGTATTTACAGCAGAAATGGCGCTTCGAGGCTTGGCATTGCTCATGTGGCCCCATACTATTCAATGTTGGTGGCCGAACGGCGCCAAAACCAAAGACGATTAGTCACGCAAAAAAATATACACGATTATACCGCTCCATTGCTTATTAACTTATATTCCACATCTGTCTAGTTCATAAATATCAAAAACAGATTTGACATTGGCTGCAAAAATAAGAACATCTTCCAATAGGGTGATTTCTTTTGGTCCACCTTGTAACTTAAATTTTAATCCATTGTAGAAGTTAAGTAGAAAGTGGTAGAAAATTGTTCTAAAGCTAGAACTTATCATAAAAATTTTTTCAGTTTAACGGACAGATTTTTCTCCCTTTTATCCTATTCCAAATGCCCACTGTTTTTCTATCTTCCATAAAACTTGTAAAAGACAAACTCATTTAACTTGTTTGCATGTCATTTAAACATAAATCTTGGCGGTGTTGCACTCACATAAAGCACCAAGTATTTACAATTTTAAGTAACTAAGTGATGGTGTTTAAAATAACAAGTTTTCCTTTAATATGAAAAGGCAACTTATAATCACATCAAGAAAGATAATGACATAAGTTAAGAATTTAGGAAAAAGGCCAGGCCACATAAAATTTATTAATGCCATGGAAAAGGCGTTTGTTGGTGATGAACGGCATTTTAAGTTTTAAACAGTTTCTTAAGAGACAATAGAGAGCTTGAAATAATAATATTTGCCCGATAGTCTTAAAGTTTAACAAATAAGGAAAAAATGTTACCCTGAGACCTTGTGCATATGAGGGCTAAATGAGTTTAAAGAAGAAGAATATATGGTAGTATTGAACATATTTAAGGGCTTTTATATTGATTACATTTACTCCTGTCAGCAGCACGGCAAAATTAAAAGATAATTATTGTCCTCCTTATGTTTACCCCCAATATATTTAAAATTTTAATTAGTACAAAAAGGCCTTTTGCAAGACCTCATACTTCAGACTCCGGAACGTCAGTTAGACTAAAAAAGGGTGTTGAAACCATTTATCTTTTACGAAATTAGAAAAGCTATAAGCTCTGCCCCGATTCGCTAGAATACGATGTTTACAGCAGGCGCAATGAGAACGCCTTTAAATACTTAAGTCCATTTGTACCCTAAACAAATTTTTTTTCAGCACATCTACTGGCGAGAAATTTGTTTTGGAAAACCGCGATAAGACTTCATGCTTGTCATTCCGTTTGTATTTCCTTTGTCTTTTATCGAGCTAACGAATTCCGTCTGTCCGTCGGCCCTTCTTCCCGTCTGTCCATAAACCTTACACATAGTTTAAAGGCAATTTTGACAGACATATGCAATTACATATAGATTGCAAAAATGGCAAGTCATATGTTATATACATCCCGTATAAAACCACCTTAGGTGATATACTGCATGTGAGATACTTCCACTCGTATCCAACTGGCCAATTTTTTCTCTAAGATATGGGCATTGAAAAATGAAAAGCATTGTTCGTTATTTATTGTTAATTGCTATAGTTGTTTTTTGAAAGATGGCGTATCGAAGATTTTATCCAAAAGCCACTCCCCATGGTTAGGTTACGAAGAGTAGTGGCGAGTCTAACTCGCCACCTTCACCTGGAGTGCCTCAGGCCCATTGTGAATTTCTGCAGAAAAGTCAAGAGGAGAAAAAGAAAAAAGCATTCCATAGGTAAAAAGAAAAGAGAGCAAGAGTTCCATCCGCAAAAAGTCCAAGTCCAAAACCCAGGCACCCAACCCCCTTGATGAAACCTATGATGCTCCCCAGCCTTCAGGCAAGGACCTCACCAAGTCCATCTAAGAAGTACCCTCTCAACCACCTCTGTCTGTGGATCTGCAGCCCAGGGCAGTGGCAGACAAGATGTCCTGCCGACTCTATCTCCTCCTCATTCCGCATACCCTGCAGAAATCCGGATACTTCCTCTCCCATTTGTTTGTCATACATCTCACAAAGCAGTGCCCTGTAAGAGTTCCATTAATACACCTCAGAACTCGCCTGCTCTCCTTGAGCAGCAGATTAGTGCCCATCCTGCCCAGCCTTGGCAATAAAAGTCAAGAGATCCTGCAATCAGACCTGTCGCTCCAGGTTTGGCCCACTTTGCTCATTATCCAAGTTCTTATCAGCCCATAACAGAAACCCAGTGATAGCCTCACCGGCTTACAACCAAATTCAATATTCCAGGCCAATCTATCAGGAATCTCATTGCCGGAAACGTCACAGTGGCCCGGAACCCAACAGCGCCTAACCCTGACTATCAACGTAGTCCTCATGCTTCTATCTATCTCCTATTCCGAAAAAAAACTGGCAAAATCATATGGTTGTAATACGTGGTTTAATTGTTACTTAAATGCAAAAGATTTTACTTAAACTGCCTTTGGGATTAGACTAAAGAAATTCGTTTTAAAGTTAAATAAAACATTTTAAAATTTTAACTTTAACTTATTGTGCGAATTAAAATTTGTTTTTATATTACCCTTTCGTCGTTAGTTTTAAAAAGAAAATTTTTATTTAATAACAAATTCTTTCCAATGCGTTCCAAATCCATCTGCTCGATTATTAGTTATTTGGCTGTAAACGTCGGCGTTTTGGCCTACTGTGGTCTATGTACTGTTAGAGTTACAGCGAAGTTTTTTTTTTAATTTAAACTAAGCAAAGTTGTTTCTTTTATTCATTCTTATACTAACGCCATCTGTTGGATATGTAGCGGTTAAAATATTGAGTAAAAACTATGAAAATATTAAATAAAAATAAATATTAAAAAAAAATAAAAGTTTACTGGGGATCACCTTGAGCCTAAAGTTAGAATAACAGAATTGTTTTTGAAAAAATAGCTCAAACACTTATACTCTAACAAAAAAAGTTGAAACAAAAATTAAAACAGATGTTCTTTATTCATTTCAAGAAGTTTAGGAAAAAATTATTAAAATTCAATTTAGTAAGTTTTTAGGAACTACAGTTTAAACACTATCAACAAGAGAGCGGAAGAATTTTATTAAAGAGGATGTGTAAAATAAAAAAGTGGTTTAAAGCTATGGTTATCTACTATTTATTTTTTCTTAAAGTTTCTTCTGTCTTATCCAAAATTGAGCCACGCATTGTGTGTGGCAAGCCTTCTGCAATTGCAGATTCGCCTTTTATAGTTAAACTTCATATTTTCGATAAATTTTTCTGTGCCGGAACATTGGTAGCACCAAATGTCGTAATCACTGCAGCCCACTGCGTATCGGATCTTAGAGCTGAAAATATAACAGTTGTAGCTGGAACTTCTTATATCGCTGGTAGCGGTAAGTCATCCATGGTTACCAACATCTCAATACACGATAAATTTATACCTCGACGCAAACCGTATGATGTGGCAATTTTAGAATTAGCTTCGAAATTAGAAGGACGACATATAAAAACAATCCCTTTGTGCAAAGAAAATGTTTCACCAGGTGACTGTGTCCAAGTGTATGGCTGGGGAAGGTTTAATCCAACTTTAGAAGTATGTTCTAATAAGTTGAAAACCCTCACTCAATTTGTGTTAAGCGATAGTGATTGTGCCAGTTATTTTCACGATTATCCTGAATCTGCATTTTGTGCTTTTGCATCAGTTGGCAAATCTCCATGCGATGGAGATTCTGGTGGACCCGCTGTAATAAATGGAGCATTTTGTGGTGTACTTAGTTACGGATCGGAACATAATCCCACAGAAAATCCAACCATATATACTGATATAAATAAGGTGCTCGATTTTATAAGCCCCGAAGAAAAAAATTTATTAAACAAATTTATGAACTGGTTAAAGGTATAAATACATTAATTATAAACTATGGCTGGTTAAAATAAAGTTTGCAAAATAAAAAAAAACTTTTGTATTATTTAAAGCTTCAGCTCTCTATCTTTAAGGTTTTTTTTCTTTCCTTGCCTACAACTCCGCCATTTTTGAAGCAGTTTTTGCTTTTTTTTCTGAGATAAAATACATTGAACCTAATAATATTTTAAATAATTGTCGTATTCAACATGAAAACAAAAGGACACACGTCTGGTAGCCTTTCTTATACCCTTCAGATAGTGATGAGTGATAGCAAAGCGTCGAAATTTTAACCCACTGTGGTCTATGTACCGTTGGAGTTACCGCGAGGTTTTTTTCCATTTAAACTAAACTAAAAAAAGTTTTTTTTTTTTTTTCATTTTATACCAATGCCATCTGGCGTAAATGTAGCGGTTACACTACCGAGTAAAAAGTATGCAAATATTAAATAAAAAAGCCAAAAAAAGAGTTTGCTAGGAACTGCCTTGAGCCCAAAGTTAAAATACCAGAATGGTGTTAGAAAAAATAGTTCAAACACTTACACTGTAACAAAACAATTTAAACAAATATTAAAACAGATATTTTTTATTCATTTTAAGAAGGTTATGAAAAAATTACTAAAATTTAATTTAGTACGTTTTAAAGAACTTCAGTTCAAACACTATCAACAAGAAAGCGAAAAAATTTTATTAAAGAGGATGTTTAAAATAGAAAAGTGGTTTAAGGCTATGGTTATCTACCATATATTTCTTCTTAAAGTTTCTTCTGTTTTATCCAAAATTGAGCCACGCATTGTGTGTGGCAAGCCTTCTGCAATTGCAGATTCGCCTTTTATAGTTAAACTTCAATTGTTTAATGATTTTTTCTGTGCAGGAACATTAGTAGCACCAAATGTTGTAATCACCGCAGCCCACTGCGTATCGGATCTTAGAGCCGAGGACATAACGGTTGTAGCTGGAACTTCTTATATCGCTGGTAGTGGTAAGGCATCCCCGGTTACCAAAATCTTACTACACGATAACTTTATACCTCTACAACGTCCGTATGATGTGGCAATTTTAGAATTAGCTTCAAATCTAGAAGGTCGACATATAAAACCAATCCCTTTGTGCAGACAAAATGTTTTACCGGGTGACTGTGTCCAAGTGTATGGCTGGGGAAGGTTATATCAAAATTTAAAAGTATATTCTTCTAAGTTGAAACCCCTCACACAATTTGTGTTAAGCGATAGTAATTGTGCCAGATATTTTGAAGATTATCCTGAATCCGCATTTTGTGCTTACGCATCAGGTGGCAAATTTCCATATATAGGGGATTCTGGTGGACCCGCTGTAATAAAAGGAGCATTTTGTGGTGTAGTAAGTTATGGATCGGAAGATAATCCCACAGAAACCCCAACTGTATATACTGACATAAATAAGGTGCTCGATTTTTTAAGCCCTGAAGAAAAAAATTTATTAAACAAATTTAAGAAATGGTTACAGGTATAAATACATTAATTATAAACTATGGCTGGTTAAAATAAAGTTTGCAAAATAAAAAAAAAACTTTTTTATTATTTAAAGCTTCAGCTCTCCATTTTTTGGGGGTATTTTTTTTTTCTTGCCTACAACTTCGCCAATTTTGAAGCAGTTTTTGCTCTTTTTCTGAGCTAAAATACATTGAACCTAATAATATTTTAACAAGTTGTCGTATTTAACATGAAAACAAAAGGACACACGTCTGGTAGTCTTTTTTATACCCTTCAGATAGTGATGAGGGTATATAGCAGTTTGTCATATCTTTGGTGATTTTTTTAATATCAATTTGTAAACCCATAAACTAAATATATTGTGGACCCTTAAAGATAGGGGAGTCGATTTAATTGTTTAAATGATGTGAGTTTTCTGTTTAGTAAATTATGATAGCTATGTACTTTAAGCCCATTACATTAACTGCCTGAAAACAAGTTTCCTGGATCAGGTTAATGGGTAAACAAAAAGACCAGAATGAAGGATATATAAAATTCATCACAGCCAAGTATAGCGCTCTTACTTGTTTCTTAACAAAACATATTTACACACACACATACATAAATTAATATATTTTCTAATAAGGCGTGGTTGTATTAGGTCGAGTAAATATTTACAATATTTTTTTAACAAATACTCATTAAAAAATGTTTTCTGTTGAAAATAAAATTTTAACAATAATGAAAACCTGGCAATAAGATTTTTTCAGGAATATTAAGTTTAAAAGCTAGAAATTCAGCTCACAAATGTTCATTCCGCAAAAAAAAATTTGTATTTGAGCAAGGACTATTTATAGTAATTAAACATTGAAAGCACTACCGACAATATAATAAATTAATTTTAGCACAAAACTCTTTAAATAGTTTTTAAATTAAATTTTTGGGAATAACAAATTTAGCATCGGCATTCAGCCATCCGGAGGGACAGACAGACGGATAGACATCGTTTTGTCGACTCATATGGTGACAGGTATTACCTGGATGCATGCTGGAGTTTTTTGTAGCAAAGACAACCCCAAACACATTTTATCTTCGCCAGCAAGGTCGCGTAATATAATGCGCTCTAAGATTCTGTGATTCATACAACTTTGATGCTGAACTCATGTACGCTTTGTGGTATACTGCTTTGAAACCCAGTTGTTTGCGGGGGCTAGAGACGCCTCTTATATGCTATTAATTCAAACCCTGAAAAATTTTTATATACAACCCTGTAATATTCATCAAGTCCTTACCAAAAGTTCATTATTCTGTTGTAATGACCTCCTTACTTTGAAACCTATGAAATAATGAGATAAATTTACTTAAATTTAAAAAGATTTTACTAAAGAATTTTGTACTTTTTTGAATTGAAATTTTTTCTAGTTTTGACGCAATCAATGAAAAAGTTTATATTATCTACGAAAGAACAGACATCGATTTGAAAAAAAAAATAAAGTTAAAAAGTATCGCATTCTAAAATGGGATCGTGTTTAACACTTTTTCGGTCCTAAAGAAAAAATGGCAAACATTGTACTTTGGTTCTTTTTGGACTAGTTTGGCATCGTTAGAACCAATGAAAATTAAAAAATATTTAAAATTACATTTGACTGATCTAAAAGTCATATGAAACAATTTTTGGACTTTTTTTTCAGTTTTGACCACAAGGAGTAAAAAATATATTTTGATGTTTTTTGGGTACTTTCTGTTGCTTCTAAACCAATAAAGATAGAAACATGATACATGGCCTGGTCAATTTTACAAAGTTGTATTTTAAATATTTTATCTCACTCTTAGTTTTTCGAATTATTTGTGCCAATAGACAAGCCTTAGTCTTGGTTTAAAGATGGCAGAACGCTTTTTTCCTCTTCAGCAACTATGTTTTATAGTTGTATACCAGAAGTGAGCCAGATTTAAGAAAAAATCATATTTATGTATAATATTAGCTCTTCCAACATATTTTAATTAGCACTTACAACCTTGTAATATTGAGCAACCGATATGCAGTCAAAACGTACTGTTAAAATGATTTTTTATGCTTTTTGGATAAATGGGTTTTTAGCTAAAAATCAAATATTTCCACATATTCGGCCCTGATTATTTTTTTAAATTTGATTTTTTTTAGTTAGAAGTTGTTTGCAAATAATTTCTGCATGAGACAGGGTGTCATATTTCTAAACACAAAGTTTTATTAAGAGAATTTTATTTTTAAAGAGTATGTCATCCAGATGTCTCCCGTCGAGATAAGCACACTGTTCAAAACAGGACCTTTTGTTATGTGCCACACGCTGCAGTAAACTTGGTTTAATTGAACTAATATCTCAATCAATATAAACCCTATCTTTGAAGTAGCCTCATAAAAAATCCATTACAGAATGATCGTGTGAACTTGGTGGCCATGGGATATCTCCAGAACGACTGATTAGTTTTTGGAGAAATTTTCCCAAAGCAAATCCATCAAATCTCTGGATGTGTGTGCAGTCGCTTCACCCTGTTGAAACCACGTGTTAAGAGTACAATGGATGCGCTCGCAGGTTAGGAAAAAAGAATTCCGTAATCATGCGTCGATAATTTTCATGGTTGATATTAGTCGCCTGACCTCGAGAACTTTCGACAAAAAAGGTCCAATTATCTTGTGCGTGGATAAGACACACAAAACTGTTACCCTGGGGTAATGCAAGACTTTTTGATGTTTCCGTCGAGGGTTGGGGGTTTGTGGAGACCAATAATGGCAGTTTTGCTTGTTGACGTGTGCGTTAAAGTGAAAATGAGCACCGTCGCTCCAAAAAATGGGATTTACAGTGCAAAAACATGTTTTTTTTACAAAAATTTTGGCGTAAGTTAAAGTTACTTTCTTTCAGTTCTTGAACGATTTAAATCTTAAAAGAATGGAACTTCAGGTACTTTTCTAAAATATCATAAATAATCGAAAGGCAAGAATTTTTACATAAACTGCTTTCAAGCAGTGCAATGTTTTCGGGAGTTTGAGTGAGTTCTGGCGGTGGGACAGTTATAGCCAAAGCAGTTGTCTGGAATCTCTGCACCCACGAACGAACCGCCCATCACGTATCCACCGAATATCGAACTTTAAACAAAATTGTGACCGAGCAATTACGTAAGAATCATTAATATTAAAAATAATTATCCACAGCAAACGCGCGATGCTCACCTGACCACTGCAACATCGTGACTAACAAATCCGAACAATCGATAATTTCATTGTAGCGAACTCACTAACTTGTAACCCACGAAGTAATGAAAGCCAATTACACGACTTCAAACAAATTTCACTGGATGGGGCTAAAAAGATATTCTCCATTTCAAAACATAGTATGTTTAAATACCCTAAATTTTCGGATCAAATTATATATGGATATTTCTGACTATACAGGTTAGGTTAGATTAGGTTGAACAGGCGGCTGCGGAAATGTTGAAGTAATAGTTGTGCAGCCCACTTGGGTCCGTTTCCTCGGTCCCTTTGTGATACCTAGGGCTTCTGACTATACATGTTCATATATAAAACAATTTAGCCCGTGTATCACTTAGCACAATTTTTAGAACCCTTAAGTGCTTAACAAGAAAACAGATCTAGAACCAAAGTCTCTTAAATGTCCAGCCTAGGCTTCACTTGGTTATTTTCACACTTTTACAGCTGCCTTTTCTATCAAATCTAAATCCATTAATTTCAAACTTAAAGGCTGCTAAATGATATAAGATCTTGTTCCCTTCTTAGCGAGCGGTGACGGAGCTATGATACTATCAACACACACAAAAAGAAGGTTTCTTGGCTACGTTTTAGCAGGCATATGCCACAAATGAATCGTACATCTTTAAACTCATTTAAATTTCTATATATTTTCATTTGCATTAAAAAAATTTAAAAGCATCACTTAATTCAACAGAACGATAGTTAAAAGAAAATTACAAAACCTAAATTCATATAATTTTTAAAAGAACATCCTTACAATATGTCATGTTTAATAAATGACTGAATTTCAAAAACACAAAAAAAGGTTGCGTTCATTGTGAAAATCACCTGTATTTCGCTTAGAAAAAAAAACTATAAAATAATATATGAAAATGTTACATGAGTTGACCCACATTATCTTTTTCAAACTAAAAATTTACATATCAACACACATGTAGAACATAAATATATATTTATAGCTTAACATTTGCTAAATCTTAACTGACATTAACAAGCAAAGTGTCAGTTTGGGTTAACGTAAAGTTATTTTCACTCTTAAAAAAGGGTACGCTTTATACATTCACACATACATATGTACACCTATACATACACACATTGCTATTTTCATTTTTCACTCTCCATATCCGAAAAAAATATGCGTGTAATAAATTTTACATATGTTTCCTTTTTTTAAAGTTAAATGTAATATAACCTATATGTACAACGACTATAGTTTGTGGTTAAAAAAAGTTTCTCAAAGTCATCTGTAATAACCTTTCCTGGCCAACGCAAAATGTAAAATATACACGAAAAAATAAACCAAAAAATTTTTACTTAAATCAAGCCATAGCAGCTCTAAAAGTACGGATTTTCTTAAGCTAAGAGCAATTTATCTAGTACGAATTTCAATTTAAGTTCGAAGCCGTACTTGATGTAAAAATTTAGTTGAAGTCAGTCCTACATTTAAGCTATTGACGGGCATCCTAAAAGCTGTGGATTGAATTTACTACAATTTTCCAAACTTTGTGTGTGAGCCCTCTTACGCTATGGAGGGGGTTTGTACATTCTGGGAATATATTTTGGGTGGGAAACTAATGAGGGCTGTCATACATTTTATTTCTCTAAAGTCGACTCTGGGGAAGTTATGGGCGTTGTTACATCACTTTTGTAAATTTTGTGTGGCAACCCCTTAGGCGATGGAGATAAGGGATAGGTATGTTCTAAAAATATGTTTAAAAAAGAAAACTAATGCAGGTCTATCATACATTTTATTCATTCAAAAGCGACTCAGAGGAAGTTGTAGGGGTTTTTACCCTAAGTTTTTTTATTTTGTATGGCAACTCTGTTAAGGGCTGGAGATAAGGGGGTTAGTATGCTCAAATTAAATGTTTAAGAGGAAAAATAATCGAGGTTGGTCTTATATATGACCTGTCTAGGAGCACCCTGGAAGCTGGAAAGTTAGGAGGTAGGTACTTATGTCTTAGAAAAATGTATGGAAGGGAAAACTTATATGGGCCGGTCGTACACTTAATTTCTCTAAGGCCGACTTTAAGGAAGTTATAGGCGTTTTTTCATCACTTTTGTACATTTTGTATGGCAGCCATCTTAGGTGATGGTAATAAAGAAGAAGTTTGTTCTGGAAATAAGTTTGAAAAACCAAACTAGTGGGGGCAGGTGCTACATTTTATTCCACTAGGGGCAACTCCGGAGAAGTTTTAGGGGGATTCGCCCTATTTTTTTTAAATTTTGTATGGCAACCATGTTAGGGAATGGGGAAAGGGGTACGAATGTTTCACAAAACTGTTTGTTGGAAAAAACTAATGAGACACAGTCTTACATTGCACATTGTACGGGGTAACTTCGGGCCAGTTGTAGAGGTTTTTATGTAAAAATTTAAGAGAAATAAAAAGAGGTATTCTTGGCTTTTGGCTTATATTGCGGTCAATTGTTATGAGATTTTGCTGGATTTCAAAAGCAGCAGATAGATTAATACAACTTGCGGGTCTATGTGACATCAGGGGATATCAAAAAGTTGATTTCAACCACAACACGGGAAAACGGGCAGAGGGGCAGACATGCATCGTCTAATCGATTCCTTCTCTATAAGGACCAAAAAAATATACACTTTATGGGGCCGCAGATGAATATTAAAGAAATTACAAACGGAATGAAAAACTTATATAAGTATACCCTTATCACTTAGGTGAAGGGTATAACAATGAGATTTTTCTACTGATTTTTTTAATTAATCCAAAAAGACTTGATTTAAGAAAACCTAAGTACGGATCGTACTTAAAAATTTCCAGTACGATTTTGGATAAATTCCAAATAAAAGATCTATATTTTATACGTGTTTTTCTTTCTGTGTAGTTATTTCGTTACATGTGTTATATAGTTGTGGGACCAAAGTGCTTTTTAATTTGCTAAACAAAACTTCATTCTCTTTTCTTGTTAAATTTTACACCTTAATTTTAATCCACAGTTAACAGCTTAGTATGGCCAAGAGGGGGTCCTCCTACTCTAATTATTTATTTTACTTTAGCTTCTAAAATTTATGTGAGTTTTTGTTAGTTATTAATTGAAGTCCTTTATTTTTAACAATTCTCTACTTTTCCTTTTTACTAACGGCTTTTTTTCCAACGTTTTAGCATTTTGTAAACACCAGCTGCCTTAAACAGGTCATTAGGGAGGATTAATGGATATTTAAGTTGAATTTTTTGTATTAATCTCTATTTTCCTTAGAAACTTGAATATGTGTGTTTGAAATTACGATGTTTTTTCATATTAAATGCTTTTATTATTAATTTATTTAAACTAATCTTTTTGTTATTCTTCTTCTTTACTTTCAGGTATGTGTTTTTTAATTGTTATTAATTGCTGAAAGGTTAACATGGTAACGGCTATGAGAGCGGAGAAAAAGGTAAAATGTATTATAAAATATTAGCACTAAAATGGGTTTTTACTTTTATTTTAGAAATTAATGTTTAAAGTGGAATTAGTAAAAATTTAAATAAGGTTAAATTCAATATTAAAATTGCTTAAAATAAAAGTCGACTTCCATCTCTATACGGCTCAGTAGTAATTAATTAAATTTTCTAGACTCATCATGATCTAAAAATTTTTAGGGAAAAAAATGTGAAAAAAATAGTAGTTGACTTCTGACCTTCATATGGGTAAATAGTCCTTAATTTAATATTTCTTGACTAAGAATAGGGAAAAAGTAGCCAAAATGTAACAGTACTTTTTGTTCAAAAATCAGCCAAATTCTTTAAGAGAAAGCAGTCAAATACCGTCTTTAAAATGAATTGAGTTCTGTAGCCGTCGAACGAGATTGGGGTTGTGTTTCAATCCTGTTTGATTAAGAATTTTAAAATATAATTTTTATAATATTCACTTTGACCCTATAAGTTGCATATATATATTCTGGATCCTTTTATATAGGAAAGTCGATTCAGGCATGTTTGTCTGTCTGCCTGTTCGTTTGTGTATATGTAAACATCAAGTTTCCGGACTCAAATAAAGTCGCACAGAAACGGTTTTAATACCAAAAAATCAGAAATATTGCTGAGACAACCGCGATATTAATTAATATTGACCGAGATATAAGCGAAAACCCAAAATACCTAATTTTTTATGACAAAATCCGTGCTTATATCCTACATATTTTAGTAAATATATAAACTCCTGCCACAAAACTTGGCACGGATACTCTTAAGATAGGGACCTAAATAAGGAAAAAAAATTTTTTTAGAAAGGTTGAGGGGAAGTGGTATTCCCCCTACAATTGCACAAATTTTGTGAAACATTTCATGCGCTAAATCTGAGAAACTATAACATCTGTAGAATTAAAATTTTCGGCAAGTAGTAGTTAGACAATAAAAATTAACAAGTTTTTCGATACGCAATTTTCGGAAACTTTAAGAGCTATCGACTTCGAAAGTTTACAAAAACCTAAATTTTGCAAAAAAAGTTTTTTTGGATAGGAGCAGGGGAAGGCGTAGCCCCACACAAATTAACAATTTCTATAAAATGTTTGATACGCTATATCTCGGTAACTATATAACCAGCAAAATTTTCATAAAGGTACCTAAAACTTAAAATTTAAATAATGTTTCCTGCCTTTTTGATTTAGAAGCAACAAAAGTACTTACATAAATAAAATGTTTACCCGGCTTTGTTTCTTTGGGTCTTAAATTAAAAAAAGTATCAAACACTTATTCATGTCTTTTAAGGCCAGTCAAGTGCATTCTTAATTTTTAATTACGATATAAGTGGGGAAGAAGTTACAGAAAGAATTCTAAAGGTAATATGCATTTGTGCGGATGTTTGCAAATCTTAAAATTAATATTTTAAGACCTATCTTCAGACATGTCGATCGACAGAGAATCATTTTCTGCGTCGATTAAAACCTGTCTGTGCATCCGGGTCTGACGTGCTCATGTGAACACAGTACAGTTTAAGAAAAAAGTTTAACTTTTTTAAAAAACCTATAATTACATACGTATAAGTCAATAAACAGATTTATAAAATTAATACTTTACGGTTCCCTGTTGAAGCAAGTTTGTTAAGCACGACAGTTGCGCCAATTTCAATTTTATTATTTAGATATACGCAACATTGCTGAGCCATTAAGCCTGTTCTCTGTCATGGTTGATCTCAGCCATATTTTAATACGGCAAAAGGTGGAAAATGACATTTCAGCCTCAATATTACTAACCGGCATTTAAACAAAAATAATAAATATTTTTCGCAGAGTTAGTTTAATATCTGGTTCACATCGTACTAAAACATCTATTATATTTTCTGGGCGGTCTTTTTAAATTTTCCATTATTGTTTCCAATGCAAAATGTCAGCCTTTAATTTTGATTTAAGCAGCTTTTTTTATCAATTTTTTTAAATTTTAATAAATTTTTAAGTTATGAAATTAAAATTTCTAAGTCAGTAAAGATAGTAATATTCTGAGGAAGAAGTTGAGGGAGGTTAAACAATTAAAGGACGTCCTTTGGGAAACCTGTTTTTAAGTCTTGTAAAACAGATTCAATTAAGGGTATGTAGCCCTCGATGCGGTTATTTTCAAAATGATTTTTTCTTTCAAATCTAGGCTTTTTCACTAACATTCTCATAACAACGCAATTATTTTTTGTCTCCTCAAAAATAGTTTTAAATTCTTTTTGGGCTTCATTCGTTTGAGTTTTAAGACACATTATCAGGGTTTTTATAAGAGATGATCCTTTTTGTAAATCTATATCCTGCGGTTGTGTGACAGTAATTAAGTCATTTAGAAAATGTAATCCGCAAATAAATGCGAAAGTGGTCAGAGAAGTTTTCAATTATAAGGCTTTTAAAAATATATCCCTATTTTTCCACTCGGGTATCTTTTCCAATGCCTCTATTATGTGCTACCCAGCGAGTGTCGCATAATGGAGACAACTTTGTACCTAGATATTTAAGGAAAACTGCATTATGCTAAGAATGATGTTTTTTCTAATTTGCACGTTTCATTAGCAAACAATAAAAGTTTGTGTATTATTGGTACCTGTTGCCTTTCGATATCGAGTTGCCAAGTTTATGGAAATATCAAGGCGTTTGTTTTGCAGTTTAAATTCTTGCGATTTCTTGTTTTTATTTTACTGCTAACATCAAAGGATGCCCGTCATTTTGAGTCCCTAGGGCAAACTTGGAAATGGTTGCCTAAAATTTTATCTTCAGCATTTATACAAAATCGCAGAAGCGAATGAAAAATGCAAGTTTGTATTTTCAGAAGAAAGCAAAGAACCATCATCACGATGTCCGCAGAGAGATGGGGAATGTATTAGTTTTTAAAATAGAAAACAAACGTTCTCAATTTTCATTTTCTTGGTGAAGTTCAGATATTTGCAATTGATTTGCCACCTCAAGAGGAAAATTTTCTTGTGTCTTTAAAAACATTTTTCCAAAAGCAACAGCATCTTTGAATATTCAATACATTTGTTTAGTAAAATATATGAAACGTTTTTTTCATGGCTGCCAGTATTTTTATTTATTTAATCAAATATAGAGCTTTAAACGTTTTGTAAATCCGCGCCTGATTAAAATTAACACAATATTTCATTTTAATTCAGACATTAAAAAATTAACTTCCATAAACTTTTAAATTTAACTAGATTTTCTGTCATTTACAGCAAAATTTTAAGTATCAGAAAAAATATTAACAAAGTTAAAAATTACTACAAAATAACCCACAAAATTAACTTAAACTTAAAATCAGTATTTTTGTGCAGCTGAAGCTTTGAATAACCCTTCAAACCAGTTAAAAAAATATATTAAAGTTTAACTGTTTTTTTTTTCATTTAAAAGCAACTTTACGGAATAATTCCTTAATAAGTTACAGTCAGTTACTATAATAATTTTTTAAGTGTAAAGACAGCCAAGGCAATCGGTATTTAAAGGTGCTATAAGCATTATTATTTATCAACATTTAGTGTACTTTCTATCTAAGTGGTGTAGGGCTCATATAACACCCGAACACAATTTCAAAAGAGAATCAATACTTAACACTTGGAAACAACAAAATCTTAACAAATTTATAAGTAAATACTAAGACAAATTGTTTTCAATAATTAAATTCTATCAAAAAGAAACTTTCTTTGCTTTTAGTTTCCGTAAAGCATATAGGTCAATAATATATTAATAATGTTGTTTAACTGAAAAATAAACATTTCGTGGAGCCTACACTGCAGGATATTTCTGGCAGGTTTCTTTTATATAAAAACAAAAATGTAATTTTAAGCAAAAGTATCAAGCTGTTTTCTATTTGTTCGTTTCAAAAGAACACACCTACAATCATTTCTTTATTTGCCATCAACGAAAGATGATAGACAGTCTGTGGATAAAAACACCTTTTTCTTATGTAATATTTTATTTACGAAAATAATCAATAAAATGATAGGATAGGTAAGAGTGTTTGTACATAAGTAAGCACATGTGTATGTAATAATGTGTGATAATATAATATAATTAGGGGATCCACAAGATATTCTATTTGTCCTATTGTCATAAAATTTCACAATGGTTTAACAACCTTTACCAACTTTACCAACCTTTGTCCTATTGTCATAAAATTTCACAATGGTTTAACAACCTTTACCAACTGTTGCAGTTGTATGAGGAGTTGTTGTGATAATTTATTAAGTATTTTAAACGACAAAGTATTTTTTAAGAACCATTTTTGTATGAAAGACAAAAAAACCGTTGGGAAATTTTATAGCAATATAACAATAGAACATAATAGGACACCTTGCGAATCCCCTAAATATGTTATCGTTGTATGTACAATGAAACAAACATATAATATTTGACCATATTTCCTTAATCTCCAATTGTCATATTTTTTTTTCAATGACAGCAGTAAATAAAGAAATAACATTCAGCTTATAAAAACAAACTAGCAGATAGAAAGACAGACAGATCGACGGAGGGACGTTCATATAAGTCATCTGAGTTGTATGTTGATCAATAACAGAAGTATAAAACTTTTTTAAGAATATATGAGAGTATAAAGTATTTTATACCCTTCACATAGTGATAAGGGTATATATCAGTTTGTCATTCCGTTTGTAATTTCTTTATTATCCATTTGCGACCCCATAATGTATATTTATTTCGGAATCTTATAGATAGGGAAGTCGATATAGCCATGTTCGTCTGTTAAAATCAAGTTTCCGGAGTCAAATAAAGTGATATAGACCAGTTGTTGGTGTCAAACTGTTGGAGATATTCTAGAGACAATCGATATTTAAAATCAGCAAAATCGGTTCACTATTGACTGAGATATAAGCGAAAACCCAAAACAACCGATTTTTTAATACACAATCCGTGCATATTTCGCTATATATCTCAGTAAATATAGTCATTCTTGCCACAAAGCTTGGCACTTGGTAATAAGACAATTGGGCCTACATTTTGGGTGGGGCAAGGAAAGGGGTAGCTCCAATACAAATTAACAACTTTATGAAATTTTCGATGCGCTTTATTTGGGAAACTATAACACATATCGACTTCGAATGTTCTACGAAAATTGTTGGGAAGGAGCAGGGGGACTAGAACATCCCATACAAATTAACAGTTTTAATTAAAATTTTAATACATACTAATAATGTCGAAAACTTTTAAAACTCTTGACCTTAAACCTTCTTCATAGTTTTTTTATTATACGTACGAAAGTTAGAATTTTGTAAAGTTTTCTAGGATTTCTTTGGACCTTAAACCTGGCGCAAGGTATTTTTATTGTAATATTTGCAGTACAGATAACTCGGCTAGAAAAGATAACGGGGTGTATTACAAGACCAATGTGAAGGGTACAAAAGATTCGGCACAGCCGAATATAGCGCTCTTACTTGTTTTGCTGTTGCTTAAAAAAACTCTATAAATTTATGTTAGTTTGGATTAATGTCAAAATATTATACAAATACTTATAAACAAACACACTTATTCAAGTGCATGCATACAAATGTATGTTAGTATGCGTATTGGAGCTCATACATATTACATCACAAGTGTCCCTCCTAACGCCAACATGTTAGCATTTTCTCTAAACAAATATGGCTGGGGGGTTACCGCAAGGGATTTCGAGAAACTTTGGCAAAAAAAAAAAGAAAAAAAAAACTTATTAAATATATAACATGTCAAAAGGCTACAATTGGATTAAGAATACAAGAAGACAAGTGGTATTAAGAAGACTGCTTTTGAACTTTAAAACGTTTTATTTGTTTTCTCATTTTTTTTTCACTGACACTTGTTCACATAATTTCAAAACATATGGCTGTCAAAGTTTTTGTTGGAGTTTTGTTTTGTAATATTTGTATAACAAAAGACGCAAGGTCTTATCAATACGGTAGGGTTGTTTAAGTGATATAATAAAAAAATATTGGCTAAAAGTATAAACCTTACACAATATACTTAAATAAGACTAGGGCTATATATTTACATATAAATCTAATCTAGCATTCTGCTACATATGTACATACATATGAACATATGGTAGTATTATGTTCGGCCTTAAATATTTTTTCTTACTTTTGTGTAAACTTCCTTTTGAACCATTTCTTTTTAAAGCCAATTTTGGTTGCTTTTTTAATATGCTTTAAAACTTTTGTGTCTTGTTTTAATTTAATAAGGATTTCAACCTTTTTAAAGGGACATCAACATGTCGTTCAAAAGAATATTTTTTTCTTTATACAGCTTATGCAACCAAGTAAATTCAGGACAGCCTGAGTGCTATGACGTGATAGTTAAAGTTACTAAAAAATATTTCAGCCATAATATTTAAGCTGACTTTTAGACTTGTGAATTTAGTTAATCCTTTTAAGACATGTTATTGTTTGTATTTCAACTAAGCAAGTTTAATTTAATAAGACTAAGGCTGCCACCTTTTTTTACTTGGACGCTTATCCGGGGAGTAACTGTCCGGATTTCATATTTCTCTCCACCTTTTTTTTGTTCCGCTTAAATTTAAAAACTGTTTGCCGCACCATAATGCCATTGTTTTTTTTAAATATCACGGCATCATTTTATTTGATTTGCAAAATCCAGAACTAAAATCAGCTAGTAGAGGGGGGTTTAATGCTTTTTTTTTGTAATTTAAGGTGTCTGACCTTCCGTAGTCTAAAATAAAAGGGATCTCTATATATCATTTATTTATTATTAATTGTTATTATTTTTAATTAATTTTGCTCATTTAATTTAAATTTTTTTTTTTAAATTTCTCAGCTCTTACAATTAGGGTAATTGATACAATCATTTTGGTAATAGGTGCGAGTTTAAACAATTTTTTTGGAACAATTCATTCAATCATTTTGGTAATTGAAACCATTTTTTGGTGTTTTATGGGCATTATTGAAAATATCTCGCATATTAGGCATTTAGCTGGTTACTAAGTTTACTCATTAATTAAAAAGTAACACGGGCCGGTTGTTGGAAGTATCCTGGCGACAATCGCTATTTGAAATCAGCAAAATCGGTTCACTATTGACCGAGATATAAGCGAAAAACCAAAATAACCCATTTTTAGAACAAAATCCGCTGAAAAATTTTAAAATTTTGTAAAGTTTTCTATTTGAAAAACCAGGATTTCTATTGACTTAAGATTTGGCACAAATTATTTTATTTTACTATTTGCAGTGCAAAATAACTCGGCTAGAAATGATGGCTGGGTGTATTAAAAGACCAATGTGAAGGGCATATAATATTCGGCACAGCCGAATATAGCGCTCTTACTTATTTGTTTTATCATTTGAAATAGTTTTATGTACTAAAAGAAATATTTTTTTAAATCTTCCTTAGCACAAACAACTTTTATTAGAAAACTTTCAGTACTTAATGTCTTTTTTACTTATTACTCCAACAATCTTTAAATTCATTCCACCCCATATTTAATAAATATGCACTATTCATTCACCCCATCTGTTAGAACTAATGACCTTCTTTTCCAATTATTTGCTATAATTTCTTCCACACCCCCACCACACAAACAACTGTTCTTTTGGAAACCTTTTAAGCCCCCACCAAAAAATACTCTGCCCCGGCAAACAAATAAAACTTATTAAATTGCAATAAGTATTTTGAGCTTCGTTGCTCTTACAAAGTGCTCTTGAATAGTTAATGAATCTTATCGTGGAAGATTCATATAAATGTTAAAATTGCAACAACAACCACCCCAAAAACAAGTAAAAAAAAATCAAATAAGAGTTATAAAGATAGAAAAAAACACATTTAATGAAATAAATTAAATTGCCCCTGTTTAATATGATGAAAACAAAAACTGAAGAAACTGTTGCAAAAAGAAACTAAAGAAGCAAAAATATGAACATTTAGAAATTAAATTGTTTAGCCACCCTTAGAAGCTAAAAAACTTATTTGGAAAAGTTTTAACGTATTGCGAGATTCGCTACTGTCATAATGTGTTGTAAAGAATTTGCCAAGATAAAGTTATTTAGAAAACATGGTATAAACGTCTATATGTATTAATATATCTGCCTTTATGTGCTTATCATTAAATATTTAATTTTAAAAATAAGAATTTATTAACATAAATGCTATTAAACACAGCAAAGTTGCCATATTACTAAAAAAACAAAAAATATACACATACGCTCGACATACGTATGAACCCTTTACTTTGAAAGTGGCATAAGTCACTTTTTTAAAGTCGAGATATATAAAGATATGTAAACATACCGTTCAATTTAATTTAGTGTTGCCATTACCTCGATTTTTTAAAAAAAGTGACTTATACCACTTTTAAAATAAACGGCTCATATGTACTTTTAAAAAAATATATAGCATGCAATAAAGTAAATATATAGCATGATATATGTAACGCTACAAAATTATAGTTTTAATGTTACTGAGTGGTTTAAATTTTTTTATGTGCCGGGTTAAAAAAATTGCGCTTTCGCGAACAAAGTGTCATTGTAGGTATAAATTTGGCACTAGAGCTGGCGTTTTATATGACTTTATGTATGAAATTGGGCTGCATGTTATATCATTTACAGGGTGTCTGGTAGCAGATTTATATTTTAAAATTTATTTAAAAAAAAGAAATAAATAACACAAAGTTTTATTAAGAGCATTGAACGATGTCTTTCGTCGAGTTGAACACACTGTTAAAAACGGAGCTTTGTATTCTGCGCCACATGTTGCAAAAAACTTGTTTAATTTAGTCGATTTCTCAACAAATATTTTCCTTTAAAGATACAAGAAAATAGGCTCTCTTTGAGGTAGCGCCATGAAAAATTCCATGGGAGTTAGATCGGGTGACCTCGGTGGCCATTAGGTGTCCCTAAAGCGACCAATCAATTTTTGGGGAAAATATTCCCGAAGCAAATTTATCCATGCTCTGATTGTGTGATCACTCACCCCATCCTGTTGAAACCACGTATGTGAAGAGTACCATGGATGATCTCGCAGGTTTGAAAAAAAGAATTCTGTAATCATGCGTCGATAACTTTCACCATTGACATTCGTCGCCGGGCCTCGAGAATTTTCGAAAAAAATTATGCAATTACCTCATGCGTGGATAAGACACACCGAAGAGTTACCCTGGGTCAATTTAATGACTTTTGATGTTTCAGTCGAGGGTTGCTGGTTTTTGGAGACTAGTAATGGCAGTTTTGCTTGTTGACGTGGCCGTTCAAGTGAAAGTGGGCTTGTCGCTCCAAAAAATGGGATCTACCGTGCGAACGCACTCCGACATAGTTTTACAAAAATTTTTGCGTAAATTAAAGTCACTTTCAGCTCCTGAACGATTCAAATTTTAAAAGGATGGAACTTTAGATCATTTTTAATATTTCATGAAGTCCTAGTAAGACTACTCTTTTCCGTATTAAAAGTCGTGGACTTTCACGTAAACTGCTTTCAACCAGTTCAATGTTTTCGGGAGCCCTTGAATATCAACACGAACCATTTAAATTTACACATACTCGCCGAATACCGAACTCAGAACAAAATTGTATACGAGCAATTACGTAAGAATCAATATGCCTAAAAAATGCCTCCACACCGAACTCGCTATGCTTACTTGACCACTGCGACATGGTGACTGAAAAATGCACATAATCGATAATTCCAATGACGCCACCCTCCCTTCGAATTGGTTATTGTTTATTGAAATAATCGTAGTTAAAAATATTAGTTTGCTACGGGACAGCCTGTAGGTAGTCAACTTGCTTACCAACATACCAAAATAAAATTACAGACGTTCTTAATTTCGCCTTAACAAAAGGTTTATCCCCGGAGCTTTTCGATGTTCAAACTTCATTGGATCTATCTTCAGACGACCTGCTCACAAACTTATATACCATTTGCAGTCTTCAAAAAATCGCTGCTAGTGGTTTTTTTCTATCTTAAAAGGTCAATTAATTCAAGTATAAAAAGTATATCAGCACCCACTGGCTCACAAAACGTACCGTTAAAAATGAAAGTAAAAAATGATTTTTGTAAGAAAAAATTTTTTTCAAGTAAAATTGTTTTTAAAATAAAAATAATTTTTTATAACTAAACTTGGAGGCCTGTAAAAAATATTTTAGTTTGCGTTTTTTTTTATTCTCAATTTGTTTTGCTTTAAATGGCAAAATGTTGCTTTTTTGCTACTACTTTTGACGAAACTACCTATAAACACTCCCTTCCCGCGTTTTTTAATTATAATTATGGACCCCAAACCCTTTCAATCTAATTGCCAATTGAGTCTTTCTATTGATTTTTGGCCACACACTTCATTAACTGAATTTAAAGCTTGTCTTTTAACTTTCAAATTTATATTTTTTTTACATGAATTTTAACAGCTGATCAGGAGATTCGAATACCCACACATACCCACACCCCAATCGAATTTAAAGGCTTACTAGTCCATTTGAAACAATCAAAATTTTTTGATTTCTCTTCAAACAACTCGGCAACGGCCGAACTTATCAATTGACAAGGCCATACACGCTTTGACTCAGGCAACAACTGACTCAGTTGCCAATGGAATTAAGAAGTGTATGCCTTAAGTAAAAAGTTAATAATTAATGATTTTAACGATTTTTTACAAGAATTTGATGAAGTTGAACCAAAATTATTTGGCAACAATGTTTGGGCCCACGAACACTGAACAGTTACACAGAATATGCTTAACAGTTTCCCTATTTATAGGTTTACCATATAAGACTCAATGATTGTTGCCTAGTAGTCCTGCTCTTTCGACATAACCGGCTGCACATTGATGATTTGTTATCATTCCCTATAGAAGTCTGTAGCGCATTATGTCCAGTGTTCTTTTCATGGGAAAATGGGTCCCTTGCCTTTGTAGTACGTCTGCCAGTGATTCCCTTTCATATCTCAGTAAAGAACTCAGTATATAAATGCATATGTCTTACAGCATGCTTGAACATGTCGATATGGCGCCTAAATGAGTTTTCCCATTGACACTAATTGAATTGCAGATACAAGACCAAATGTTTTTAGATTAATTGGTTTCAAACCGAAGATAAATTCCTATGGCCCCGTAGGATGGTTGCGTTAAACGCCAGATATACACTGTCCTGCAAGTCTCTGCAGCTCCACAGGGGCCTACAATTAAATTGGTATTTTTGTAGGGTGCAATACACAAGTGACCCATAAAATAAGAGAAGATCCAATATGTAAGATATGGCGTAAGTCCCTATGTCCTGCCCGGAATTTTGTTTCTTGCATTAAGTGCATTAGCACCGCTAAGGTTCACTGTTCAGTACCAGTTCAAAGTACTTTTCGTGCCGCTTAGCCATTTTTATAAACCTTATAGCAAAATTTTAAAACTTTTGAAAAGGGTACAATATATTGACAAATTACCGCATCGATAATGCCGCAAAAGCACCCAAGGTAATAAACATTTGACCACACACACCCACATTTAAGTCATCTAAAATACAGAAGGTGCATAATTAAAATACAATCAATAGGAGACGACAGAAAAATACTAATTAAAACGCTATGTGCAGTGCAAATGATCCCAATTCTTTAGACTGGGGCTCCCCCAGACAGTAGTGTGTATACTTATGTGAGGCATTCATATGCATGGACGTGCATGTTGAAAGCGGTAAAATTACAAAGTCATTTTAAAATGCAGACATGTCTGCACAAACAATGAAAAAGAAAACGTTTTAATGTCGCTTTGTCAATATTGTAATTTTACACAAAGTTTTTGGTGTTTTCCAATCAACTGTAAAATGACTCTGGCGTCATTTACGCCATAGAAAGTCATTAAATGAATTGATGCACATGTGTATGTGGGTATATCTGTATGCATTTTGTCATACGAGTGTATGTTTTTCGCTGTCAGTGTTATTGCAAATTTTTGCTTCAGAGGACTTTTCCTATGCAGTCCAACACAAATGGACTCCTTTTGTGCGGCAGTAATGAATTGGAAAATGAACAAAATCAACATTTGTTTTTTCGATATAAAATGTTTTGAATAACAATTGGATGTAATTGTGTTATAGTACTACAAACACTGTTAGGGAGCTTTTGAATATTTTTCTATAAAATTTTAAATCAAACAACTGCTTAATGTTTGCTAAATATTGATTTGTGTAATTTTAAAGTATCGTAGAGATTTAAAGAATTAAATAAATCCAAACATTCACTTTGTAGTTGATTTTAACTTAAAAGCTGTTATAGTTTCAGGCTAAAGGAGTATCAGCGATTTCATTAAAAGGATCTGTTTGTGGTAGGGCTACCACTCCTCTTGCTTATATTTAACTAGCTTTTATTCAAATAAAGATCATAAAGTGTTATTTAGAAGAAGGCCTGATAGCTTCCAAGGTTTAGCGAATCATTAAAACTGTCCACTCTTTTGGGGGATACTAGCTCCCCTTGCTTCTATCTACAGGGTGTCTGTTGGCAAATTTATATATTTAAATAAGGTTTATTCAAAAAGTACTAAACGGCGCGGAGGGAGCGTGGCGCCGTTGGAATTATCGATTGTGCGGATTTGTCAGTCATGATGTCGCAGTTGATAAGTAAGCATCGCGCATTCACTGTGAAGACTTTTTTTAGAGTAATAATTGTTACGTTATTGCTCGTTGACAATTTTTTCAAAGTTCGGTATTCGGCGAATACGTGATGGACCGAGTGTTAATTTAATTCGTTCGGTGGTGCAGGAACTTCGCGTAATTGCTTCGGCTATGAATTATCCATGGCCAGGGTTCCCGAAAACATTGAACTGATAAAAAGCAGTTTACTTGAAAATCCGCGAATTTCAATACGGAAAACAGCAGCCTCACTGGGATCGTTAAGAGCGATTATTCATGAACTTTTAAAAAAGACTCTGAAGTTCCATTCTTTTAGAACTCAAATTGTTCAAGAGCCTTAACAAATTGGCTTTGATTTATGCAAAAATTTTTGTAAAAGCATGCTGGAGAAACGATGCTCATTTTCACCTAAGCGGCCACGTCAACAAGCAAAACAGCCGTTATTCGTTTCCAAGAACCCGCAACCCCCGATTGAAACATCAGAAACCATTGCATTGGCCCCAGGGTAATAGCTTTATGTGTCTTATTTATGCCTAATATAGCCCCATGAAAAAATCCATGGGAGCTAGATCAGGCAATGCTGGTGCTTATGAGATGTCCCCAAAGCAACTGATCAGTTTTTGGGGAAAATTTTCCGAAAGCGAATTCATCGAAGCTCTGGCTATGTGTGCAGTCGCCCGCCCCATCCTGTTGAAAAAACTTGTGTTAAGAGCTTGTTTGATAAGCTTGCAGGTTTGGCAAAGAGAATTCCGTAATCATTTGCGAATAACTTTCACCGCTGACATTCCTCGCCTGGCCTCGAAAATTTTCGAAAAAATTGGTCCAATTATCTAATGCGTAGATATAGCATAACAAACAGTTACCCTCGGGCAATGCAATGGTTTTTAGTGTTTTAATCGAGGGTTTCGGGATCTTGGAGACCAGTAAGGGTAGCTTTGCTTGTTGACGCGGCCGTTAAAGTGAAAATAAGCCCCATCTGCTAAAAAAATGGGGTTTACAGTTCGAAAACGCTCCAACATCGTTTCAAAAAAATTTTTGGGTAAATTAAAGTCACCTTCTTTCAGGTCTTGAAAGATTTGAATTTTAAAAGGATGAAATTTCAGATCCTTTTTTAAAATTTCATGAATAACCGCTCTTGAAAGTCCCAGTGAGGCTGCTCTTTTCCTTATTGAAAGCAGCGGATTTTCCCGTTAACTGGGGCCAAATCGTCGCATTCGATTCGAATCGAAATTTTAAAATTTTTATTAGAATTCCTATACTTAAAGCATTGACAACTCGATCGATCGAGTGAAATTTCGATTCGAATCGAATGCGACGATTTGGGCTCTGCTTTCAACCAGTTCAATGTTTTCAGAAGTCCTTGAACCCGCGGTGCTCATTCATTAAGATTTGGCAAAAATGTTGGTTCGTGCACTTGGTTTGTTCTTGCACTTTTAGTTCTTCCCCCTCTAAATTTAAAGAAATTAATCAAAGTTAAGCAAAAAAATATCACAACATTTTATAGGCAACTATTGCCTTAAGAAAAATTATCATCATTTTTGTTAATAGAAAGGAAGCAAATGTTTTTAAAATATTTAAAAATGAAACAAAGAAAATGTATTTTAAACACAATAAATAAAAACTTAAAAAATTGAAGTTATTTTCTAATTATAATATCAAGATGAAACCTTTTCTTATCTTCATTTTCTTTTTAAACAGTAGCAGGCAGAATCGACTCTAAAAGAATATTTAAAAATCAACCAAAATCACGTCTTACTGCGGCATATTATACAAATTGTCTGCTTTTAATTTTGTTCACAATTCTTTTTGCACCGTCTCTACGCTGTGGAGACAATAAAGAAAAAGGAAATAAATAAATGAAGTCATTTATTTTTATATTTGAAATCAATCTGCATGTATTTCTACATGTTTGCATAGGTATGACTTGAAACTTTAATTTTTTCAAACTTTACGTTTCTTGCTACTCATTGAACTGAAAATAAATTTTCAATTTGTCTCGTTGCCAAATCGTCATGTGGCACGAATATACATATGCATGTATGATTGCCACATATAGTTGCAATCAATGCAAATTGCGAATATAATAAAAATAAGACAAATTTTTATTTGTATTTCTCTATGAGCAAACATAATTCATAGTTGGTAACAGTGTTACGATTATTTCTATTCATTGTATTGAGCTAAAGATGATGGCAAATGTCAGCAGTTTTGTTTTACAAAACCAAGATAATTTTTTCAAAGGTTTCTAAATTAAAAAGACCCCAAACAGTTTACCCAAAAGCGCATGAGAGTTTAACACAAATTCTGCATAGCGCTCTTTCCCTCTTTGGCCAGTAATCCTTCTTTTTCTACTTGAACCACTGTCCAACGTTGACCTGTTATCCTTCCCGCCAAGTACCTATAATCACTTTTTGCAAAGATAGTAAAAACCTTTTCGCGCTTGTTTTAAAAAATCCTACATAAACTTGGTCTTGCCATTAAACAAATTTTAAATAAATTTCCTGCCCGATTAGACGATTAGAGCGTTGGTGAAGTTTGCGGAGATCACCCCCATAGCCGTTTGACCATCAATAAAGATGACAGAAGACTGTAGCTCCATCTCGCTCTTTCATCTTGAACACATCCGTAAGAAAGTTGAAGGCCTTTCATCTTGAACCCATCCCTAAAAAATTTGAAGGTCCTGTTATCTAAAGGACAACTCGCCTACCAGCATTCTTTGTAAAACACGGCTTAACTTTGAAGCTCGGCTTTGGGACTGTGAAGTCTAGTTACTGGTTGCTGTCTCAGTGGGGTGTGCCCTGATAGATCAGTTGTAAGTGCGCGAGTCTATCAGTCTGTCCGTCGTGGATTTGATTCCCACTAGAGACCCTGTTAAATATGCTTCATCTTTTTTTCTTTCTTTCTTATCTTTCTCTAAATTTCTTCTTGCCTGCTATCTCCACACAAAGGGGCCGAATTAAATGGACCAAGGTAAGCTATACCCTACCTAACCTTTATGGCATCAACGTTTTCAAATCTAGCATGGCACACGCACTGGACTGAAGAGGAGGGATACCGTTGCTCTCAGATGAAACCACTGAAGTTGTTTTATACATTAATTTGAGAACAAAAATTTTTGTCTTGAGTTTTTAAAACTGAATTTTAATTAGAATTTCACAGAGATAATTACTCAATAGTTAAAAATTTGAAAGAAGGAGATTACAATCAGCGACAGTGTTGAAAGTTTTTGTGGGTTCTCCAGACGCATTTGTTTAACCAGATTTCTAGGGCGGTGCACTACACAAGTGGTCATAAAGCAAGATAGGCGTAGCCCATGTAGTGTAGATCCAATGCTTAATATTTGACGTAAGACACCATAATAAGCATTTTACTGCCGGCAAAGAGCAAACTGGCAATTTCCTCGATGCTCTCCTTCAGGAGAGCTTATAGTCCAGTCTTACTCACTGGTACTTTGTCTGTTCCTTTAAAGCCACATTGCTACTATCCAATTACTGCGAGCCAGTTTTTGCCTGACCCACTCTTTAATTTTGCCTTCCCACATTCCGCACCAAATTTTTATCCTGCACCTTAAAAAAAGTAGTTATCCAGTTCGGAACCTGCTGGACGGGTTCCGTTATCGTGATTTGAATTTTTTAAAGCTCTCCAGCTTTGGATTTTGGGAAACGTAAATTGTAAAGTAGGACATAATAGGGCCGGGTTTATTTGGCTAAAGTAAAATAAATAAAAAATTTCATATAAAATTAAAGATATACATTTTTGAGGGCGTGGCATCTCCCACTTTTTTCTCTAAAATTTTTTGCTCGGAAAGCGAATAATATGCGAACAAGACTTAATTAAAATCGGCCAGGCAGAGTACGTCATAAAGTTGTCAAATTTATAAAAAACGGTCCATCTAATTAGGCCTGACTGCGTGACAAACAAACAAACAAACATACACCTTACTGTACCCTTCATTTTCATAATATGCATAGAGATATAGGGATTATTTGACACTAAATTTTAAATAAACAAGTCGTCACAAGCCATAATAGTCGCAATTGAGTTATAAAAATTAACGCAATTGAAAACTTAAATTTGCGAAAATTTTTAAGTTTAAAATTTTTCCTTCGAACGTACTAAAACCCCGACTTAAGCGGTTATAATTTGCCTACACAGAATGTAAAGTTTGATTTTTAAAAAAAATAATGAATAAATATAATTATAGAAAAAGTTAAATTATTTTATTATTTTTATTGTCATGGTGATGGTTGATAAGTGTCGTAAATTTTAAAGAAAATTTTATAATTCACATATTCATTATCAATAATAATTTTTATTTTTATAATCAATTTTTAATGGACTTTTTAAGTAGACAGAAAACTATAATTTTAGTCGATTAAACAGACTTTAATAGGCGATAAGTTAAAATAAAACCATAAAAAAATCTCATAAACTAAAAATACTTAATGTGTGTGTATCAGCTTGAATAACTTTATTAAATTTTATTGTAAATTATTTTCAATTATTGGTTAAATTCTGAAAATAGTTTTCCAGGGGCAATGGATGCAAGAAATGTTACATTTCTGTAATGATAAGTTATTTATTAGTGTTTAAATTTGTATAAAATAATTTGCTTACTTGTAGTTAGTACTTGGCTATAATAACAACAATATTTTCCTAATTATTTTCAGAAACATCAGTACATTTAAGAAAATGCTGCTTATTAACCACAAACTCACTCACTTCTATGTCATTATTGCCGCTTTACTACAATTTCATTTGGAAATCATTATTGTAATGAGGCACCATATGAAAGTTATTCCAGCTAAGAGTTTTTGCCAAATATACTTAGTTGCTACTCAGTTATTTATAAAAATGTTTCATTATTAACACATGGTTTTGCCACAGAGACTCTCAAAGAAAGATTTTTTTAAATTTTCTATGAAAACAATCATAGTATCCCGGTAATTTTGGTCCAATATCGGCAAATATTCGGAAAACAATCGTCAAAAGAAGTTTTGAAAATCGTCAACACCAAAATCGATGTTTGTAATTATTTTTTATTTAATGAATTTCATAAAATTTTTAAATGACAATTGAATTGAATTGTGTATGGGGTTGATTAAAATAACCTTAGCTACCCTTCACATTGGGCTTTCAAAGCCCCGAACCTCTTTTATTTTTTTCCGTTTTTTCATTTATGAAATATTTCTCATTTTAACCCCCTTAGGGTGGTAAGGGAAGCTGTAGGGGTTTTACCCTAATTTTTTATGAATTTTGTCTAGACTTTTACTTTAATTTTTAAAGTTTTGTATGGCAACCTCCTTAGGTAATAGAGATAGGGTATAGTTATGTTCTAGAAATTTTATATGGCAACCTTTTTAGGGCGTAGAGATAGGGGATAAGTATGTTCTAAGAATATATTTGCAAGGAGAAACTTTAATACTCTAAGGCCGACTCTAAGGAAGGTGTAGGCATTTTTACTTCATTTTTATAAATTATGTATGGCAACCCCATTAGGTGATGGAGACAGAGGGTAAGTATATTCTAAGAATACGTCTGGAAAAAAAACTTATAGGATCTATTGTACATTTATTCCTCCAGGGGACACTCCAGAGATCTTATAGGGGTTTTACCTGATTTCTTTAAAGTTTTGTATGGCAACCATGCTAGGGGCTGGAGATAGAGAGTTAGTATGTTTCACAAAAATTTTTGGGAGGACAAGTTAATTGGGGTCGTTCTTACATTTTACCTTTGCAGGAGATCCCTGGAAGCTGTGGGAGCGATTTAAAAAAATTTAAAAAAAATGAAACTTTGTATGGCAGCCTTGCTAGGGTGCGAAGATAGGGTGTAAGCATGTTCCAAAAAATGTTCGTGGGAAAAAATTATTGTCTTGCATTGCACATTGTACGGGGCAACTCCGTGGGAGTTTTAAAGGTTTTTATGAAAAAAATTTTAGAGAAGTAAACAAAGGCTCGTATATCGGTCGGTTATCGGGTGATTTTAATGGATTTCAATACCAATATTTTTGCAGATATTTCTGATAGTTTGATACCATTTACGGGTCTATGCGACATCGGAAGGCTTCAGAAAATGATTTTAACAATAACACGGACAGACGGGTAGATGGGCATTTCTTAATTGACCTCCCTATCTGTAAGAATCCGGAATAAATATATACTTTATGGGGGTCGCAAATGGATAATAAAGAAATTACAAACTTATATATTTCCTTATTACTTAAGTGAAGTGTATAAAAATGGTTCACGCCCTAATTTTTGTCTTTAGAACTTTGACTTCAAAAGCTTGGGACTTTAGTTGGGAATCCCTGTTCAAGTTACTTTCGTCTCAAATGTTCTCCTAATACTAACGTAAAACTTTGCACATATTTTCTAAGAATTTTTACAAAATAACTACTTTTTACTTTATTCTTGCAGTAGTTCAATGCATATTTGCGATAAATTGCAGTAAATTAAGCAAAAATTACGTTTCAAATTACAACTTCTAAGGCAAAAGAAGAAGAAAAGAAAGTTATAATTTTCATAACTATTTTTTTTAAATTGTAGCATTTAATATGAGTGACTGACTCTTGAAGTATGGAAAGTAGTAAACGAGGTAAAACTAAGATAAGAATGTTATTATTAAGTTAAAGTAAGGGAATTTTTAAAGCATTATCTTTTTTTTAACGAATTTAATTTAAGTTGATGGTTTAGTAAAATTTCAAAATTAATTTAAAAAAAAACATACGTTTTAAATTATAAAAAAAAATTCCTTAAAGCTCTTTGAAAGGAAAACTACAAGAACTACTTCTCATAGAAATTGGTATTTTTTTTTTGTTTTTTTTTTTTTTGTTAAATTTTAGAAAATGCAAAAGTGTTAACGAACAACTTCTTGCTCACAGTTACAATTCGACGTATTCTCTGTAGCTTAATTAACAAGATATTTGGTTTTTTAATGAATAATGGGTCTTTGTTGCACATGAATAGAAATTCGCATGAAATTGTTCTCAATTATAGGAGTTTTGTAATTGTGCCAACGAGGTATCGTAACAGAAAAAATTATAGAAAATTCATTTTCTATTGTTTTCTGCTGTTTTTTTTTCTATTTACAGTCAGATTTTCCCCAACGTGAAATACAGACCCACCGGAAGGCAGTTTAAGTTACGTTACTAAATTTTTGAATATTTTTTCTTCTATTTTTTAATTTTATTTTTTTAGATGGCAAATTTATGTTTTTGAATACGATTATTTCAAAAAGTAATAAACGGTGAGGAGGGAGGATGGCGCCGATGAAGTTATCGATTGTGCGGATTTGTCAGTCACGATATCGCAGTGGCTAAGTGAGCATTGCGTGTTCTCGAAGACTGATTATTCATCCTTATAAAATTCAAATCGTTCAAGTACTGAAAGAAAATGATTTTAATTTACGTAAAAATTTTTGTGAAACGGTGTTAAAGCGTTGTCACACTGTGAATTCCATTCTATGGAGCGACCAGGCTCATTTTTACTTAAATGGCCACGTCAACAAGCAAAACTGCCGTTACTGTTCGTCAAGAACCCGCAACCCTCGATTGAAACATTAAAAACCATTGCATTGCCCCAGGGTAAATGTTTGGTGTGCCTTACTCTCGCATAAGATAATTGCACAATTTTTTTCGAAAATTCTCGAGGCTAGGAGACAATTGTTAATGGTGAAAATTTTCGACGCATGATTACGGAATTTATTTTGACAAACCTGCGAGCCTATCGTTCTCTTTACTTACGTGGTTTTAACAAAATGGGGCGACTGTACACACAGCCTCGATGAATTTGCCTTTGGAAAATTTCCCCAAAAAACTGATTGATCACTTTTGGGGCATTCTATGTCCAGCAGGGCCACGCAATCAAATTTCCGTGGTTTTTTTTTTGCAATAGAGCTACCTAAAAGAGAGGGTATATAATGACAATCTCCAATCTTTTGTGACTTTAAAGAAAAATATTCGTCGAGAAACCAGCTCAATTGCACAAAGTTTATCGCAGGGTGTGTTTTCAACTCGACGGAAGACATCTGCATGACATACTCTTTTGAAAATAAAATCCACATTTTCATTCTATCGTTAAATGCGCTTAAAAAACTTTGTGTTAACTGTTAAGTTTTCTATTCAAGTTTAGAAATACATATCTGCCACCAGACACCCTGTACGTATCAGGAAAATAGGTCGGGGAAAAGAGGATTTGATTTAAACTTCTCTATATTAGCTGTGAAAAGTTAGGGAATAGTATGATCGCACATACCTTTCTTATTTGCTTTAATTGTGATATTTGTTGTTGTTTTTAAAAAATGCGGTTTGAGTTTAAAAGTTTGGGAACTTTTCTAATTATAGTTCTTCCAGAAAAAGTATATTCGTTTTAACACCCATTGTATTGAGATTTTTTCCATTACAATTCGAATGATTACATTTGAATTTTTTCCAGCTTTTGTTGCTTTTTATTTTATCCATAAGCTTTGGTGTTTCATTTCTATTTCTAATCATCAAGCAGAAGCAATTTGCCCTGCAATCACACTTATTTAAAATGATTGAAAAATAATTTTTCTTATGATTAAAGGTATTAATTATTAGAAAATAAAAGAAGGAAAAAAATATTATTTCTACCTTATCTAGCAAGTAATAAGGCGCTTAGTATTTTCCTATAAGCCCATGTTGTGGAAAAACTGGTTCAAATATGATATTCTTTATATTTCATTCCTTTTCCCCGCTGTTAATTGTCTTATACTCATATCTGCTTTTTCTAACTACCATCTTTGCCATTCCATAATAATTTCCTCCTTTGCATTTTTGCTTTAGCTCTTAATGATTTGTATTAGTTTTCTGGCAAAGAAAAAAGATAGAAAAGTTAAAGGATTTTTCTTTTTGTTTTTGGTTTTCTCTTCCATTAATTTTGCATTACCATCATAAAAGGAAAACCCTTTAGGGAATATTTTCAAAGTATTTATTTTGTAATACTTTGTAAATTAGAAAACAGCAAAGTATGAAAAAAAAAAAATTAACTCTTCCATATTTTTTGTGTTGCAAGCCTGAAGGCAGTAATTCACATAAGGTTTCTTTTTAATGCGAGTATTAGATGGTTAGAATAATTTAATGTTTTAAACATAAAGGTTTTTAGGTAAGTACACATGATCAAGCCTGATATTCAAAGAATAATCATAAAAGTTTAAAAAATTATCACTGTATACCCTACATCATAATTCACACACCTCTTCTTTGAGATTTTGTGTGCTCACCTCAAGGACAAGTCGGTTATGTAGATCGTGACCTGCATGATGGGGCATGTACGCTAGTGGCGTTTTTATATATGTAAGGAACCTTTAAAAAAGTGAAGATAGAGCAATAGATGAGACTTTTAGGGAACTTGAAGTCAAGTAGTTTAATGCTTGTCCATGGTTATAATATATAAGCTAAAAGATGTAGATTTTAGAAGAAAATTGACCATGGGATAACGTAAAGGGGTGCTGCTTCGCCTATATTTTAGCTCCTGTAACGCGAATTTGTAGATGGAGCAGGTTTGATGCTGAAATAAGGAAGATGGTTACATATGCAAATGGTATAACCATTGTGATCGGGAGAACCTCTCTTCCACCGAAAAAGCTTCTGCAGTTGGCGTTGTGTGCATTTTCTTTGTATGCATCAGGAAAGGGGTTAAGCGTAAATCCAGGCTCAAATATCAATTAGGTGTGAAGCATTATATCAGGGAATAACATTTGATAATAAGTTGGCAGGGGAAATCACTACACTAAAAAAGGGTCAAAAGAGGCTTAAGCGCAGGTATACAAAAATTTGTAAGAAAAAGTTAAGCTTGGCAACCAAAGGCGTTTAACTAGATTCACACAATTGTTTTAAACCCATTGCAACTCATACATGCACTGTGTGGTGGAAAGCGATAGAAATAAGCTGTTTTTGGAAGCTTTTAAATAAGGTCCACAGATCTGCTTCACCTAGCATTACTTGTGCCATGAGAATTACAACAAAAGTGGCACTAAACATTATTTTCCGCAAGGTTTTGATTGGGCAGTAGGTGACAAGAATGGTGGTTGGAGGCCAAGTATGACTTCGGGAGTAAGAATATAGAAAATTTTTTAATACTTCGCTATGATGGAAAATTGGTCTTGATGATTTTTTAGAATATGCCAGGAATCTATGACAGGAATCAAGCCAAAATTGCACAAAATTAACTGCAATTCTGTCACGACAGCTGTCAATATCTCTTTCCACATCTCGGTTTGGGGCTGCCACGTCTCATGTCCGTACCATAACAATGTTTTGGCAGACTTGACAGCACAATCGACCTTGATGCTATATTTTCATTTGATCTTTTATATATTTATATCCCATCTATTTCTACTTATAACTGTTCGGTGTCCAATTCCAATTATCAACATCTTTCCTATCATTAAATTTAGGTAATTTGATTATTCTTAACGTTTGCAATTTCATAGCGATCAGTACGCACATGTCTCCAAACTAATTTAGTTATTTGTTTGTGTTAGCGGTCATATAAATATTCCCCAAAACTACTAAATGCCCGATTTCAGTTGAAAGTAGAAAATTCTGGCCATTTAAAGGGCAACAGCTTTGTAGGGAAAAATGTTTTAGGAAATAATGAAATATTTTTTGGCGGCAGTCAGGGTCTTGAACGCGCATGTGGTAAAGGTTAATAAGGACTTGTGGTTTTTTAAAGTTTTATTATCATGTTTTTCTTCACCGTCACACCATGTTAGACTCCAGAGCTCAGTGATACAGTTAGCAATGAAAATGCCGAGCGATCATTTGCAGTGGCTCGGCCTTCACTATTAAGGGCTGATAAGAACTTGAGTGCTTAAAATGAAGGAGCAATAAGGTAGATGGCCACGGCTTTTCTTAACGAACACTACATTGCCTTTGAATTTGGAAAAATTAAGGCTAAGAACTTTGAATTTCATAACTAGACACTATTTGGCTAGGGCTGCGATGAGCAGTAAAAATCTTGGTTCTACAAATACGTGTACGATTTGTAAGGGTAAGAAGGCATTGGAAATTTCCTGAGTTCGCAAAACAAAGTCTAGTCGGTTAAATACTTTTCGAAGAACTAAAAGATATGTCGGGGCTTAAACTAAAAAATATTATTGTGTTCTTCATGTGGTCCAGGTGGCCGGGAGTATCCTTTATATGAGAGCCCCTGTAAATAATATATTGATAATAAAAAAAGCTGTCATGGCAATTAACGGTGTAAAGTTTTGAACACTTGAAAACATTTTGGGATTTGAGAAATATATATGATATTTATAGCGTATACATGAGGGTTGGTGGTTGCAAGCTTTTTTGGCATTAAAAACATTAGCATAAGTTCAGCATCCCTACTATACACAACTTTTCATCACCCCATTACAGAAGTTGGATAAAGACCTTTTTGAGTTATATTACTTAATATATGTAGAGCCTTTTGCCTTTTATTTGCGGAAATTAACACCTTCGATACATCTGTATTCCGTGCCGTTTTATTAGAGTCCAGGCTTTAGAGAATTGGAGAGGTTACACCAGTGGAAAACTTTTGAAATTCTTTTTTAGATATTTCTTGAAAACCATGTTCATTTAACATAAATTTGTTCCCAAAGTTAGAAAGGGATCTTCTTGTTTACTTACTTCTCTTTGTGAAGGCTATAAGAGACTCACTACAACTCAATAAAATATTTTTAATTGTTAAATTAATGTCCTAAATGTAGCAAATAAACCAAGAAAAATACAAGTAAACATAAAAAGAATTCTTTTACTTAGAGAAACAATTAAAATTTTCCACGTAAAAGCACGTTTTATTGAAAATCTATTTTTGTCAAATAATCATTTATGCTCTAAAAATTTTTCAACATATTTTATTCAATTTAAGACATTTTGTTATAAATATAATTTTGAAGAAGAACAAACTTCATAAAAATTGCTATTAAAAGCGCTTCATTAAAAACATCTTATTTATGTTTTTGAAAGCCTCTTTAAATAAAAAAAAAACAATCACAAACCCAAATACTATTAAGAGTAAACAGTTTTTTGGGGGGATCAGCCAATTAAATCTATAACTTTCTTGCGCCAAAAGAAAGAAGAAAATCCCAATAAAACTGTCAATTTTGTTAGAAAATCAGAGACAATTTTTATAAACTCTAAAAACCAAATGCTCTAGTCTAGTGGATTTAAAACTAATAAATTTTTTTCAAAAACTACATTAAAATCAATAAAAATTAATGGGCTGAAGTATTTATGTATTTATTCACATAATGTGTTTGATGTTTTCTCCCCTAAAATAATAATTAATTAATACCGTGTTGTCACTGATACGTTTGATTTTTTATAACAAATAATTATTTTTTCCACAGGTTTTCTGTGACGATGTAAAACAAATTTGTTCTGTTTTCAAATATAAAATATTTTAATTTTTTATAATTAAGTTAATTTATTTAGTTTATTTTTTATATAAAAATTGCAAATTATTGCAGCTACAAAGGCATAACGTTGTTATCGCTGACAGTGACAGTCGACAGCAGGCTTAAAAAACAATAACTGCAACAAAAAACTAACATGTTGATATTCACAGAATAATGACAACAAAATTATCATTTTGATAATTTTAATTAAATAATTTGTTTAAATTTTTTAACAAACACACCTTGTTATAAATAAATACATCAAAAACATTAATAATTTAATGTTTTTGGCAGAGAATTTTAAATAAAAAATCAATTGTTGTGGAAGGGCTAATGCGATTCCAGAAACAGCTACAAGATTTTATTGGAATTTTTTTGGATTTTTGTATAAAATCCATCTTCAATTTCTTTAATATTTCTATAAAAATTTTTTTTTAAATAAATATTCTAATCAAACTGCTTAATTGACGTAGGGTTTGGTAAGAGTGAAAAGAAGTGATTACTAGGAAGGGCCGCAAGTCGCGCAGGAATATACACCTATGTTAGTGATCGGCTTGTTGTGCGCTCTTAGCAAAGGAAACGAAAACTGGTAAAGAAGATCAAAGAAATTCGCTTGTGCGAATAAATTACCTCAACGTTTTTAATTCCATGCTTCCCTAGTTAGCCAAATCAGACACAATTCATCGGGCTCTAGCCTGTGTTAAAGCTAGGCAGTAACCAAAAAATTCTTAATAGCTTTCTTCCGGCATGCCGTGCACTTCTGCTGCTCCCTGCTGTTTTCCGCAACTTCCATCCAAAGGAGTTGTGCTTGTAAGTCTGAGTAACCTGTTAACACTTTTACCTATTTCCCCGATTATAATTCAGGCTTACAAGTTTCGGAATGTCCCTAGTCGTAAACACTTTCGGGTGGCCCCAGAGGAATCTCTTCATTCTTCTTCCTGTTTATTTGTTTCACAGCTTAATGTGGGTATTTTCGTCCATTCTTTTAACTCGGCTTTTGTCGCAACAAAAGACTTGGATTGCCCAGATCAAATTTCGTCTGTCCCCTAGCCTTTATCGCCAGACTAATAGCCCATTTTTTTCTACCACCTCCTGGTGACTAGACGATTAAGCGAACATTTTGTGTAATCTCTAGTCATTACAATACCGTCCTAGGTCAGGTCTTTCGGGACATAATTGCTCCCATTGCTTGTATGATAGTGTTGTGGTCGGCGAGGCTAAGGTAGCTTTAGATCTCTGGATTTTCAGCAAGGATGCCTTGTCCCGTTTTTCACTCCGCCCTTGAGTCATCCGTAAACCAACATGCCCCTTTGGACACCTGGGTCAGAGCTTAGTGGAATTATGACTGCCGATTCGGAATCTACGCATTGCAGCTAGCCTTTATCTTCACTGGACGTATAGCATCGGATAACTTCACTGTCGTCCCGATATAACCCTCCAGTGTCACCAAAATACGTTGATGGTTAGACTTCTAACCATCATCAAACCATTCCCCTGTCGCCTGGAGGCATTTCCCTATAAGTGCTGGCTTCTATCGTACGCGGGTTTCAAAGGCTGGTTATCTTAAACCGTTGTCAGAGCTTTTCGGGGGTCCTTGAACATCGACTGGGCCCTGGCCGTGGGAGGTTTATAGCCGCAGCAGTTGCACGGAATCTCTGCACCCAGGAAGGAACTAAATTTTTACTCGGTCCATCACGTATTCGCCGAATACGAATTTCTCACAAAATTGTTAACAACCAACTACATTTAAATCATTGCTATTAAGAGATGACTCCATAGCGAACGCATGATTTTCACTAGACCACTTCGATATCGCGACTGAAAAATCCGCACAATCGATAATTTAAACGGTGGTACCCTTCCTCCGCACCGTTTATTAGTTTTTGAAATATTCATATTTGAAAATATAATTTTTCCACCAGACACCCTGTATCAAAAAACGAACTTTTGTATGTGTAATTATATATTCATATCAAAATGATTTTTAAGTTTAAGCTGCTAAACACGATTTTCTTAAATTGGATTTACATACATATAAGAGCTACGTTAATGTGGCATTAAGTCTTGATAATATAAACAATTTAATGGGAGTAAAGATATATTTTTGGGGGCCCTGGTAGATCAGTGGTAGATGCGATAATCTACCAGTCAGAAGATTGTGGGCACAGCTGACAGATTTGACGATTTTTGGTAACAAAAATAGGCTTGAATTTGGCGATGAAAGCTGCTACCAAAAAAAGTTAACTTTTTGATAAGATATCGCATATGTGTCACCGAGGGTGAAGGCCATTTGAAATTAATTATTTTCAAAACTTCATGAATTACTTTCATACATATGCGGTAATTCAAATAGCTCCCACCCTCGGTGATACATGTGCCACATCTTATCAAAAAATTATTTATCTTTTTTGGTAGCAATTTTCATCAGCCACCCTGTATAAGCGATTTTTTAGCACATTTTTTTCTAGATTAAATTTAATTCTCCTTAACTTGTATCTAATTAAAAAAATGTCAAAAACAAAACCCTCTAATTCTATCATTTAATTATCTAATCTTTGGCGAATCTTTAAAATTAACTGATAATAGATAAACATATGTCTTGTCAAACTTTCCTGCCACAAATATTTTTGAGATATTTTTAACTTTTTATTTCTGTTTTAATTTACTCATATAATATGCGTACGTGTGGACTGTAATTATCATGTTGATAATGTTTTCTGTGTAGATTTTATATAAAATGTTTTTGTTTACTCACAAGTACAGAAAAAAATAAATAAAAAATTTTATAATATTGAAAAAAAAAACTTTTTATATGCTAATTTGAAAGAAAGAAACATCAAATGGCAGAAAAACTTCAACAAACGATAACATGAACAATATTAAAATATACACATATATGGAGACGATAGACAGACGGACAGACAGACAGGCGAAGCGATGGATATGGTGATGAATGGACGGACGAAACATGTGGTAAACAAGTAAACAGATGCATGACAGCAAGAATAGAAGGACAGACAATAAGACGGAATTTTCAAAAGACTTACATATAAACAAAGCTTTTTGCTACAGTAACTAAGCAACCAACCAACCAGTCAGTCACACAGAAAAAGTTAACAACATTTTTAACGTTTAAATTGTTTGTCTCTTGGACAACCAACAACTACAAAAGAAACATCAACTACAATGTCTAAACTTGCATTAAACAACCATCATTATTATAATCATCAGCATTAATGGACTGTCTTTGGCCACTGTCATTGTAGAATTCATAAATATTAAGTTGATGTAAACCTAGAGACTATCATTTATCTCTAAAGGTGCACAGGAGTTATGGAATGCAAAGGTAAATGCATTCAATTCTTAAAAAAATATAAAAATCAATAACTTTTAAATATTTATAAATATTTTTTAAATAATGTTTTAGTAAGATTGGATAATTTGAGTTATTCAAAAAGGTACAGAGTAGAAAAAAACAATATATGTAAGTTTAAACTTCTCTCTTTTATTATTTTTAAATTTAAAATAAAATTTTTGCTTAGTTCATTCACTTAATTACTTTTATTATAAAAAATAAATAAGAAGGGGAAATTGAAAAAAATTTAAACTAGAAAAAGCTTGTTTTTTCAACACTAACCGAGAAGAATGTAATACTCTTTCTTTGTTAATCATGTTATTTTCTGTAAATATCATATAAGGAAAAGACATGAACGATCATTGGAACGACAGTGATTTCAAACGTGAAGTGACTGTTATTTACTGCGCTAGTGTTACTTTGAATTTATTATCTTATTTAAAACCTAAATGTAAAATACAAAAAAACTGCGATCACGGTCACTGTTTAAAAGAATTGTGATTTTTAAATTATATTCACTGTTCAAACTGTTCTTTAAAAATTACGGGGCTGCTCATTTATAATAAGGATTTCCATAAAATAATTTCTTCAAAACAATTTCTTAGTAGCCTAGATACAAATGTAAATATTTTTTTTAATTTTTTAAAGTAATTACTTAATGTACAGCTAAGGAATTATTTTCATTTGTTATGGGCCTCCGATACTGTCATGCATACTGTGCGAAAAATTAAAAACTAAATTTGATAAAATAATGGGCTCTTATCGGTCTTGCTTTAGGGCTGGTAAATTTACAAATGGCCAGATATTTACATTATGTCAAACCTTGAATAAAGCCCATAGGGCACAGATCGTCGTTTGCAAGGCCGCTTATGATTACAGCCGCTAAATGTGACTGCATGGAGTCATCGGGTCATTTTTTTCGAGAACGCCGCTGGTAAAACCACAACATTGGATGTTGCGCTCTATAGAGCCATGTTATTCGAGTTTTTTTTGCCGCAATTGAACGAATAAGGACAAGAAGACATGTGATTCCAACAGAACGGAGCAACGCCACACACTGCACGAGCCACAACCGATATTATAAAGGTGGCATTCGCAGGTCGCCTCATCTCTTGTTTTGGCGATTTATATTGGTCGGCTAGATCGAATAGTTTAACCTTTCCAGACTTTTTTTTTGGGGTTTTTTGAAGTATCATGTTAACGTGAATAAGTCCGGGGCTCTGAGAGTCTGTCGCCCGATGTTCTTGCCGAAATGATCAAAAATGCCATTAAACGGGCCCGTATAACAATCAATTTTGACGGCGCCTATTTGGCCGAGATTATCTTTTCGAAATGCAAATTCTATAATTTTAAATAAACAAAATTAAAAAACAGAATCGAAATTTTTCATATAGAAACAAATTAAGAGCCGAACTACATCGTATGACTTTCTTTGGCCCACCTTGTAAATATACCCTTATCACTTAAGTGAAGGTGACTGTTTGTAAAAAATTTTTTGAAGTTTTTCTGTGTAATTTTATTTGTTTAATTCTTAGCTTACACAAATTTTTCTAAGAATGCCAGGCTGTAACTTGGGGCATTTTTCGCGTTTAACTGTCGACTTTTTGCAGTAGCCCCTCGTGCGTGCGATACACCTCTGAATTACTTTTTTTAAAATTTGGACTAAATTCATTAAAGCTATTTTTACAGATTTAAAACGTTTTTGCCTTAGAATATTTATTATAAATACTTAAGGCAAACTTATTAAGAAGGCCAAGATACGACTCGTTAATTAGTTTTATATAGCAATTAGCCAAATGTCTTTTAAATCATTCAAAAAACGTATGCACTCTAATGCTTTTAGTAGCTAGAACAAAATACAACTCCAATTCCTAGATGGTTTAAAGGCTAATAATAATTTAAATTTTTTTAAAAAGTGGTTTTGGTTTTAATAAAACCAGCGGCAAAGCAGCTTTTATAGTTACCTTGCACAGCAAGGAGAATGGTTGTGTTGCTCTATAGCGCCATATTACGGCTTGAATACTTACCGCCAAAAACCTTAATTTAATTAATAATTTTTATTGAATAAATAAACATAGTCGTTACACAAAAATTTATTTTCAATCAAAGAATTATATAAAAAGAGTTTTTTAAACCATTATTATTAATTAAAAAGTTAATTAACATAATCAAGAACGTAATTAAATTTGGCAAAGCTTTTAATGATGGGTTTAATAGAAAAACAAACTGTAATTACTTTCCGTAGTGATACCAAAGTCAAGACGAAAGCTTTAAGGTGATGTTAATTTTAATCCATTTACCTTAAAGATATATGTGTACATACATACATATATGTATATAATTATGTATGTTTTGTACACTTGGCTTTTTCAATAGAAAAAGAGATGCTAAAGCTTTTTTAAGTATTCCCGTGGTAATCAAAACCTTTATCAAATATGCTTTTATGTGATGTAGTCGTGTTTCACTTATTTAGCATTGTTTATGCTACCATACTTAAATAATACAGTTGGCGGGTATCCTGTTTAAAATTTTTAATGATCAATTTGTATCGGATGATATTTCTATTAGAGAAAAGACAAACATATCGCAAGATATGATGTGACACATTATGAATAACAGCAGCATTAACATTCAGCCAAATGCAAAATGCTGCACGAATGTGAATACATAAATAGAAAAAGCCAGTACAAGTAAATGAGATTCTCTTTTTAAACATGAAGCATAAATGTGAAGTTATAATGATGATGGCTGGCAGTTTAGTTAATTTTGGTTGGGTAGTGGATTGGATGATGGCTTATTATCATATGGAAAATCATGTTGAAAATTGCATAAAGTCAATAGAAAATATATAAACGTTTGCATGTGTTAACTCGTCTAATGATGACATTTGAGTCGTGGCTGCCATAACGACCATACTAATGGCACTAGCAATACTTGGTATTGTGTGACAGTGTTGATGATGGTGTCAGTGTTGTTAGTGACAGTATTAGGGTTGTTGCTAATAATTTGCTAAACATGCTTATCAATTATTTTTTTTATAAATTTTTTAGTTTAAACAAAATAACAGCAACACATTTGCATTTACATGCATATTATAACTAAATGCATGTTCAAACACTGTATAAGGATAATATACAAATGAGTGTGTGTGTGTGTGCACTTATGTTTGTGTCTATTTAAACTATTTTGCCATCCATGAAAACGTGATTTTCATTTTTAATAAGCTTAAATATTATGCATATTATTTGGGTTATGATGTGCATAAAATCTACAGAATTAATTTAAATCTATATGAAAAATATATTTATAAAATATTTTACAGTCAGTTGTTTAGCACCCAGTTAACATTAAGCAAAATATCTTTATAGAGTTTAAATTCAATTAAAAGTTGGTAATAGACTGCAGTATTAAGTATATTAGTTTAATATTTTTATAAAAATTAGTGCATTTAATTTGATAACGTTTAAGGTGGAAATTTAAAATTTAAACAAAAATTATTTCGATCCTTTAACAGATTTTTTTTATCACCTTAAAATAAGCGAAAACAACAAGCGAACACATGCAAAATATTATATTTTTTTAATTTATTTATTTCCAGCTCAATATCAATCACCGCGTATAATTGAACATCCAACAGATTTGGTGGTAAAAAAGAATGAGCCAGCCACATTGAATTGTAAAGTTGAGGGTAAACCCGAACCGACTATTGAATGGTTTAAGGTAAGTAGATGGTAGACGTACATGTATGGAAATTCCCATAAAAAAGTGAACTTTTAAACGAAAAAGAAATTACCTAGTTTTCTTAAGGAAAATTTTGGGATATAACGCATTTATGCAAATTCTTGGTAGGCCCAAAACTAGTAGTATATATAAGGATCTAAGTTGAATTATACCGATCGACTGAGAATCACTTTATCTTTTTATAATTTTTTCAAAGAAGAGTTGTATTTTTAAAAATATTTTAAAGAGATTTGGTAGAAATAAGAGAATATAAGTCTTTCTCCATAAAACCTAGCGTATGTGTATCTCTTTATGGTATTAGTTTGTAACGTCGCTTTTTACAGCTGGAGTTAGCTCACCGCAATGCAATCTTTTGATAGATACACACCAGGACGGCTGGCACACAGCCTTTTTCACGTGAATGTGCTGAGCCTGCAGGATACACATGGACAAATATATTAAAACGCTAGGGTAGCGTTGACCTTAGCAATATCTGAGTTAGTGTAGGAAATCTGCATGACACAACAGAATCTCATGTTAATTTGGAGAGTGAGAGTCCTGAATGTTAAGGATAATTTCAGGACACAAAGGTAGTCTTTTCATTTAGATTTCTTCCCTAGAAGGTAGCTTCGGTGCAGTGGGGTGTTGGGTTTTACTTATATACAAGTTAGTGTAGGGGATCTGCAGAATGTCACGGAATCCTACGCCAATTCGGAAGGAATCATGCTGAGAATCAAGGTTAATACAGGAAACCACTAAGATTCTTTAGCCATTTGGAATTGTTTAACCATACTTAGGTTAGGTTAGGTTAGGTTAGGTTAGGTTAGGTTAGGTTAGGTTAGGTTAGGTTAGGTTAGGTTAGGTTAGGTTAGGTTAGGTTAGGTTAGAAGCACATGCAGTGAGAAACGCTCACCGCATCATTCAGAGACAAATTGTCCATTGTGATTGTCCTATAAGAAAGAGAGAGTAAAGGAAAGAGTAAATAGAAGAGGTATGCCCAGATATAGGAACATGAAAGATATAGGTAGAAAGGACAGAGGTTAGACTTGTAGTAGTAGAGTAGTAGTAAGTAAGTAAGTGAGAGTGTGGCAGTGTCCGTCACGAGTCTTTGCCGGTTGTCCATTTGGCACGTGTTTTGCCTCGGATAATAGTTGCAACCTCTCGCCAGCCATGTCATTTCTCTCGCAAATCCTAGTAAGACCCTTGGGTCACAGTCGGCGAGCGCAGAGAGGTGGTCATAGTAGGGTACACCAAAGTACCGGTTCCTCCTCCTAGCGATCGCCGGGCATCGACACAACAGGTGCTCCACAGTCTCGATCTCCTCTTCGTCTTCGCATAGTCGACAGAAGTCGACCGAGTTTGGCTTCCAGTTTGCCTCCAACGATCTTCTACTGCAGTGACCGGTCAGAAGGCCGGTGATCAGCTTAAGGTCCCTCTTACCCAAAGATAGAAGGGTTTTCGTCCGGTTTTCCGAATCTGCTTTCCATAGGGATTTTGAGATCCTACATCCAGCAGTATTCGTCCATTTCTGGTTTGCCAGGACTCTAAAGTACCCATCGATTATTCCGTAGAGTTCGCACAAAGGGGGAAGGATCGATGTGGCTGCCCCAGTGGCCGGTAGTTCGGTTCCTTTCCATGCCAATTCGTCGGCATACTCGTTACCGGGTATCTCGGAGTGACCGGGAACCCAGCACAGCCTTACGGCCCTGCCAAGCTCCCGAAGCGCCGTCCTGCAATCTCTAACTACCTTCGACCTTACAGAGTTTAGGGCAGCTTGACTGTCCACGTAAATGGTGACCCATTCATTATGGCCTTGATTTGTGTGTCCAATAACCATACTTAAGTGCTTAACTTTCTAAAATATCTACAAGCGCGTTGTTGATTAAAACCAACTAAATCGGCAAACTATGGACCGAGATTTAAGATAACCCATTTTTGGTGTCCCAAAATATCTCAAAAAACTATGACCAATATTACCACAAAACTTGGTCGGAAATTTTGGACAATCTAATTTTTCTTATATTTTTAACATGCAGTGACTCAATCCTTTCAACAAATTTAAAAACAAAACCATTTCTATAAAATATTTGATACGTTATTAAAAACTATTAAAGGTATTGACTTCAAACCTATAAGGAAATTTCTTATTATCCCACAACATCTACATTATTAAAAAAATAGGATTAAGCATTAGGCCAGTTGTATCTCCCATAAAAATAAAAAAATTCATGAATTTTTTAGCGATATTCATCGAAAATTGTTCCTACTATGAAGTATTTATTTTGAAACAAGCACTTGCCAGAAAGGGGCACAATGAGTAGCACCCCCATGAAAACGGGCAAGCTTAAAAATTTCTATATCGAATACTAGAAAAGCTATGGACTTCAAAGCCGATAAATTACAAAACAGTTCAGCTGTATCAGACGTCTGGTTTTAAAAAATAATAATATAAAGGGTACATACACTGCAAAAATTCCATGCAACATATGAACGAACTCTTTGGTACATTATTCCAAATCTTTTAACCCAAACGTTTAGCACAACGAAATTCTTGTGTAGATTATAGTACGAAATGTACAAAATTCTTTTGTGTATGTTACGAAATAAATTTAATATTTTATGGAGTAATTTCATATATATAGAAAAATTGCGAAACATTTTTGGTTACTTAATAAATTAGCAAGCTAAACCCCGGTGTGCTTCTCCACACCTTTCAAAATAAAATTGTTAATTTACTACCTAATATCCAAAGACGTAAACAAAAGCATTTATATATTTTTTTAATTTACTGGTTGCGCTACATAAGTTGAAACAAATTATGAATCAGCCCTACTATTTAATTAACATATAAAAATTGGGAATTTATCAGTTTTATAATTTTGGAGATATTCAGAAAGCTTTAGTTAGAAAATTTCTTTGTAAACTCCATTCTTGGAAAGTACCAAAATATAATTTTAAAAAAGTAGAAAAAAGATATTTCAATTTTTTTGAGCTCTGTCGAACGCAGTTAAATTTTTTTTTCTACGTTTATTGGTTTAGAAGTTATTTAAACTAATAAAAAAGTCCCAAAATATAATTCTAGCTCTTTAGTACCCCTAAGCGCCGAAATCAAAAAATGTACCAAAAACATTATATTATTATTATATTTCTATCTTCATTGGTTTAAAGTTACAAAAAGTACCAAAACATAACTTTAACCCTCTTTCCTCCGTAGGGTCCAATAAATAAAAAAGGCCTGTCGCACGCATTTTGAATTGTGTTCTTATCTTTGTTGGCTAAAAAGTCACACAAAACGCTTAAAAATTCAAAATATGTTTTTAACCTTTTTATCCCCTTTCGGTCCATAATTTAAAAAAGTTCGCAAAAAGTGATTATTATTTTTAAAGCCTATCGAACGCAATTTGAATAATGTTTTTATCTTCATAAGTTTAAAAATAACAAAAAGTACGAAAAGTACCAAAATTTAGTTTTAACCCTTTTCCCCCCCTTTCGATCCAAAATTAAAAAAAAACTCCAGATACACGTCTTTTAATTTTTTAAGGAAAACGCAAAACTTTTTAAATTTTGTTTCTATTTTGTATCCTTCAAAGGTGGTGGGTTACAGATTTTTCCCTTTTTGCCCCCTTTTTCTCCCTTTACGGACCGAATTCATCTGTATTCAAAAAAACATATAAATTTTATTTTCTTTATCAGGCTCAAGTTCAATACTATACTAAATTCTCATTTATTTGCAAATGAAGAAATTAATATTTTTAGTTTTAACTACATTTTTATTAGCGTTAGTTGTTAAGAAAGGAAATTTTTATTGAAAAAACAAGATTTTTTACCGATACTAGCCGAGTAAAATGCATTTTCGAAAAACAGCTACGATTTTCATCATCAGTACTCTTTTTTCGGTTGTTAGTTATTAAGTTGGTTGTAAACATCAGCCATTTAACCCACTGATCCATATGGCGAGGTGAGTCGGCACGAAGTTTTTCCCACCTAAACCAACTAAACCAAAGCTTTTTCTTTTTTCAATTTCTTATTACTAACGCCATCTCTATTTTAGTTTTAACACTAATTAGCGTAGCGTAGTCTTAACCATCTATCAGATGGTATTAAGAGCTACCATATTTTTTTTTTTTTTTTATATGTACAATTTTTCAAATTGTTATATATCACCGTGCCATGTGTGCTTTATGAGTTTTTGTTTTATTTTATTAGTTGAACTATTTGTTTTAAGACAATTTTATTTTCTTTATCAGGCTCAAGTTCAATACTATACTAAATTCTCATTTATTTGCATATTTATTTGATATATAACAATTTGAAAAATTGTACATAACAAAAAAAAAAAAAAAAAAAAAATATGGTAGCTCTTAATACCATCTGATAGATGGTTAAGACTACGCTACGCTAATTAGTGTTAAAACTAAAATAGAGATGGCGTTAGTAATAAGAAATGGAAAAAAGAAAAAGCTTTGGTTTAGTTGGTTTAGGTGGGAAAAACTTCGTGCCGACTCACCTCGCCATATGGATCAGTGGGTTAAATGGCTGATGTTTACAACCAACTTAATAACTAACAACCGAACAAAGAGTACTGATGATGAAAATCGTAGCTGTTTTTCGAAAATGCATTCTACTCGGCTAGTATCGGTAAAAAATCTTGTTTTTTCAATAAAAATTTCCTTTCTTAACAACTAACGCTAATAAAAATGTAGTTAAAACTAAGAATATTAATTTCTTCATTTGCAAATAAATGAGAATTTAGTATAGTATTGAACTTGAGCCTGATAAAGAAAATAAAATTGTCTTAAAACAAATAGTTCAACTAATAAAATAAAACAAAAACTCATAAAACATATAAATTTTTATAAATTTCCTGTATTAAGCTTTACGCGTTTGATAAGTATGTCTATAGTAAATTTTGTTAAGCAATTCATAAGCTGACCTTCCCACACAAATGGGCGTAGCGTGGGCGTGGCGGCAATAATTTTCAAAAAAAAAACTAGCATATTGTTCCTTCCAGACTTGAAATATCTCCCTGCAGAAATATAAAAAAATTGATCTACTGGTCTGGCCAGCTATAAAATACAAACATATATACCTACGTACGTACAAGTCTTTTTTATGTAATAGATAAAATCCTTGCATGCAATTGATTAAAAGTTTCGTAAATAATACGAAAATGCATTTCGAAAGATAAAGGTTACTTTAAAGAGATAACGAATTTCTGGCCTTAAAATTGGATTCGTAATTTAAATAAAATTTTCGGATTATTTAAAAAAAAAAAAAACATTTATACAAATTTTGTTACATGCGTAAAATAATGAAACTTAATAATTAATTTTTTCGTTATAACTACGAAAGTTTCGTAGATATTACGAAAATTTAAAAATTACGAAAAGATTTCATTATTTTCGTAAAACTATAAAATTATAAATTAGTTTTTTTTGTAATATATACAAAAATTTTGTATTTATATAAAAAAAAACTACAATCGTTTTTTTCTTATATTAATGCATGGATTATTTTTAGTGTAAGGTTTGGCATAGCCGAAAATAAAGATCTAAGATGTTTTGTTTTAATTTTTAAAAAAATAAAAGAACACTTTAAAAATCAATAAATCTTACACTTCATATTTATTTATTTTCTCTAGGACGGTGAACTGGTGAACACAAATGACAAAAAGACACATCGTGTGCTATTTAAAGACGGAGCCCTATTCTTCTATCGCACCATGCAGAGCAAAAAAGAACAAGACAGCGGTGTCTATTGGTGTGTGGCAAAAAATCACGTCGGCAAAGCTGTAAGCAGGCATGCCACACTACAAATTGCGGGTAAGTGCAAAACCAATAAAATAAATTGTAAAAGTTACACTTTAAAATATTTCTAATTAAAACAACACAAACTTAGTGGAGGCCAAACAATAAGTGTCTTTAACACATTAACAAGTGTTGGCGAAAAATTAACACTTCTTTTTTAAAAAAAAAAGGAAACCTGCAAAAATAAAACAGAAACTATTTGACTGCAAGTTGTGACAAAAATGTAGGCAGTTTTTCTGCTGCAAAATGTAGCCATAAATCTATCACTTAGACTATTTGTTAAAAAAACATCAATTGTCGGTTTGTGTTTTTTTTATGGTAAAACATATTTAAAGAATAGTTTGTGTGTCTAAATATGTATGTATGCGTGCGCAACATGTTTGTGCTACATTTATCCTGCACTTAGGGAACAGTTAAGCTTTGAGGCTTCATTTAAAGTGCACATTCACATAAAAGAACTAATATGTATGTTTTAAATTTATTTTTCTATTTTTTGGCATTAAATTATATGCACTTAAAGCAGTGTTTCTCAAAATATTTTTTTAAATAGTTAATAAAATAAATAATTTTTAATATACTTAGGTTAGTTCAGGTTAATGGCAGGAGACTACATGGAAGGACCTTAAGGCCCGCAAGGCATACACCTAAGCCCATGATTGGCTTTTGGTGCGCTGCTAGTAAAAAAAAATAATTTTTGGGGTAAAATTTTAACTTTCCAGAAATTTGATGATGCGAACGAAATTAATTTCCCATTCCACACCATCCAAATGTGCCACATCTGGTAAAAGACATAAAACATCGGATTTTGGCCTGGTTTTTATCCGGAACTACATATCCAATTTAGATGATTTTGTCAACAATATTCTGTAGGCTGTATTTTATTTTATACTCTAAGTGAGCGTAGTACCCCTTATACAAATAAAAGAGGTGGTTTAATGTCTTATTTTGCGAACTTATGCACCATCAGCTTTTTTAAAACATTTTTCTTTGTAAGCCAAATATATGGTAAAAATCGGAACAGGGGAAGAGGTAGTTCAAGGCCTTGTAATAGGACGAGGTTATGTTAGGTTAGGTCCAACTCGCCACCTCCAATCGGAGGCCCTCAGGCCCATTGTGAATCCCTTCAGAAGAGTCAACAAAAGAAAAACAAAAGTAAAGCATTCTATAGGTAAAAGGAAAAGAAAGCAAGAGTACCGTCCTCAAGATGTCCAAGAAAGTCAGTAGTCATTGGCCCTGAATCCTCTACCTGCTCAGCCGAACCTTTCCTTGCCAGTTCATTGGAAATCGCGTTGCTGGAAACGTCATAATGACCCGGAACCCAACAGAGTCTAACCCTGCATGTCCCCATGATCGCCCTAAGAGCACGTCAGCAGTCGCTCACGAGTCTATACCTGACATAATGTTCCTTTAGAGCCTTAAGCGCGCCCTGACTATCAACGTAGATTATCACATCCCCTCTCCCATTCGCTTAGCCTGAAAAACGCTGCACTCATTCGGAAGTCTAAGGACCTTTTTTCGCCTGTGTCCATCAGTAAAGACTGCACACCCCTCATACAGCTTCTCTTATCCCTTCCATGCCTCACTATCCGGAAACCCTACTTGGGCAGGATCCCAAAGATAAGTTTCGCTACCATATAGTTCGTCACACCTGACTGCTACAAGAGTTGACCATCCCCGACACCTGCCAAAATGCCGGCATGTCCATCCGAGCATACCCCACGCATACCTTACTCACTAAGTCTATACAAGCTCTTGGCCGCCATTCCAGAACCAAATTACTCGATAGGAAGAATATGTAGAATGATATCCAGCACTGCCTGTGGTGTACTTTTCCTGGCCCTGTAATGCCTAGTACTGCACATCTCTGGACATTTGTCAAGAGCCTTCCTATGTCGCCCCTTTCCAGGGCTCTCCACCGAACGTAAGAACTGGTCTTACAACTGATGTGTAAATCCAATTTTACCATACCCGGTTTCAACCGCCACTGCCTAGCTATGGAGTACCTTTGGGCTTGTAATAGGATAAAAACTAAGCAAAAATTAAAATCACTGATGAAAAAATTAAAAAAAAATTATTATAAGCATTTTAATTCAAAAGAGTTAAAGGAGTTGTAATGCGTTTTTCCCTGTAGTTTACTCTTGTCATGGTCTTAAGCTTGAAACTAGTGTTTGTTCGCTGTTTGGTAGAGAAAAAAGGGGGGGGGGGGAGGGGTTTTCAAAAAAAACATTTGGTAATTTATTAAAATAAATTATATTTGTATGTTGTTGTGTGCACACAATTGTAAGTTAAAAGTAACATAAATGTAAAATTTAAAATTTTCCTTAAATATGTATTACATTTTTATTAATTTTTTTTTTTATTTTTTTCATATTTAACCAGATGAAAAATTTTTATGTTTTAAATAAGACACTAGACTTTTCTTAGATTTAAAGTTAAACATAAAGTTATTAATGTATGCACTTCATCACTGTGTTTTAAGGCATGTGTAACTGACATATGTACGTTCCCTTTATGTGCATTTAAATAAGGCAACAATATTTTTAAATTTATATTTTTTTTAATATAATTTATGTTGTAAAAAGAAATTTTACTTCTTTATATTTTTTCAACACTTAGGATTATATAATAAGTATTTCGAAAATAATTATTTATACAAAAAGGGACATAAGGTAATTTTAATATTTTTACACTTTGTTAAAAGCATCTTAAGTGATAAATTTTACAATTTAATCAAAACTATTCTCTATAGAAAAGTGCTAACTGCCGATTGTATTATTTTTTTTTTCAATATAAAAATAGCTCTAGACAGACAGTGTTTGAGAAAAAGTTCCCTTAAAAATAAACGTACCAAAGTTTGCCCATTAAAATGTTAACCGGAACATAGTGAATGGGAAAAGTTTCAGCTTTTACACAAGAACCGTTTTTAAATTAAAAATATATTTATTTAAAATTGATGTTTGTGCGTGCTTTAAAAATTCTAAGTATAAAACGACTTAGCAATTTAAAATATGGGAAAAATCTTAAACATTTTTTTTAAATTTTTGTTACGCGCGGCTTTCAAGACATATTAACATATTATTTATAAAACCTAAATTTAACTGCTTATTCCTTTATATACTACAAATTTTACTAAATACATACTTCTTAAATAACTAACAGTCAGTTACTGCAAAAATTGTTTGGGTGTCAGTACTGCAACTACACACCAACAACCATATGGCGTTTTTAAATTGTAAATCCGCCCAGATCCAGATGCCAAAGAATAAACACAGGCATGTAGGAAATTTAACAGCAACCTGCTGATGCGACGCTACCACCTTGCATAGTGACACCTTGCCTCTTATTAGGTATATTGCTTTTTTATGTTATTTTGAAGACTGCAATTATGGTGGAATTATGTTGACCAGGTGGTGTTCCTTTAAAAAAAAAACACACTAATTGAAACTGAACTCTAAAATAAGCATAAAAAAGTAAAAATAAATTTAAATTGCCTTGATTTCAGTTGGAAAGGGAATTCCCTTGAATTTTAATGGAATGGCGCAGTTAGAAAAAACATCTTATGGGAAAAAAAGTTTCGAAAAAAATAATTAAGGACTCGAACCCAAAGCAACGCAACTTTGAAAATCTATCGGCGCACAGAGAAAATTAGTACTCATTCAGCAGCAACGCTTATTCGAAAAAACGAAAAACGAAACGACGCAAAGCGAGGTATTGGTGTACATCTTCTGGGATATTGCTGTTGTTATGAATTTTATTTGTTTTCTTGTCTTCATCTGCTGATTGATAACACTGCGGGCGGTCGTGTTGTTGATAACACTTTTGTATTTCTAGTATTTGTTATTCTATTCTTTTTGTGTTCTTGCTCTTATTTTCTTGTATGTAATTTATTAACATTTTATAAAATCTTTTTGAAGCGCAAAGTTGAAAAGAGAAGTGTTTATATTTTACATATTTTTCAAAGGGTGGGAGTAAAAAAAACCAAATTATTGTTTCCGTTATTTTGCCATTTCTAATAACTTTCAAAGTAAAACTTCCAATAGAGTTTAGCAGAATTAGCAACTCTTAAATAATTATTTTATATAAAAACACAAAAAAAGAGGGCGTGGAAATTCACTCAGTAAGCAGATGTGCTTTTGTGAATGAAGTTATAGGATTGCCAAACGATTTTCTTATCATCTTAATTAATTTATTGAATAGAAATATTATTTTAAATATTAATTTATGCATTACGACATGCAAAATAATTTTTAATACGTATAATCCTATCATGTAAAAGCAAATAAATTATGTAGAAGCGGTCAGAAAATGTTGGTTTTAATTTTAAAAACTACACAGAAAAAAATTGATTGAACTTTATTTTAAGCCCACTTTAAGCAAATTTTAAAACCTTTTTTGTAGTTTTGTTGCGTTTTAACCAATTTTAAAGCAATTTTAGGCTAATTTCCTCAACTTTTTTTTTGTTTTTATTTCTGTTTTAACTTTTGTTTTTATAACTACACGGTCTCTGGTGGCAAATTTATGCGGAGGGAGGGTGGAACCGTTATAATAATTAATTGTTCGGATTTGTCGAGTCAGCATCGTATGTTCGCTGTGGAGAAATTTTTTAAGAGTAATGATTCTTACGTAATTGCTCGTCGACAATTTTGTTCAAAGTTCGGTATTCGCCGAATACGTGACCAAGTGTAAATTTATTTAGTTCGTGGGTGCAGAGACTCCCCGCAACTGCTTCGGCTATTAATTAACCAAGGCCAGGGCCCAGTCGATCTTCAAGGACTCCCGAACACATTAAACTTGTTGAAAACAGTTTACGTGAAAATCCGTGACTGGGTCTTCTAAAAGTGATTACTCATGAAATTTTAAAAAAAGAATCTGAAGTTCCATGCTTTTAAAATTTAATTCATTCAAGAACTTAAAGAAGGTGACTTTGATTTAAGCAAGAATGTTTTTGAAACGATGTTGAAGTGCCTTCGCACTGTAAATCCAATTTTATTGGAGCAAAGAGGCTTATTTTCACTTAAACAGCCACGTCAACAAGCACGATTAAAACATCAAAAATCATTGCATTGTCCCAGGGTAACGGTTTGGTATGCCTTATCCACGCATGAGATAAACATTTTCTTCGAAAATTCTCAATGCCAGGCGACGAATGTCAATAGTTAAAATTATCGATGCATAATTACGGAATTCTTTTTGCCAAAACTTCGAGCTTATCCATCATACTCTTCACACACGTGGTTTCAACAGGATGGGGCGATTAACACACAGCCAGAGCTTCGATGAACTTCCTTCGGGAAAATTTCCCGCAAATACTGATCAGTGGCTTTGGGGACATCCCATGCAAACTGAGGTCGCCCGATCTAACTCCCATGGATTTTTTTGTGAGGCGATCTAAAGGGGAGGGCTTGTAATGACAATCCTCAAACTCTTGTAGCTTTAAAGGAAAATATTCGTTGAGAAATCATCTACATTTGTCGTCGTCTAATAGCTATCGTTTATCATAAAATTAAGTACAGGCCTGAGGTCTATATCTTGAATAGTACACAACTATAATACAAGAATATTTGTAGTATTTAAATTTTTTTTAATCGTATGCTCCATAAGTAAAAGAAGATAATTTCTAAAGCTTTATGTGTCTAGAAATGAGTCAACCAGATTTTTTAATTTTCGCAAAGCCTGCTTACTATTTTGACGAAGGATCTAGTGCCACCCAGAGTAGTTCGACATATTTTAACAAGTTTTCCGCCAATCTTTTAAATAGAAATAAGTCAACCAAATATTGAAAGGCTTCGTCCATTTTTGTCCGTACCTATTATTATAGGCTTTTACTTAAAAATAAAACCAAAAATTGTTTTTATAATAAGTTTTTTTTGCTTTTACAACTTTTTTTACTTTTTTTGTATCCAGCCACCTCTTTTCTTAAAATCTTTTATTACTTATTTTGACAATTGCCATAAATTTAATCCATAATTTCATTGTTTTACTTTGAACAATGGTTTGTCTGCATAACTTCTAAGGAAGTTTGCCTCCTTTATTGTACTTTTAATGTTTTTCTATGAAATTTATTGCCTTAAACGTTTCTGCCAAAAACTGCATTTCTGTTACCTACAGACAATACTTTATTTGGAATTATAAGACAACAACTTTAAATAGAATGTTCAAAATGTTTATTGAATTGATATTTAAAGTCTTCCGTTTGTTTATTAAAATCATATCTAACACAACATAGTATATATATGAAAAAAATTAACAGTTTAGTTTAAAACTTATCCCCTTTATATCGGAGGAAGGATTTTACTAAATAAACCAACATACTATTGTAGAAAAGGTAACAATTTATTTACAATCGCTACTTAATTGGTATAATTTAACCAGAGGGATAACGATTTCTCATAAAAGAGAACAGGAGTTTTCTTCACAAACTGTCTATTAAATAAAAAAAAATTTATTAATTACTTTTTAACCCTTAAAATACTTTATTATTACAGAAAAAGCAATATTATCATTTTATAAAAAATATCCTAAACTATTTCAGAAATTATGTAAACAGAGTTTTTAAATATGTTCATTTTAATTAAAGTCTTATTATTTTATTTTTTTTTTATTTTATTTTGTTTTGTTTTATTTTATTTTATTTTAATTTATTTTATTTTATTTAATTTAATTTTATTTTATTTTATTTTATTTTATTTTATTTTATTTTATTTTATTTTATTTTATTTTATTTTATTTTATTTTATTTTATTTTATTTTATTTTATTTTATTTTATTTTATTTTATTTTATTTTATTTTATTTTATTTTATTTTATTTTATTTTATTTTATTTTATTTTATTTTATTTTATTTTATTTTATTTTATTTTATTTTATTTTATTTTGTTTTGTTTTATTTTATTTTATTTTATTTTATTTTATTTTATTTTATTTTATTTTATTTTATTTTATTTTATTTTATTTTGTTTTATTTTTTTTATTTTATTTTATTTTATTTTATTTTTTTTTTATATTATTTTGTTTTATTTTATTTTATTTTATTTTATTTTATTTTATTTTATTTTATTTTATTTTATTTTATTTTATTTTATTTTATTTTATTTTATTTTATTTTATTTTATTTTATTTTATTTTATTTTATTTTATTTTATTTTATTTTATTTTATTTTATTTTATTTTATTTTATTTTATTTTATTTTATTTTATTTTATTTTATTTTATTTTATTTTATTTTATTTTATTTTATTTTATTTTATTTTATTTTATTTTATTTTATTTTATTTTATTTTATTTTATTTTATTTTATTTTATTTTATTTTATTTTATTTTATTTTATTTTATTTTATTTTATTTTATTTTATTTTATTTTATTTTATTTTATTTTATTTTATTTTATTTTATTTTAATTTATTTTATTTTATTTTATTTTATTTTATTATATTTTATTTTATTTTATTTTATTTTATTTTATTTTATTTTATTTTATTTTATTTTATTTTATTTTATATATTTATGGTTATGCCTTAAACGACCAACCCTAATGTGCTTATTTATGTAAACTTCCGTATTTACCTTTACTTATGTAAACGAAAAGAGATATGTGATTGTAAATAATTTTTCGTGTTATTTTCATTACAGTTTTACGTGATGATTTTCGCGCACAGCCCAAGGACACACGAGTAGCCAAAGGTGAAACAGCATTGCTAGAATGTGGCCCACCTAAGGGTGTACCAGAGCCAACACTCATATGGATGAAGGTAATATTAATTTTTTTTTAGTCTACACTATTTTGTTAGAAGAAATCGCTATTAAAATATAAATAACAGCTTAGTTGATATGAGTATTTACAAATATTTATATAAAGCAAGAAGCAAAGTTACATGTTTTTACATCGCGAGCTTAGTTTCGCATAAGACTAGAAAAAATAAAACAAACCTCAAAATTAAAAATGTTAAGGATTTGATGAGCAGCTTTAAATAAAGAATTTAAAATTTAAATCCGAAAAAGAGCTATGTAGACAACCCAATATATAAGGAATTCGGAGATTACCGGCTAAATTGCTGTACGTCCTTGTATTTTTGAACGAAAAAAAAATTAAATATATTTCACTTTCTTAATTACTTTTGAAAAAAGCTTTAAAGGTTCTTCGTAATCACTAAAATATATTTTCGTAAAATAATTTTTTTCTTAAAAGATTGCCTACCCAAGTCTAAAAATGTAAATTCTCTGGCTTTCCTCAACCCTATTTCCACCTAAATTTGTCTAAATTTTTAACAAAAATAATAGAAAATTTTTAAAGCAATAACTGCAAAATGATTTCTTTCTTTTAATAATGTGGATATTTTCTATCGATTAAATATATATAAATGTTTTGTTATGTTTTGCCCATGAAAATACTCGCCATTCCCTAACAAAAAATAAAGGCGGTACTTTCTAGTGAGCGTTTACAATTATGTGTGACTTAAGAAATAAGTTTAATATACATATCGCACTGGTTCGTCTTTAAGGAAGTCACCTCAAAATTTTCCAATTCCCAATCGATGTACAGTGGTAATATCATACCAGTTTTTTTTAACTGAAAATTTTATAAATTTTGAGGGGTCGGTGTCATATTTCAACCCTCTTGGCGTGATTAGGGCAACTGAAGTGGTTTTTACCCTCATTATTTTTAAATTTTTTAGGGACTTTTATTTTAATTTTTTATGTTTTGTATGGCAACCTCCATAGGTGATAGAGATAGGGGGTAAGTATGTTTTAGGAATATGTTTGAGAAGAAAAATTAATGTGGATCTATGATACATTTTATTCCTCTAGGGGCGACTCCGGGGAAATTGTAGGGATTTTTAACTTTTTTATAATTTTGTGCTTGGAATATGTTTAGGAGGGAAAACTAGTGGGAGTCGGTCTCTAAGCCCGACTCTGAGGAAGTTGTGGGGTTTTTACCCCATTTTTAAATTTTTTTTGTGGCAACTCTTTTAGAGCGTGAAGATAGGGGGTAAGTATGTTTTAGGAAAATATTTTCTGGATAAGCTAATAGGACTTGTTCGTTCTCTTTATTGCTCTAAGGCCGAAACATGTTTTTCGTAAAATTTTGTACGGCAACCCCATTAGGTGGCGGAGATGGGGGGTAAGTATATTATAAGAATATGTTTGGGAGGAAAACCCAATGGGGGCTGTGATACATTTTATTTCTCTAGGGGCGATCCCAGGAAAGTTTTAGGGGACTTACCCTATTTTTTTTTTAATTTTGTATGGCAACCCTCTTAGGGCGTGGAGATAGTAGGGGCCGAATCTTGATAAGTTTTTACATCATTATCGTAAATTTTGTACGGTAACTCCCTTAAGGGATGGAGACAGGGGTGTTATACTCTGTAATGCATTTTATTCCTCTAGGGGCGACTCCGAAGAAGTCGTAGAGGTTTTTACCCTATTTTTTCAAACTTTGTATGTCAACCATGTCAGGGGCTCCGGATAGAGGGCAAATTTGTTACACAAAAATGTTTGGGAGGACAAATTATTTGGGATCGAAGATAGGACGTAAGTATGCTAAAAAAATTTTTCGTGGGAAAAAATTAACAGGAGTCGGTCTTAACCTGTACATTGTACAGGGAAACTTTGAGGCAGTTGCGAAGGTTTTTATGTACAATTTTAAAGAAATAAACAGAGGTAGTCTTGGTTTTGGGCTTATATCACAATCTGTTAAGCGACAATTTTGATAGATTTTAGTTTGATACCACTTACGAGTCTATGCGCATCGGGGGGCTTCAGTCATAACACGGACAGACAGACCTGGCTAAATCGACTTCCCTTTCTATAAGGATGCTTTATGGTGCCGCAAATGGAAAATAAAGAAATAACAAAGAGAATGACTTATGTGAAGGGTATAACAAGTTAATAAAGTGATTTTTTTAAAGTTTCTTTTATAGCTTATCAGGCTAATTGGTTCAATTTTATTGCGAGAGGAATTTCTTCAAAAGCTTTATTTTCCTGACACTAGGCCGAGTGCAATGCATTTTCGGAGCCCGCTAAAGCTCCACATCAGCACTCTTTGTTCGGTAACGAGCGCTGGTAGCAAATATCTTTTATTTAACCCAAATTTAATAGAAATTGGAATACAGAAATATTTTTTATATTCACATACATTTATTCTTTAACAAGTTTAATTCTGTGGCTAGAACAAAATTTGCGGTCTGCCATTATGCTATCTTAAGGTGTTGCCATTTTCATTTATTTATTATTCTTGCTATTACCATATTTTTGCCGTTTGCATCTCTATTTAGTTGATGTTTTTTTTATATTTCTATAAAGAAACTGAATTAAAATTATTTATTTTAAAGAAAAAATTATGGTTTTGGTGTACAGCTGGGGACATATTTTAAAAACTTTGGTAGATTTTTATAAATAAGTAGTAAATTATTTAAATTTCTTTAAAAAGTAGATATTTTTTAAATTTAGAAAACAAAATCCAGTTTCTAAATATTTGCATATCTGGGATCAATAAAATTACGCAACTCGTAAACATTAGTGTATATTTCGGGTTCTTCTGGGCTTTTTCCACCACCTACTACCACACCACAAAGTTCACCATTTAAAATTGCTGGACCACCTGAATCGCCGTTTTGGCTCCACCTGTTTTCTGGTTCGAAGGCACAGAACACGTGCTTTTTTAATTTTTGGAAATAGAACAACTTACATTCCAAGTGATCAATCACTGTTACTGTCATTGTTCTTAAGTTTTTAGAGCAAAATTGAGTTTTCTTTTTAAATTTTCCCCAGCCATATACTTGTAACAAATCGTCAGTTTTAATTTTACGACTGCACAGAGGAACTATTCTGCAACTTCAGAATTTAATTTAAGCAGCGCAACATCATAATGTTTAAATTTATTGTTGAAATTTTCGTGTATTTTAATTTTTTCGACCGTATATCTTAAGGCTTGTTCAGATAAATAAGTAGCTCCAGCTACAACGGTGAAGTTGTCAGAATTCTTCTTAATAACACAATGGGCTGCAGTGACAACGATCTTTTCAGATATTAAAGATCCTCCACATCTAAATACACCGTCGTATAATATCATTACTATATATGGCGCCTGGTTAATATCAATGGAAATGCCGTTTATAATTCGTGACTGAATTTTCAAAAGTCCTTTTGATTTAACCATTATATTTTGATTTATTTCCCTGGCAATTGTAGAAATATTTTCGTACGCAGGTTCTTAAATAAACTGTGGGAATATCTTGAGTTAACAACTCATTTTATAAAAATTTTTCTTGGCCTTCAGAAAATAAATTTTTTCGGTATTTTTAAAGTAAATAAGAAATAGCATAAACATATGGAGGTATTTATGTCTGTGAATAAATGAGGAATTTTAAAAATTTGTATGCCCTTTACATGGTTTCAAGGTTATATATCAATTTGTCATTCCGCTTGAAACTTCTATTATATTTAAATTTAAATGTATATATTCTCTATCCCTGTAGATAGGTCAATTAAATTAGATATGTCCGTCTGTCCGGTTGACAAGTTTCTCGTGAAGGAGGCAGCCTTCGGGCATACCTTCCATTAGAGACAACTGCCAATGTCTACCTCCTCGAGGTATTGTCCGGGCAGCTTTTAGTAAAATTAAAAGGCTTTATTTTGCCTTCAGATATACAAGGGCTGCCTTTACTCTGATCCTAATGGGAAAAGGTTTGGATTTTTGTCCACAGTGCTTTCAGCCCCTACCTACCTGGTCATAACGTGGGAAGAGACTTAAAGATCCATCTATACTCGATTATACATATAAATATGTGGTTCGCCACATAGTGGGGTTGATTCAGATGATCCTCGATGATTCTGTGCCTAACTATCTATAATCACATTACCTTATCATCTAATTTTAAGAATTCAGGAAGCCAATGTTTGTAAGTACCTAAGAAATCATTGGTAGAGATAGACGGGTATAAGTCCCAAAATAAATTTCTTCAGATATTGCACGACTGGCCAGAATGCTATTTAATACCACAGGGATAAGAAAGCCCCCGCGTGACACACAGTCTAAAGCCACCTGGGGCCTAAAGTACTGGCAGAACTATTATTCAGTACTAAGATCACTATGAAATATTTTCCTACGGGTATGTGCTTATGTAAATGACAACGTATGTTTGTCCGTACGTTTGCTAAAATTCAGTTTTCAGAACCAAGTCAAGTCTCACGACCCATGTTGAGATGTAAGCAAAATAATAATTAAAAAAAATCAGAAATAAGAAAAAAATACTTTTTTTCCACTATTCTGACTTTCTATTTACTTTTGTTTCTGGAATCCTAGTTAATTTCAAAAAATCCGAAAAAGTACCAAAATGGTAAAAAAAGTTATTTATGTTCACTTTGATGACTTCCAACTTCATTCTCGACTAGAAGATTTAAATTTTACGTTTTTAGAGTTAGAGTTTGTCTCAAAAAATGCTTGAAAGTACCAATAATGTGAAAAAAAGTACTTTTTGACTACTTTGCTGACTTTTGACTTTAATCTATATGAAACGTTGTTTCTTTCATATTTATAAACTCATAATCCCTTAAAGTGAGAAGAAGTAACAAATATGTTCAAAATTACTTCTTGTCCACTTAGTTGACTTCCGACCCTAATGGTATTCCACAGCCTTTCTTTTCTTCTTCAATATTGAAAATCTCAAAAATGTAAAAAGTACTGCATAATTTATTTAGGATTTTTGTAATATGTTTCTATTAAATCATTTGGGATATAAATTTATAATTTGTTTATTCTTTTTATAGTAGTTTTTCAATGTTGATGTCAATAAAACTGCGCATCTTGTAAACATTAAGATATACATCCGGAAAGCCAGGGTCATTTCTGCTTGACGATATCACACCGCATAGTTCCCCGTTTTTAATCGCAGGCCCACCTGAATCTCCACCAGTAATAAATCTTCTGTTCGCTTCAAAAGCACAAAACACATTTTCCCAAATTTTTGTTAAAAACTTTCGACATTTAAAATTAAGAATTACTTCAACTGTCATTGTTCTTAATTCAGCTTTATCGGCTGCATTTTCTCTTCCCCAGCCATATACTTGTAGGTGATCGCCCTGCCAAACATTTTCACTGCATAAAGGAACGGTTTCGATATTTCCATTATTAACTTCAACATTTAGCTTAAGCAGCGCCACATCATTAGTAAGATAATCCCTGTTGAAATTTTCATGTATTTTAGTATTGGTGACTGTATATCTTGAATTCTTTTCATCTAAGTAAATAGCTCCGGCTGCTACTATAAATTTTTCAGTCTTTCTCCCGAAGACACAATGGGCTGCTGTGATAACGATTTGTGGTGTAACTAGGGACCCAGAACATTTATGTGTACCCTTGTATAACAACATTACCAAATATGGCGCTTCACTAATGGCGACAGGAATACCATTGAATATGTGCGACTGAATTTTCGGTGAAACAATAGATAATTTGGAAAAAAATAACAGACAAATTGTGAGCAAATTCAAGAGACTTTTTATTTCAACCATCATTTTTTGACTAACTTTACTTAACTTTGTTTAATCGTCTAAAATAGCTACCAAATTTATACAAATATTTTTTGGCCTTCACGACACAAAATTTGTCAATATTTTTCAAATGAAGTACATACATACATATAAAACGTGAAGTAAAACTGTCTCTAATGTGTTAATTGAAAAAAAATATTTGAATATTTTTTTTCTATAAAGAGCTACAAGGAAGCACCTTAAATTCAAAAATGGATTTATTTTATTTTGTAAAACTAAAAAAAACAAGTAAGAGCGTTATATTCGGCTGTGCCGAATCTTATATACCCTTCACATTGGTCTTTAAATATACCCAGCCGAGTAATTTTGTACTGCAAATAATATAATAAAAGTCCTTGTGTGAGTTTTAAAGTCCATAGAAAACTTTAAAAATTTTAACGTTCGTATGAATAATAAAAATAGATGAGGAACGTTTGAGGTCGACAGTAATGCAAGTTTTTGACATTATTTATATTAAAAGGTTAATAAAAGTTGTTAATTTTTATGGGATGTTCCCTGCTCCTCTCCAACTTTTTTTCCAAAATGTATGAATTATTTGATTATTACTTTTAATAGAATATTCAAAGTCGATAGCTTTTATAGTTTCCGAGATATAGCGTATCGAATATTTTATAATAGTTGTCGATTTGTATGGGAGCTACCCCTTTTTTTGCCCCCACCCAAAAAATTTTTTCTTTAAGGCGTAGCCCTTTGCGTGCAATTACTTTTTGTAGAACATTTCATTTCGATATCTGTTATAGTTTCCGAGATATAGCGTATCGAATATTTGATAATAATTGTCGATTTGTATGGGAGCTACCCCTTTTTTTTGCCCCCACCCAAAAAATTTTTTCTTTAAAGCGTAGCCCTTATGGCCCAATTACTTTTTTTGGAACATTTCATTTCGATAGCTGTTATAGTTTCCGAGATATAGCGTATCGAATATTTTATAATAGTTGTCGATTTGTATGGGAGCTACCCCTTTTTTTGCCCCCACCCAAAAAATTTTTTCTTTAAGGCGTAGCCCTTTGCGTGCAATTACTTTTTGTAGAACATTTCATTTCGATATCTGTTATAGTTTCCGAGATATAGCGTATCGAATATTTTATAATAGTTGTCGATTTGTATGGGAGCTACCCCTTTTTTTGCCCCCACCCAAAAAATTTTTTCTTTAAGGCGTAGCCCTTTGCGTGCAATTACTTTTTGTAGAACATTTCATTTCGATATCTGTTATAGTTTCCGAGATATAGCGTATCGAATATTTGATAATAATTGTCGATTTGTATGGGAGCTACCCCTTTTTTTTTGCCCCCACCCAAAAAATTTTTTCTTTAAAGCGTAGCCCTTATGGCCCAATTACTTTTTTTGGAACATTTCATTTCGATAGCTGTTATAGTTTCCGAGATATAGCGTATCGAATATTTTATAGTAATTGTCGATTTGTATGGGAGCTACCCCTTTTTTGCCCCCACCCAAAAAAATTTTTCTTTAAAGCGTAGCCCTTTGCGTGCAATTACTTTTTGTAGAACATTTCATTTCGATATCTGTCATAGTTTCCGAGATATAGCGTATCGAATATTTTATAACAATTGTCGATTTGTATGGGAGCTACCCCTTTTTTTGCCCCCACCCAAAAAATTTTTTCTTTAAGGCGTAGCCCTTTGCGTGCAATTACTTTTTGTAGAACATTTCATTTCGATATCTCTTATAGTTTCCGAGATATAGCGTATCGAATATTTTATAACAATTGTCGATTTGTATGGGAGCTACCCCTTTTTTTGCCCCCACCCAAAAAATTTTTTCTTAAACGCGTAGCCCTTAGCGTGCAATTACTTTTTGTAGAACATTTTAAGTCGATAGCTGTTATAGTTTACGAGATATAGCGCATAAAATATTTCACCAAATTTGTGCAATTGTAGAAAAAATACCCCTTCCCCTGGTCCTATCTGAAAAAATTTTTTCCATTATTTAGGTCCCTTCTTTAGGATTATCCGTGCCAAGTTTTGTGGCAAGAGTGACTATACTTACTGAGATATATAGGGATATATGCACCGATTTTGTCCTAAAAAAAATGGGTTACTCTGGGTTTTCGCTTATATCTCGGTCAATTGTGAACCGATTTTGCTGATTTTAAATAGCGATTGTTAGCGGGATATTTGTGATCGTTTGACACCATTAACTGGTCTGTATCTTTTTATTTGACTCCGGAAACTTGATTTCAACAGACGGACAGACGGACAGACGGACAGACGGACAGACGGACAGACGGACAACGCTAAATCGGCTTCCCTATCTATAAGGATCCAGAATATATATACTCTATGGGGTCGCAAATGAATAATAAAGAAATTACAAACGGAATGACAAAGTGATATATACCCTATCACTATCTGAAGGGTATAAAAATGCGTAAAATGAGACAGTTGTTACCATAAATTGTTTCTATTTTACTGTTGGGGGACTTAAACGTTAACTGTTAAAGAAAATGACTTACAGATAGAGAAACGAAATGCTTGTTTACAAACGGAATAATGAATTTCAGTCAAGTGAAGGTTACACAGAAAAAATTTCAACAAACAAGTACCAAAAACTGTTTGACTATTAACAAAAACTGTTGACGATTTTTTTTGTTGAGCCACTTGTTCTTTAACGTATTTTAAAATTTCTCTATAGATTTTTAAAATTTTCAAAAAGCAGTTTACAATGCTCGTAACAAATATATTTATTTTATTTACAATTTTAGTTGTTATGTAGTGCCTATTTAACAATAAAATAATTGTATTTACAATTTGGTTGTCAATATGACAGTTAGTTTTTGGTTTTTTTTCTGTGTATAACAAGACCTTGCAATAACTTTTAAATAAATAAGGAAATTTTTTTAAGGTTTTCCAGCTAAATAAATAAAAAAAATAAAATGATCTTGAAATAATAACAATCCATCTCAAATAACTATGCTTAACTGTTTAAATAAAAAAAATTTAACCTTCAAATACCTTCAACAGATATGGAATTTAATAAGTGAAAAAAAAACATTTTAATGTTTTTTACCTTACAGAAAACAAAGAACACGTAATTTGTTTTTTTAATATGTTTAAATTTCTTCTTCAAATTTCAAATATGAGACGTACAACCACGTATCAGAAGTAATAGCTTTATATTCGCATATGCCGAGTCTTATACACCCTTAACATTGGTTATCTTGCATTTTCATTTTGCTGATCTCGCCAAGTTGTTCTCAGTTCATTATTTATTTTCATCTATAGATATTTAAATTCTTACAGACTAAATGATATTATACAAAAGGAAATAATATTTTAAATGTAAAATAATTTTACTTTCTAAAACCATTTTTTTTTCCGTGAAACAAATAGGATAATAATATTTATAAACGTTTTCAAATATACGACGAAAGTAGTCTTTATTAGCATAAGCAAATATACAGCATTTTAGCTTAACAACTAAAAGTTATGAGTGTGCGTAGTTGGAACCTTTAGGTTTATATAACTAAGAAAGTACCAGAATCCACATCTCCCCAAAATAGTCCAAGTAGGTATGAAATACTTAGCATTGTTCGACGGCTTTTTTAAGTTGAAAGCCTAATAAGACCCCCGTTCAACATAAGGCGGCAGTACATATGAACTCTATCCAAGGCCTCAAATATATCAAGAACGGTTTTTGCACCGATTTAATACTAAAAATACAAGTTGGGCCAAAATTAGTCATCCGATGTTGTTTGACTCTCATTTTTTTTTTAATGGAAAACTACAATTCTGTTTTTTTGATTATGTTTAAGTGAACCTTAAAAGTTTTATTGGTCCAATCTGGAACGAATAAATTAGGTTATTTGCGGGCCAATGTAAATCGTTAAAACGAGAGATGAGGTAAGCCGGAAACGCCGCCTCTAGAATATCGTTTTCGGTTCGCGCAGGGTGTGCCGTTGTTCTGTTCTGTTGAAACCACATGTTTTTCAGTCCTAATTCATTCAACTGCGACAGAAAAAACTTGGCCAACATGGCTTTATAGCGCGCACCATCCGCTGTTGTCGTTTGACCAGCAGCGTCTTTGAAAAAATGGCCCGATGACTCCTCTAGCGTAAGCAGGGCACCATGCATTCACTTTAAGCAGGTTTAATGGCTCCTCGTGCATCATTTGTGGATTTTTGGTGCCTCGGTAATGATAGTTTTGCTTGTTAACGTACCCAATGAAGTGGAAATGAGTCTCATTGCTCATGATGTCTAAAAATCGTCCAATTCGGCCTCAAGATTGAGGATGGCCTGGGCATAGGTTACACGCATTTGGCAGTCAAAAGGCAGGAGTTGATGCACGTACTGGACTTTGTACGGGAACATGCGCAGGTCTTTGACTGAAATTCGCCTTAGGGACGACCGGCTGATGGCTAATTGCGAGGTACGGCGTCTGGTCGATGTAAATGGCGACAGCTTGACATCCTCGCCAAGAGTAGCGATGTACTCAACAAAACGGACACTTCAGAGCTGGCCACTCTTGAGAGCGTCTTGTCTAGTTCAGTACTCTTCCAGGTTGGTGGCCAAACGGCGAAGTGCTTGCGAAGTCGGTACTGGACGACCTCATACGAACTGTTACGCAAAAAAAAGACACGATAATTCCGCTTTCGGGGGGAGTGTGTCGCTTCATGGCTTCTGCATTTGTATTCTACATCTGTTTAGTTCACAAATGTCAAAACAGATTTAACATTGGCCGCTATTCGCAATAGGGTGATTTCTTCTGGCCCACCTTGTATAAATGGTGTTGGAAGGATCACATATAATTAATTCATATTCAGAAATACGGCAAACGTAAAATGTATATAAATACTAATAAAACCAAGAGCATTGTTTGCTTTTTTGACAGTTTGACAGTTTGACAGCTTGTGATCCAACAGAATACCAATATGGAGAATATTTTTAATTTCTCCAATGTGGATTAATTAACATAATATACGGTGTCAGATTTGCTGATTCTTTGGAATGAGATACCTTTACATTTTTTTGTATTAAGATCCATTTAATTAACTTTGCGTAATTCAGAAAATTTTGCGGATATCCTATGAGACGTTTAGAATACGAGATAACTGAAGGGAGGTCATTTATGAATAACATGAGCAATAATGGATCCATATGAGTTAAGTCCTATTGGATAGATGACTGCAATGCTAAATCCCATTTCTAAAAGTTTGTAAAGTAAAAGATCATGATTTACAAAAGTCGGTGTAGACTACATATGATTGCATGTTGTTTATAAAACCATTATTTACGGTAGTAGGAAGTTACAAAATGTTAGTTACAGTTGAACGTGATTTGCAAAAACCATGTTGACCTTAAGGCAATATGGATGGAATTTTATGTGACCGGATCTATGTTAATATTTGTGTTTGTAGGGAATAGCATTCAGCTATTAATAATTTTTTTTCTTAATTATTATGGTCTCTGATTTAGTTTTGTATTTTAATACCATAGTACGTACAAATGAGGACAAGTATAAAAAAACTTACTTGAGTAAGTGCGGAAAGAGGAATAGCTCCATGCAAACTATGCAATTTAATAAAATATTTTATATTCTTTACTTTTTAAAATTAATATAAGCTAACGACTTCAATCCTGCCAAGAATTAGTTTATAGTAATATAAGAATTTGGAAAAAGAATTTGGCTCCAGCGAAATCACCACAGATAAAATAAAGCGAATAAAAACAAATAGAAATTGCCATGAAATTATTTCATCTTCCAAATGCATTCAAGTTGTATTAAGAACTTTGTTGAAGGTTAAAAATTTTCAAACTAATCATAAATAAAACATAAAATAAGCCGTAAGGATCTTTATACTTAAGCATAATAATATACATAAGGCGTATTAAGATTAAACTAAATAACTTTATTTATTTTAAGCTAAATAAACTATTTCTAATATTTATAGCAACTATAACTTTCAAATATTTAATATAAATTTTTTCTACTTTTTATGCTCATATTTTACAACAACATTTGTAAATTGAGTTTATTCATTTATTGTTAATTTTTTATTTTCTCTTGTTTTTCATGTAACCTCTTCTAACGTACAGGATGGAGTTCCTTTGGATGAGTTAAAGACGAAATCTTATGGAACCACATCACGTATACGTATTGTTGATGGTGGTAATTTATTGATAAGCAATGTCGAACCAATTGATGAGGGTAACTATAAGTGTATCGCCCAAAATATTGTTGGTACTCGTGAATCCAGTTATGCTAAATTAATTGTACAAGGTAAGTCTTTAAATCACAAAAGTAGAAAAATGTAATGATATTTAACACATACATATCGTTACATTAATATAAGAAGGCTCTATGTCATATTTTTTTCTAATTCCAGACTTTTGTTTATTTGGATAAATGGTCTGTTCATATATAATAATTAGCCAAAAAAATGTCTTCTATATTAGTTTAGCGATATACTCTTTATGTATATATTTAAGTATATATTTAAATGTTTATGATTAAAATTATTAAAGGGACATCAAATATAATTTGTAGGATAGGCACATGCGAGTTGCCTAGAGAAATGTGTTAATACCTGATTGGCTGACGATTAGTTAGTACTGTTTCATAATAACTTTGCTCCAATTGTTCTATACTTTAATTTGAGAACTTTAATTTTAGTATGAAACTGGCTGGACTAACCTAAGTAATTTATTTAGTTTTTTGATTAAAAATACTTATTGTTAGTTTGCAAAAGCGAATAATTAATTATAAAAATATAAAAGAAATATTTCATTTTGTATAGAAATATTCAACAAACTCCCTTTAAAATTAATTTACTATTTTCAACACTTGGATGGAATATCACTGAAATTATCAAGCTTTTCTTATGTTTTTTTAGAAAATTAAAAGTACTCCATAATTAGGGTGACCATTTATTCGTTCCCCAAAATCAGTGTACTTTTGGGTTTTTTTCTAAATATGATCTTTTTAGTTTTTATAGCTTAAGAATTTTCTTCAGTTTTGGGGATTGACCTTAAATTACTTTCTAAACCAATTTAAGAGTGTCCGTCCGTCCGTTCGTCCATATGCCTTTGTCTTCTTGTAATGAAAGTCCAGGTTTGAGATACATGATTTTGTAAAAAAAAACTTAAAAATTGTTACAATAAACTATAAAATAGTTAGGTTTTTATCCAAAAATTAACAAGTGATTTAAAATCTAATTATTTTTAAAATTTTTATAATCTATTTTAAATGGTTTAATATTATTTCACTAACTTTGGCATTTACCAATTTGCCCATTATACATAAAACACTGGTTCTTCATGGTATATTTTAGAAATAAGTAGGATTTTTTTATGATTTTACACTCAAAGCAAATAATTTTGTTTTTAAGTAAGGATATTTTGTCTCAATTTAAATTTTTTTTTAAATAAAAAAAGTTTAGAAGGGACCAGGCTTTTTAATATTATTTCTTGAGTTGATAACATCAAAAACTTTAACATCTATTTTATTGAAGAAACTCAAGGAAACATTTTTTATTTTATAACACTATAAAGACATTTTTTTATTCTTGTCTACCCCCTACTGAACTGATCAAAACCTGAGTTAAAATAAGGCAAAATTTGTTTGTAAACATTTCGTGAACATCTGTTATGTCTGTTATATCCTTGCGGGAAAAAGTAGTTGTCTGTAGCGGTCATTAGGATGGGCTTATTTGGAAATTTTGTTAGTCCCGATTTGTATACTGGTATTTAAATGAAATTTGGTGAACAGTTTTTTTATTATGCAAGGAAATAGATGCACAAAATATTAGCAAAGTAATTAGCTTTTAAATTTTTAACTATTTTTCAATAAAAATGGAAATTTTTATACACTTTAAATAAAATCATCATATTTCCAAGAAACTTATAATATAAAAGGGCTTTTAAAAATCTAAACAGATCTTGATCAAATTTTTTTAAATTTGTGGCATAAAATTATTGATCTTTTATCTGTGAGTATTAGAGACACTAACCATCAGCTTAAGCTCCATTCACATAATGAAAACTACAATTTCTTGCACCAATTTATTGTTTGTGTTATTTCAAAAAAAAATATTAAATTTAAGCAGTTTTAAGTAATTGTGACTGAATTAAAGAAAATTTAGCATTTTGAAATGTTTAAAAATAAACGAGTATTCAAATCTTTAAACATAAAAGAACAAATAAAATAAAAAACAACCACAACAAAGACTTGAAAGAATAACATCTCAGCAGGATTTAGCACGACAAGGTTGTAGTTCTGTAAAAATTTTGTTAAAAAAAAATAATAAAATGATTTCACGATTTGTGATTTTTTCAGAATTTTAAAGGAAATTATTAAATTTAATTTGACTTAAAAGAAAAAGAATAAGGCAAAAATTTAACAGCAGTTTTAAATTAAGGGATTAGGGTATAGCACTTTGTCATTTCGTTTGCAATTTCTACAATATTTATTTGCGACCTCATAAAGTATATACAAGGCTGGCAAAAAGAAGTTAACCGCTATTGCTTGACTTTAATTTTTTTTCTAAATGAAAACCTTCGATTCTGTTTTACGATTATGTTTAACATGACATATCTAACGACATGCCAAAGAAGGTTGTGAAATTATACCAAATCCCATGTTGTAATAGCATAATGAATTGAGTAGGAGAGAAAAGGGATACAAAATTTGACAAATGTTCGGTAAATGTTTATTTTTGAAACCATTTTTCAAACTTAGGCATTCTCATTACATCAGAGGTGTGAAACAAGGCCATTAGTTTGTCAAACAAACCACAAGCAATCAAAATCAACACAAAAATGTTTAATGTTGTTTTTGTTTTATAAAAGTAGAACTTAAGCCATTTACAGTTACCAGAAAAGAAGGCGAAAAAACAGCTTTTGTTTTTACGAACACCATCTGTGTAAACATGAAAAATATTTAGGAAATACCTTTATGCTCTTTTCCTAAGCACGAAGAGAATTTTGTAATATTTTGATTGTGGAAAGTCTAAGTGCTTTGTATTGTCATGTAAAGCCACCTTTATCCATCAATTAAAAGGGTATAAAAATTACTGTATACTCAGCATTTTGAAAATCTTATACTGAAAAAAGATCATCACTCATTTTTGTGTTTTCTTGGGCCATCTTTTTTTTTTATCAATTATTCTACTGCTGTTTAATTTTGACATTGAATTACATATTTTATTTGACCTTGTGTTAAAATAAGTAAACAAAATTTTTTCTTAAACCAATAAATTCCACTAGAAACATACACATACTTTAAAAGACAAATAAAAATAATTTTTATATTCAGTTTTTAACTTGTTTAATAAAAAAAAACAAGAAAGCAACTTATAGTCGGTCAAGCCCGATCACATAACAGCCTACACCACAACCTATTTTATATGTATAAAGCACCACCGTATGCACAAAGTGTACGCAGGTCAAGGTGACTTTTGTGAGTGGGCTGTTTTGAGTTTGCGGGTACGCGCCTTGAGGGGTGTATGATCAGTAATGAAGGAATATTCAGAAAATTTAAGTGGTAGCATTAAAAATGTAATTTTCAAAAGCTGGAGTCATAATAGGTTATAAGTAAATGTAAAATGTCGTAAAAATAGAGAAAAATTAGATGCAGTTTTTGCCCAAAATAGTTACTTTAGAAGGAAAATTATATTTTAAATAAGAATTAAGGGCACAAAATTAAACACATGTGCGAAATTTCGTAAGGACAGAGGCAGTTCGAAAAGACTTTATTTAAGAAGAAAAAAAATTATATATTTTTTTGTGATCCAGAAAGATTGAAAATCTTAATATATTGTGTTTTTCTCAAATATTGTTTTAATTGATTTTTTTTAACTAACTGTTTTAAAAAATTGTTTTGCTTAAGTTCATATTTTAATTTCTTTTAATTAGAAGAAAATAATATTTTTTGCTAATATTTAGAAGAAACTTTATTTGAAAAAGAAAGTTTTTCAACGGAAACTAGCCGTAAAGAATGCATTTTCTACACCAGCTACGTAATTCCATCTTCAGTAATCTTTGAAATGTAGTAGTGTTTTTGGCTTTAAAAATCACATATTTAAGTTAAATGTTATCCACAAAGGACGGAAGTTTTTTTTTGTAAACTAGGACGAAGTTTTAATATTTCTGAACACACTTAAAGTTATCTGATTGAAAATTTTGTGAACAGATTAAGTTGTTTAAAATACAAAAACTTTGAAAAGTACTTGAGAAAAAAAATTATCAAAAAAATAATCTACAAGATTTACACACATTTTTTATGCAGGGAACTGAAATCAAATGAAAGGAATATCTAAACATAAAGTGCCAAAATTAGCATAATCAAAAAACCAAGAAGTTAGAATTTTTTTCCTAATTGAAAAATTGTAATCCATACAATACATTTGCCAAAATCTTGTCCAGCAATAAATTAATTGTTTTTAGTTTGCCCAAATGGCAAAAAAATGCAAAAATCCCTTTGCAATTAAGTTTTAATATTTTTTTTTAATTATTTTTTTTATTTTTGCTTATAAACTTTTGTTAACAAACTATGGTCAGCAAGTTTTAAACTTAAAACAAGTCATTAGGAATTTTTGTGCAGTAACAAGAGACTTTTCTCTTCTGCTTTTTTTAGCCCTGTCTTTTTTTAGGGCAAAAAAAAATATTTTTTATATGGCCTTTAACTAAATATATAATTTTGTTTTTAAAAAATTTAAATACAATTTTTGGCTTATTTTGCTCTTCTTTATTAGAAAAAATTTTTTCAGATGAGAGTCAAAGTATCAAAGAGCAACATACATATAATAAAACTTTATTTTTACTTCCTCAAAAATACCTGCCTACTTATCCTTATTTTTTATTTTTTTTTCTAGTTAAACCGTATTTTATGAAAGAACCACAGGACTTAACAATGTTATCCGGCCAAATGGCTACCTTTCACTGCTCGGTGGGTGGTGATCCACCGCCAAAGATTTTGTGGAAGAAAGAAGAGGGCAATATACCTGTATCAAGAGCTCGTATTCAACATGATGACAAAAGTTTGGAAATCACAAATATTGTAACCGAAGATGAAGGCACTTATGTTTGTGAGGCCCACAATAATGTGGGACAAATAAGTGCAAGAGCATCGTTGACAGTGCATGGTAAGTTTTCTTCATTTTTTTCAACTTTACTTCTCTTACATTGATGTCATTAACTAAGTACTATTTAAGAGTAACTTTTACATTGACTGCACGGCCTTACTGAAGGCCTTAGCAGTATTTTTTGGGGAAAAGGCGTGAATCTCCTTTGTTTTTTTTTTAATTTTCCTTCCAATTCCTTTATATCTATAAAATATATAAACATTAATGTTTGTGTATATGTGCTTTATAGAATCGTAAACTATGCATTTAATCATGTGATGATTCTTAGAAAAATTGTTAAGCATGAGCCCGCAAAAGTTTCTAAGTTGCTTCTTGGGAAAAAAGGGGGCGCTGCCGTGCCCACAATACCTTAAATCTAAATTCACTTTTACTACAAAAATTAAATTTCCTATACTTGTACTTTCGCTGCACAGGTTTTTCGAAGGCTTTGTACGCATGTATAAACCGCTAGCTTTAAATGCGTTTAATTCACTGAAATATCACAACCCCAATAAACTTCGCAGAAAAAGCTGTAATGCTTTCTCTTCTTTCCTCCTGCAATATGTGCAAACAATGTGTAATAAAAAGTTTTTCGTTTACATAACACTGTACAACAGAATAGAAAAAATATACCCATAACTAAAAATATATTGCCACGGCCCACAGTGTCGTGTTTTCATATAACGAGCGGCCATAAATAGGAGAAGTTATTGTAAAGAGTTGAAATTTGGCACAAATATTTGAATTAATAAAAGATAACAAAATTTTAAATTTCTAAGTTTTCGGTGCAAGGATTCATGTCCTTCCCATATATCCTTTATTAATTAAATTTAATTTACTATTAACTATATCCAGCATTTTCTTCTATAATGAAATTATTTATCTCTTCATTGCTCCTTTTATTATAACTTCCATTTTCTTTTGTGTATATAGATAAATTTGGTTCAGATTGAAAAATCGTTCGTTCTATTATGTCTTTATTAGTATTCACACGACTGTTTTTTCGAGTATGGTTCAAACAAATTTTTCTACAAACTTAATTAGTGGCTTCTATAGCTTCCTCAGACAACATTCCTACTGGAATCCTAAAGTTTATTAGAAATTTTATTCCATGCACTAGTATTTTGTGAACAGTAACAGGCATAAAATAGCAGAATTATATTTCAGCATATAAAGTCCATGTTTCTCTAAGCAGTTTTTTAAAATTAGAATTAATTATTGTTTTACTGATCAAAATTGTCTTTAAAAACAAAGAGAATCTGCATATATATTGTTGAAAATCAATATTAGATTATATATTTACATTGAATATGTGTTCTTCTTTAATATTGAAAAATGAATTAAGCAACGAACTGTTTTTTTTTTCAAACAGCTCCTTCTTTCTGGAGCACTTTACCCATTTACGTTTTATGTTTACCCATTTACGTTTTAAAATTGCTAAAATAAAATTAAGTCTTTTATTTGTTTTCCACTTTAGTCTTGAATTTCTTTTCCAAAAAGTTAATTATTTCCATATAGGCTGCTCTGTAAGAAGTATGTTTGAGCCAAATATTGAAAAATTCTTTAATTTGTACCTTTGATGACACTGAAAAAATGAAAAAAGTCGTATTTTCGCAACGATTCGCAAATGTCACATACTTTTTTATAATATACATACTTGTATTAATATTATACTAAATTATAAAAAAAATAGTTTTTGATAGTTTTTTTTAATTGCCAGGCAAACTTGCAAGTTGTTAATAATTATTACTATTTTTTGGTTCACATTCAGAACAACGGCGAAACACATATGAGAGCTAAATGGATAAAAAAAGTGTGTTACCATATTGTAGTAATATCACACTATAATATAAATACAAAAACGGCTGGCTTTATCGACAATTTATATTATTTTAACTCCTTAGAATATTCGCATTATTTTTAATTTTTCTTTGCATTCCTCACATTCACCTTAAACATTCAACTTTGATTAGCCCTAACTTTTGTATATATTAACATATTTTTAAATTTATTTTTGATTATTGTTATTTGAAAACTAAGTAATAAAACTGTATCAATAAAGTTCTAAAATTATAAAAAATATAATTTTCATTTTTGGCCACCACACTGTGCGGCCTGCATACATGATAGTCTTATGATGTACCGAACACCTTGTCAAACTATGGAGAAACGATCTTCCTGGGAGCTCATTAATGGCCAAGAAAGAAAAAGGACAAATCTACAAATCCATTTAACTCCATTGACTCACAAACCACAAAAAAAATATAAACCAAAAATTAGATTTAGCAATTAGGGTCACGCAACAACCAAAAACTATAACGACAAAATCGACAAAGAGACAAAAGCAAAAAATATGCAGAAAAATACGCGTCTGTCTATAAAGCTATTAAACCACTTAGTATGGGAAAAACCCGCATAGCGTAGAAGTAGAACATCAAGAATAAAAATGGATATTAATCACCACCATCGAAGAACAATTTACTCCACTTCTGGCAATGTAAATTTGTTTTTTTGTCGACGATGCCTATTTTACACCTATCTCAAAAGTATCCCTTTTGATAAAAAGCGAATAACGTGAAAAATATTAAAATTTTTCCTTGCCAATCTAGCCCGAATACCTTAGCTGATGAATTGTAGTTTAAACCTAAAATTGTATGACTTAATCTCCAAGGATTCGGGTCCTTTCATATATCCTTTAAATGAAATGTTCCATAACCACGAGAAAAAAAGGACTAAGTAAAACTTTTAACACACATTAGCTATAACATGGTTCATGATCAACTTAAATTTCTTATAACTCCAAGCAAGGATATATCTACCTCAAAAATGTCCTTTTTTAAAAAAGTAAAAGAAATAAAAATTTAAAATTAAGATTAAAAATTTTTCTTTTTTATTAGACACATTTACTTTATTTGGTTAAATTTTTTTAAACCTTTAAATTTATTATTTTGATTCGTTTGAGTCGTGTCCTTTTCACAACAAATTTTTCAATATAAAATTTTTATATTATTAAAAGCAAAACATATGATTTTTTTTTGCGCGTAATCTCAGAATCAACCACATACAAACAAACTCTACATTAGCATTTTTATACCCCCGTGGTTCGGTCACCTATATGCTTTATTTTTATTCCTAAAATGCTTAATGGCAGGTTCAAAGTCGATAGCTGCTACTGTATGCAAAAAAAAAAGATTACCGCCTGAAAAATATTTAGGAAAACATGTAGAGGTCTTATTCTCAAGCTTTTGTTTAACACTCGTTCCGTATTCAACCTATAGGTGGTAATTATAAATGGCAATGGGATAGACAAACATGACTCCTTATTAAATACACTTAATGGGGTCGCAAACTAATATTGTTCAAACAACAAATGGAATGCAAAGTGCTATTTACTTATACCACTATAAAGGGTATAAGAATTAAGTAAAAAATTACTCATAAGGTATGAGGACTCAAAATTTTGGAAATCCTATACAGGAAAAAGATCATCACTAGTTTTGAATTTTTCTTTAGCCATCTATCACATGATATGGCAAACAATTGTACTGGGGCGTTGAAAAGTTTTTTATATTTATTATTCTACTGCTGTTTTATTTAAACATTTTACTTACATACTTAATTTGATCTTGAGTCAAAGTAAATAAACAAAATTTTTTCTTAAACACAATAAATTCCACTAGAAATACAAAAAACAAAAAAATATTTGTATTCAATTGTTTTATTTTTTTAATATAAAAAAAAGTAAAAAGCTAATAGTCCGTCAAGCTCGACCATATAATACCCTACTTCATATATATTTGATAGAATCTGAAATCATATTGAACCCATATGAAGTTAAAGACTTTCAAAAAATAGTGGCGTAAGGTAATAAATAAATGTAAAATGCTATAAAGATCGAGGAATATTATAGGCTGTTTTAGCCCAAAATGCCTATTTTGAAAGGATATTTTGGAGTTTTGCGCATGTGCAAAATTTTTTCAAGCCAGAAGCAATTCGAAAAAATTTTATTCAAAAAGAAAAAAAAAAATTTAAAAAGATTGAGAGAATCTTAATATATTATGTTTTCCTCAAATATTGTTTTTATTTATTTTTTTTTTTAATTTTGTTCTTTTTATGAACTAAGTGTTTTAGGACAAGAAGAAAATAATATTTTCTGCTAATCTTGAGAAGAAATTTTATTTGAAAAACAAGTTTTTCTACCGATATTAGTCGTGTAGATTGCATTTTCGAAACCAACCACGTAATTTCATCATCAGTTATCTTGGAATGGAAGTAGGGTTTTTGGCTTTGAAAATCACATATTTAAGTTACATGTTATCCACAAAGGCAAACGGAATTTTTTTTTGTAAGTTAGGACAAAGTTTTAATATTTCTGAACACACTTAAAATTATCTGATTGAAAATTTTGTGAACAGATTAAGTTATATAAAATAGAAAAACTTGGAAAAGTACTTGAGAAAAAAAATTATCAAAACAAATAATCTATAAGATTTGCACACATTTTTCATGCAGCGAACTGAAAGTAAATGAAAAGAATATCTACTCTAAAAGTGCCAAGAAAGAACCAAGAAGTAATAAATTAATCTTTTTCTAATTGAAAAACTTGAATTCAGACAATATATTTGCCAAAACTTGTCCAGCATTAAATTAATTGTTTTTAGTTTGCCCCACCGACAAAAAAAAATGCAAAAACTCCTTTGCAATTCGGGTTTAATTTTTTTACTTTAATCCATTTAATAATATATGCGATAATAGATAGACTGATAGTTTAATAAAATTTTGTAAAATATTAGCATTAACATGATCCATTGCCTTTCTGTCAAATCCGAACAAGAATGCGCCTAAACTATTAATTCTCTTTCTAAAAAAATGTGCGAAAAATTAAAAAATAATTTCTTTATTCATTTACCCACTTTAAGGATAAATATAAGAGCGGGGACAAATAAACTCTTCAAGAAGTGGTTTCTCTTCATTTTTGAGGCTAAGTATAAAACAAAATCAAAACACTTAATCGACAAACTTACCCATTTGAATATGTTGTAACATTTTGCACATTTTTTTTAAATCTTGCGTATTCATCAAAACTTTAAATTATAACTTTTTTAAAAATTAACTTATTAAAAAAATTTTGTTCTAATTAAACATGTTTTTGAAGCCCCCCATTTCAGATAGACATGCTAGTAGTATCAAACTATTAGAAATATTTGCAAAAAAATTTCTATCGAAACCCAACAAAATCGCCCGATCGAGGTATAAGTTAGCAACGACGACTACTTCTGTTTATTTCTCTAAAATTTGTACATAAAAACCCAAACAAGTGCCCGGAGTTGCCGCTACACAGGTGCAATGTGAGAAGGACTTCCACTAGTTTTCCTTAACAAACCATTTTGTGGAACAAACTTGCTCCCTATATCCAGCCTCTAACAGGGTTGACATACAAAAAATAATTATTTTTATATTTTTTAAATGCTCCCACAGCTTCCAGGGTGCTCCTACAAAGGTCAAATGCAAGACCAATCCCAGTTGATTTTTTCTTCCAAACATTTTTGTGAAACAAACTTACCTCTATCTCCAGCCTTTAACAGAGTTGCCATACAAAATATATAAAAAAAATAGGATAAAAACTCATACAACTATTCCGAAGCCGCCGTTATAGGAACAAACCGTTTTATAGACCCCTATTAGTTTTCCCTCCCAAACATACTCCCAGAGCATACTCACACCCTATCTCCATCACCTAAAGGTGTTGCCATAAAAAGTTTAGAAAATTATGCAAAAACGATCATAAATTCTCTAGAGTCGACCTCAGAGAAAAAAAGTGTACCAGCTACCCCGATAAGTTTCTTCTCCAAAAATATTCTGTGATATAGGGGATAATCCTCGCTTCCTCGCCTAAGAGGGCTTTCATACAAAGTTTGGGAAATTTTAATAATTCCCCATATACAGGTTCCAGAGTGCCCATGAATAGGTCAAATGTAGAGCTAACCCATAATTATTTTTTCTTGCAAACATTTTCTTAGAACATACTTACCTGTTATCTCAACCCCTTAAGGGGGTTGCTACAGGGGTAAAAAATCCCTAGCACAGTCGAATAAAGCGCTCTTGCTTGTTTTTTTTTTAATTCGGCCACCTCATTAACTAAAGGGCTAAATACAATAAAAATTAGTTAAAAATGTTTTATTTACATGTGAAAATTAAGTATTTAATAAATTAACCTTAATTTAAATAATGTTTCTTTTACTTTTAAATTAAAAATTGAGGTCAGATTTGTTCCACCTTTTATTTTGCAATAAATATTAATTTATTCCTGATCGAGGCCAAATTATTTTTTTGTTATAATTTGAAAAAACAAAAAATTTTAAAAATTCGGTTTCTCTTTATGAAGATATGCTTAAACTAAACAAATATTTCACAAGGTTTTATAAAATGAAATTACCATCGTTTCGGGGATTTTCTAGGTCCCCACAAAAAACTTCTTAGGAATGTGTGGCATTACTGCAATGAAATTTTTTTTTAAACTTAAATGCGACGTCATTGTCTGCTTTGGGCCCCACCCAAACTGACTTTAACTTTCAAAATATGATTTGTCTGCTTTTTAGTGAAGATTGATTGTTGCAACTATAAAATAATTTATTAATTTTTCTGGTACAGAGAATATGAAATTCGACTCGGCCGAATAAAAACTTTTGTTTTGCTCTTAAATAGTTGAAATATTATTTAAAGTTTTCTTATTCATTTAAGATTTGGTTTTTTATGCGTTTCAAGGCCGATCTTGCCCAAAGGGGGGATAATATAGAATACATAAACGCTAAACAAGTATTTACCCTTGAGAATTAAAAAATAATAATAAAATTTTTTTACTCCCATTGTTGATGAAAACTGTTGCTGTGCACTTTAAAATAAATGTTTAAAATTATGAAAAAAATTTATTTTCTGAAGGTCAGCAGAAATTCTATAAAACGGGGTGTTAGTTCAAAATGTAACAGCAGTTTAGAATTATAGCTCTTCACTTAAGACTATTTTACAATCACCCGTTTACTTTAATCTAAAAAGAATGGTTAAACTAAAATTTATTTTTAAAATGCTAATGGCATGTCATTTATTCTTTCTTAAGCTTCAATTGTTTCGCCAAAAATTCAGTCGCGTATTTCCAACGGTATTCCTGCATTCAACGACCAGGCACCATTTTCGGTTATGCTGCTTTACAAGGATAAACTTACTTGTGGCGGCTCTTTAGTTTCACCACAAACCGTTGTCACAGCAGCACATTGTGTTTTTAAAAGAAAAGTTGAAAATTTTAGGGTAGTAGTAGGAGTACCTATACATATGAACAGAGCCAAAGCTATATGATCGATACAATTAAAATACATGAAAATTACAACAAAACTTACCAAAATTATGATGTGGCACTATTGAAACTAAGTTCTAAAGTTGAAAATGCAGTTAATAGAACTGTGCCTTTGTGCAGTCAAGATATTGAGAAAGGAGACCTTTTACAAATTTATGGCTGGGGTAGAGTGAACCCAGATGATAAATTTTGCTCCAAAGAATTAAGAACAATGACAGTGACAACGATTAGTAATTCTAAATGCATGAAGTATATAAAAAGGGTTAAGGAATATATGTTCTGTGCCTTTGAACCAAATAAGAGATTTTCTTGTAATGCGGATTCAGGTGGTCCTGCTATTAGAAATGGGAAACTTTGTGGCATAACATTAGGAACTATTAAAAACCCTAAATATCCGGAAGTATATCTTAGTGTTTACAAATTGCGCAATTTCATTGATTCAAATCAAGCACTTATATAAAATCTAAATTTAAAAAATGATAATTAAAAATTTATTATTTTTTTCAGAATCTAAATTTTAGTCTGGTACTGGCTGGACTAATATCAATAACATAGTTTTGAAGTTTGAAAACTTATTGTTAAATCACATCAGCTAAAATAAATAAAAATTTTACTTAAAATTGTTTAAACTTTTTTGGGCATTTAAGTTACTGTTTGCTTTTAGGCAGGACTTATAATTATAAATTTTGCAATAAATGATTTTTACATTATCAAAAGCAAAGCATTTGTGTTGTAGTACCTTGTTAAAAAGTTTTTAACAGAGTTTTATAACTTGCTAACATAGATGTAAATTTTTTTTAATCTATTTACATATGTATACAAAAGAGTAACGTTACTGACTGATTGACTACACAGAAAAAACTGAGTTGTAGAATCAGTAACAAATTTCAGAGAATCAGTAAATATTTTGTCTGGCTGAGGACCTACAACGAAAGTTGTAAATTTAGACAAACAATTTTGCAAGAATTTTAGTTTCTGTTAAAAAATTTTGCTGAGCTGGTTAAATATTTCATATGTCTAGGCGAAAATTTTGTTTGATTTAAAAATCAAATAAAAATATTATTAGAGACTATTAAATAAATTGACTAAAAAAATAAATTATTTTAAACAAGAATTTGTTTGAAAAATTTTTTTTGTAGTTTTTTGTGTGTAGCTGAAGGATTCATCATCATACAGCCCAAACGTGTAGAACTTGAGATGTTAGTTTTGAATTATGGCACAGATTCACTAAGAAAGGTTTTTAGGAAATTCAGGACTAACATTGACAAAAGGAAAAAAATTGGTGTATCAGAAATACCATTTCAAAACTATTACAATATAATAAGTAGCTCACGTCGACTAGAAAAATAATTTCAAAAAAACTTTGGGGTAAATTTGATTTAAATTTCTCGATTTAAACTTTTACAGGAAAGACGTCCTTAGGGAGTTTATTCCACATAAGAATGAATTTTTTTTTTGTAATGCGTAATACGATTTTTGGCCAGTCGACCACAAATGGGTATGCTATTCTTGAAAGACGAGTATCAGGCACAAAATCCAGTGTATAAGAAACAAATTCTCTAATATTATCAGAGCACACTCTATTATAGTATCGATAGAATAGTGAAACCCCACCCACATTGTAATGACGTTCAAGTGAATTAAGGCAGTTGGATACCCCAACGTCGCCCATGAGTACCATCGCCCGTTCCTGTACGCAGTCAAGTAGCTGCAAAAATTCTGCGCAACGGATTCGGCTATAAAGGTCCCACGGCCAGGGCCCAACAATCTTCAAGGATTCCCGAAAACATTTAACTGGTTGAAAGCAGTTTACATGAAAATCCGCAACATTCCATACGGAAAGGAGCAGCCTCACTGCTTTAAATTTTAAAAAATGTTCTGAAGTTCCATTCTTTAAAAATTCAAATCGTTCAAGAACTGAAAGAAAGTGACTGTGATTTACGCAAACATTTTTGTGAAACGATGTCGGAGCGTTTCCGCACTGTAAATCCCATTCTTTCGAGCGACGAGGCTCACTTACACTTAAAATGGCCACGTCAACAAGCAAAACTGCCGTTGCTGGTTGGTTTCCAAGAACTTGCAACCCTTGATTATTTTCAAAAAACCATTGCATTGCCCCAGGGTAACTGCTTGGAGTGCCTTTTTCATGCTCGAGATAATTGAAAATTTTTTTTCGAAAATTCTCGAGGCCAAGTGCCAACGTTAAAAATTATCGACGCATGATTGCAAAATTCTGTTTGCCAAACCTGAGAGCTCATCCATCGTACTTTACACACACGTGATTTCAATGGAATAGGGAGACTGCTCACACAGCCAGAGCTTCGATGAATTTGCTTCGGGAAAATTTCCCCCAAGAACTGATCAGTTGTTTTGGGGATATCCCATGACCACCCAGGTCGCCCAATCTAGCTCCGGATTTTATATTTTTCATGCGGCTACCTCAAAGAAAGAGTTTGTAATAAAAATATTCGTCGAGAAATAAGCTTAATTAGTTTAAGTTTGATGCAGCGTGTGGCGCGGACCACAAGGCTCCGTATTAAAAAGTATGTTCAATTTGACGAAAGGCATCTGAGTGACTTACTCTTTAAGAAATAAAATCCGCGTTTCCACATTCTTTCGTTCAATGCTCTTAATAAAACTTTGTTGAATATTGTTGCAACTCTACTACAATCCAAATGTTAACAACTCTGAAATGAATTCTATGTTTTTTATATGTCAAATTCTTGCGCCATTAATTTTTCTTTTATACATAGATATCTAGAACATTCCTTTTTCTAACGTGTATTGAACAAGTCTTTATTTTGTATAAATTTACTGAATAAATTATATTTTGAATTTAAACGACACGGTTTTTTCACTAATCCTTAAAGCTTTAGATTGGAAGACTTTTTCGCTACGTAACCCAACCTGATTCTGCTAACAAACTTTGTGTCAATTATTACGTTATTTTTATTTCAGTTTAAAAATAATAAAATTTGCCATCAGACACCCTGTATATACTTTAGGTTTTCTTGGCTGTCCTTTTGGTTTGTTTTGAAGTTCTAAGTGTAGAACCATAAAAGAAAGGCTATATTCCTTGGTAAGGATAGGTCTCGCTTAGTGAAAGAATTATCTCTTTCGCATATTTGGGGATTAAAAGTCCACAAATATTAAATTAATTGTCAGGAAGTACCTTTTTCGGGGTTTTTGAGACTTTACCGCATTTTTTTTGATATAAGAAATCTAGAAATATTAAACTAGAAGCTTTTGAACCAGATTGGGGCGTAAAGTAAGTTTACGGGAAAAAATTAAGTTTTTCAATTTTTTTTGGTTTTTTTTTTAATTTTTTGAGATTAGGATTTTAGAAATATTAATCTGGGTCAGATTCAGGTCTAAAGTCAACTAATTGGACAAAAAAGTACGTTTTTTTATTTTATTTGTGTTTTATTTATTGCATTGTTTGCGATTACGGGTCATGTACTCATGACTCACATTGAGGTCGGAAATCAAAAAAGCGGGAAAGATAAAGTTTCTTACGCTTTTGTTTTTTTTTTGAATTTTTTTTGTGACTTTTGTCTAAAACCTTAAAACTAAGACTATTGACCTAGACAAAAATTACTTTTTTTAACAATTTTATTTGAAGTAATATGATAATGAGTCATAAAATATAATATTAAAATCTATCTCCCAGATTCAGGTTCAAAGTTCCCAAAGTGTACAAAAAGTACTCTATTAAAATTTGGGTACTTTTTTTCTTAATTAGAAATTATGAGTCAAGGTTAAATTGAAGACTATTGAAAGTTCATTTATACGTGACTTAGCCATAGCAACAGAAAACAGCTGTTCAAACGAAACTTTTGGGCAACACTGTATTTGATTATAGGTTACTTACAAATACGCCAGAACCATTACAATAGAAACCAATTGAGTTTTGGTTTTTATGGCAACGGTTATGGTTATGGCGTTATGGTAAGTCACATATAATTAAACCTTTACCCATCTTAAATTAGGAAATTAAATAGAAGAAAAATTAGCACTTTTCTTTGCTTTTTTTTAAAATTTTTCCGTTTATAAATTTGAAGGAAGAAATAATCCTTTTTGAAGCAGGTCGAGTTAAAAATTCATACATACAGTAAAGCAAACTACTTTTGAAAAAATTTTTGAGAAATAAAAACTAAGAGATGCTGTATTAGGATTGTAAAGAAATCAATTTAAGTTTTAGTTTGTAAATGCCATAACACTCTTTCGCTTTAGATACTCTGTTTCAAAAAAATAATTAAAACTGCTCTAATGAAATATCGGGTTAATTATTAGTTTAATATAAAAATAGAAATAAAACTAGTTTAAAAAAATCAATAGCAAATCGTCGTTTATCCTGCAGAAATAATTTTCTTTATCACAATGTGTAGCGTGGCTATAGACACTTGGTCTTACATATTGCTATAAAGCAATCTATATGAACCATAACATGCTTTGTTCCTATCCTCTTTCTTAAATTTAAAATTAACCTTTAAACATTTTTCTTGCATTTTCAGCTCCACCCACCTTTGTAGTGAAGCCACAAGACAGAAAAATTGGCTTGAATGGAGTGGCGCAATTTCCCTGCGTTGCCGATGGCAACCCCCCACCATCGGTGTTTTGGACTAAAGAAGGCTCAAGCACTTTGATGTTTCCCAACAACTCATATGGTCATTTGCATGTTACGGCCGAAGGAACGTTGCAAATTAATGGTGTGCAGAAAGATGATGCCGGTTACTATGTGTGCTCGGCATTTAGTGTAGTCGACTCGACAACAATAAGAGCATTTTTACAGGTAAATTTAAAAACATTTTGAAAGTTACAAACGAATGATTGTAATGAATAAAGGAATACTGAAATATTAAAGCATGTCATACTTTTTATTTTTAAAGTTTTAACTTTTGGAAGTAAATTTTTTTATTTATTATATTCAAGCTTTATTTACATATTTAATCTTAAGGCAATTTAAATAAAAAAACCAAAAAGACCAACCTTTTTAAAACGGTAAAAGCACCACTTCTAATTGGTATTAGAATCTGTAACATGCCTTAATGATTTATGTAGATGTTGCTATTGCTCTAAACATAAACAATAACATAAAAACATTTGTTGTTGCCATAGGTTACATCTGTTGATGATACACCGCCACCCATTATACAAATTGGTCCTTCAAACCAGACCTTGCCAAAAGGCAGCGTTGCCATGTTACCCTGTCGTGCCTCTGGCCATCCCACACCTCGTGTCAAATGGTATAGAGATGGTACAACATTACAAAGTGGCAATCGTTATACAATTGTACAAGGTGGTTCACTTAGGATAGATGGTAAGTTAAAGTTTATTTCAAAAATAGTACAAATTTAAACAATTTCAAATTTCTTTTTAATATTTTTTTTTAAATTTCTTGTTTGCAGACTTACAACTTAGCGACTCTGGCTTATACACATGTACGGCTTCTTCGGAAAGTGGCGAAACTTCGTGGTCTGCCACCTTAACGGTATGTTCTCTAACATTAATTAATCTTTTAGCTAAAATATTAATTTAAATTTTTTAAATTTTGTTCACATTTTAATTACCCATAAATCCTTTTGTTTTTATGTGTTTTTAACTGCTTGCCTCTCTGTTGAACACAACAACTAATTAATGTTCAAATACATAAAATAATTTTTTTAATTGTTCTTTTTCCTTGTGATGCTGTTTGTGCAAAAAACAATACTATAAAGAACAAAACGCGCTGTAACACTAAGATTTAATTGTTAACACAAGTTTTTATGTTCAAGTATTTTTTCGTCTTCCTAAAAACAAAAGGAAAGATTAAATTTGGGGATGCTTAGTAATAAAAAAGTGTAAAAACGTAGGTACTGATATAAAAGTAGAAAAGAAAATAAAATCCTCTGTTATAAGTTTATGAACTCAAATTTATGGTTTTCGGGACAAATGAAAAAGAGAAAGAATTATTTTAAAATTTTTTTAATTTTTATTGCTAATTTTTGTTGACCAAATGAGGGAACAAAGGCCTACGGCTGGGGAAAAAATATTATAAATAATAAACAGTTTTTAAAATCGCTTAAGCTAATAAAAAAATAAAATTTTATTTTAAATAATGTAAATCTTATTTAGCTTTTTGAAATGCCGAAATATATATGCCAACTGCCGCAAAGGATTATAACTGACAGGTTTTAAACTTTGGTTCGATTGCCTACATAATCCAATGCTACACTCCCATTGAAACATTAACCCTATGATGCACTTAAATTTTCAAGTTGAGGCATGACTTAATTGGTCCAACGTGGTTTAACGGTTTGCTTTAATTGAACGGTTGATAAAGTCGACACAAGGGAGGAGTGAAAAGAGCAGTAACAGAAAACCTAAAAAGACCTGTAATTCCGTTCAAACATAAGACTTAGTATTTAAAGCAGTTACGAGGAAAATGCGGCATACGAGCTACTAACTAATACATTAAAATATCTAACAGACATGTGTGTAAATAACAGATAACGGAATGATTTCAGGTTGTTTTTCAAGTGGCTGACTGAAAACACCACGAGAGTGGTATCGATAGCAGCTCGTTTATGTTTCGACAAATTCCTGCATTTATTCCAAAACTAGTTATAAACCAAATGAGAGTTATTGGAGGTTTGCAGGTGTAATAATTGTTTTTAGCGATGGAGTACATAAAAGCAGAGAAAAAAAAGTTAAATTTTAAATAAAGTTTTGAAAAAATAATATGTAAGTTTTCTATACTACAGGATATCTGGTTGCAAATTCAAATTCTAAAATATGATAATTAAAAAAAGTATTAAACGGCGCGGAGGGTGGCACTGCTGGAATAATCGATTGTGCAGATTTGTCAGGATGTCACAGTGGCTGAATAAGCATCGCGCGTTCGCTGTGGAGATATTTTTTAAAAGTAAGGATTGTTACGTAATTTCCCGTCGACAGTTTTTTTCAAAGTTCGGTATTTGGCGAATACGTGATTGACGGAGTGTAAATTTAATTCGTACGTAGTTGCAGAGATTTCGCGCAATTGTTTCGGCTATTAATGTCCCTTCCTGACCAGAGACCAGCCGATCTTCAAGAACTCGCGAAAACATTGAACAGGTTGAAAGCAGTCTACATTTAAATTTGCGACTTTCAATGCGAAAAAGGACAGCCTCACTGGGACTTTAAAGAACAATTATTTATAAAATTTTTAAAGATGATTTTAAGTTTAATCCTTTTAAAATTCAAATCGTTCAAAAGCTGAAGAAAAGTGACTTTGATTTACGCTAAAATTTTTCTGAAACGATATTGGAGCATTTTCGCTCTGTAAATCCCTTGTTTAGGAGCGACGAGGCTCATTTCTACTTAAACGGTGACGTCAGCAAGCAAAAATGCCATTACTGGTCTCCAAAAACCCGCAAGCCGCGATCAAAATATCAAAAACCATTGCATTGCTACAGGGTAACTGTTTGGTGTGCCTTATCCACGCATTAGATAATTAGACAATTTATTTTTTGAAAATTCTTGAGGAAAGGGGACGAATGTCAACGGTGAAAATTATAGACACACGATTAGTCAATTCTTTTTGCCAAACCTGTGAGCCTTTCCATAATACAGGTGGGGCGGCTGCACACACAGCCAAAGCTTCGATAAATTTGCTTCGGGAAAATTTTCCACAAAAACTATTTAGCCGCTTTGGGGAGATGTAATGTGCACCGGGGTCGCCCGATCTTATGTTGCTTCCTCAATATAGGGTTTGTAATGACATTATGTAACTGTCGATTTGTAGTTGCCTTTCCCCAATTTTAATTTCAGATTCTTTTGTAATTGCTAGAAGTTGTTAAGGGTTTCCTTATAAATTGGCGCTAAGTATGTGGCTTTTGTGATACTTGATTGGTTGAGACTGGACATTAGAAAATTATGCTATTCCGAACATATCCAATAGATTTTTCCTTTGGCAATATGACTCTTTAAGCGAACTACGAGACTGTTTGCAAGTATTAGTATTTCCAACTGCGTGTGGTTGCCCCCCTAAAAAGCTTTTTCCCATACCCATTCATTATTGTTAGTCTGGGCTCTGTGATAAAGGAAGTAGTAGTAAAATCCGTCTTTGTAAGCAATTGTGAGGACTTTAGTAATACATAAAAAAATAGTCATGATGGTTGTTCATTATTGATATTTTAACATTAAAATTTTTTTTTTACACTTCTAAAGAAATGCGTTTTGTTTTCTGTAAAAAATGTGTAACTTTTAGCTCCAAATATAGACTTTATGCATAATTTGTTAAATATTTGGGTTTGTTCTTCTAAAGTATATATATGAAATATATTTTTGAAAGTTTAAAGAAATTGATAAATACATTTGCAACCTAGTGGCAACGTCTTTTTCAATAAATATTTGTCTTGTTCAAAGAAAAATTGCTCTTAATTAAAGCTTTAAGTTGTTTTATTTAAACTCGCCTTTTAATTCAATATTTATTTAAATTTGTTTATTTTACTTTCGATAACTAAATTAAACTTTCTGTTTATGCCCAGTTATTTATTTGTCAAATCCCATACGCAAGTAACATATTAAAATATTTTTGTTTTGGAAATTTTTACACAAACCAAACCATTTAAATGGAAGCAGTGTAAACATGTCGTTGCATACAAATGAACCTGATTTAAGAGGTTATGTGATTGTACATGTGAGCGTAAATTTATTTATGTATGTGTTTGCATATTAAAAACATGTCAGCTTTTTAAGTCATAAATTAAAAGTACCAAATTTATTCGTTTTTTGCTACAAATAGTTCCAAGAAAATATGGCAGCAGAGAAATTAAGCCATATTTCGTATAATCTTTTAACATCTTTGTTAAAAGAAAACTGTCATTTTAACATGGCTAAAAATAGCAAAACTATTGATGCATAAATAGGATTTTTATTTTTTTTTCACTGAATATTTGAATTTCTAAATATTCCTTTTTTTAGTAGATCTGTACATCGAGTAATCCTTGGCCTGAGTCTCAAACTTTTCGCATTTTGGCCGTTTGATAAGGAATCGGTCATTTATAACTTGTTCTTTAGTACATTCATAAATTGATATCTAGATTCTAAGACTTTAAGTGTGAATGCAAAAATACTTTAAGGTCATTGTTTTGTTTAAATTAATAATAGAAATTAGAAAACATGAAATCAATATATAACTTTCATCTAATCTAAATTGAATTAAAACTCCGTGTTGTTATACCCTTCATATTATGATAAGAATCGTATATTTGCCATTCCATTATTTATTTTTACAAAATTGATTTGCGATCCAATAAAGCATATACAAGGGCGGCTAAAAATAATGCTATTGGGAGATGCTCTTATTTTTGCAAATGGCAGCCAATGTCAAACATGCGAAAGGACTGCGCCGTTTGACTACCAACTTTGGAGAGTATGGGACCACACGAGACGCTGCCAAGAGTGGTTAGCTCCGGAGCACCCGTTCTGTCAAGAATATTGCCACTGTTGGCGAGGATGTCGATCTGTGGCCAGAAACATCGACCGGATGCCGTGCCTCGCAATTACCCATCAGCCGGTAGCCTCTAAGGAGAATTTTAGTCAAAAACCCGTGCATGCTCTCTTACAAAGTCCAGTCCATGTATTAGCTGCTGCCTGTCGATCGCCAAACACATCGCAAACAGCATCGGATGACTTCCTTTTGCCCACCTTGTATAAAAAAGAGTAAAAATTCTATATTGATACTTTTTGTAACTTTTAAACCAAAAAAGATAAAAACATCATGCCCTTAGACAGACTCAAGTATCTCTTGGCCGGTCACTGTCCCTGGGCTCCAGCTCAGTGGGCAACAAACTCAGCGTCCCTAAGGGCAGCTAACTTTCTACGAGAGTAGTAGAGAGAAATACCACAGAATGGCTCCGGACTAAGAAAAGTGCGGTTTGCCCCTCAGTTCGCCAGATGGTCGTCACGTTAATTGCCCATATAAATCTCATGACCTGGAAACCATACCAGCGTTATTTAATTCTGCTCACCAAGCCTATCCCTCACCAGGGCCGATTCAATAACATAAGCTCCAAAGGCCACCTGGCTGTCTGAAATAATGTATATCCGAGCCCCCCTTACATTCCTTCTGACACATTCATAGACACATACATATATTTTGTAGATCTAAGCTTGAAATATCGATGAACATTTACCCTCGATATATAAAATTGGCCCAGATTGAGGTCGAAAGTCAGCAAGGTGGACGAATTGTTGTTTTTTTTAATTTTTTTTTTGTCATTTTTGCTTCTTAGAAATATGAAAAAAAGACCTGTTGACCCTGATTGAGGCTAGAGGTCAACTGAGCGGACAAAACGTAATTTTTCACATTTCTGGCAATTTTTTGCATTATTTTAAAATTTGTATTAATTAAATATAAAGTTAAGGTTAATGAACAGTACTTTCTTCATATTTCTTTGCACATTTTTGCATTTTTTAAAGATAGAAAATGGGGATTCTTTACTAAGATTGGGCGCTAAAGACATATACAGTTAATTTATATGTACCTTTCTTAAATTAAACAAACTAGCAATAGAAATCATACTTGATATAACAAATTTTAATAAACATTTAGAATTATTATTAGACTTTCGGTTATTCACATTAAATCTCTTCATGTGAAAAAATTGATTTTCTATTTTCTTTTACATTCAAATTCTCACATAAGCGCAAGCCTACTTTTGATTGGAAATGTAATATATTTGATATTATTTAAAAGTTAATTACGATACCAATGACATAAATTTTCGTGCATAGTTGCACGCACATATGCACTCACACGTACTTAGACCCTGAAAAAAAATATTGGATTGTAATGTACTATTTAACCTTTATAGGTCTTTGGGTCAATTTTGACCCATTTTAGGAAAAAATGTTGTTTTTTTCTGAAGATTACTGCATTTATTTTTTGATATTTTATGACTTTTATTTATTTACAAATCTAAACAGCTTTTTGAGGTTTTTAAAGGAATATTTTTGCAAAAAAAAATATTTATTTAATTTTTTACACTTAAGGTCTTCGGGTCAAATTTGACCTAGAGTAAAAAGCTTGAGTTTCTGCACTGCTGAACAGCACATTGTGTGAAATAAATAAGCTTTAGTACAAATTTATTTTAATTTTCTTATATATTGAGCTTTGGCACCATTAAACTATAATTTATATGTCTCTTGTGCTCTCATTACACTAGTAGTAATGAAAACGGGGGATCCCCGGGATATTTTTTTTACTTTTGCTATACGAAACTAACGTGTTGTTGTTGTTTTATAACGCTGTAATATTTATCGTTCAACGAATAAACACGGGACAAATAAAACAAAACATTTCAAAATTTTAAATTGTGGTCTCTGTTTTTTCTTGTATACAAATGAATGGATAAAAATGCTTCGTCAGACAAGGAAGAAATTTGTGTAGAAAGTGAAGATCAACCTAAATATCCCGAGCTATCTGAGAGTTCTAGTGAGAATGAAAGTGAGATTGTGCCTTCTCAGGCAACGATAGTAAAACATGGTAAAATAAAATATTTTAAGGAATTTTTTATAAAAAGATATGGAAGAGTTGAAACAAAAAACATTGTCAGCATATTACTGGGCTTCACCCGATATTATTGTTCAAGAATTACAAAGGAAGAGATTTCCAGTTTTCAGTTATTTTTCCCACCTCCCATAATAAACATAATTTTGAAATATACCAATAATTAAGGTAAACGTTTTTATGGTAATGATCGGGCTGATGTTGATGGCACAAAATTTTTTGCATTTATTGAAACACTTTTGTTACCTGAAGTGTACAGGTCAAATAATGATATTTCGGAAAGTTTGTGGGATTATAAGAGAGGTAGATCGATCTTTAGGGCAATCATGACATTGAAAAGATTTAAAAATCTTTCAAGAACAATAAGATTTGACTTCAGGGATACTCGCAGTGAATGAAGAATTTAAAATAAGTTTGCACCAATTAGTGAACTGTGGAATCAACGGATTGACATATCAACAAACCTTTACAATCCATATAAAAGTATTACTATTGATGAACAGCTAGTCGTATTTAGAGGGAGATGTCCACTACGTTAATACATACCATCAAAACCAGCTTGATATGGTACAAAATTTTGGGTACTTTGCGATCGTGCTACAAGTTATGCCTGGAATTTTCAACCGTATACAGGAAAAAAAAAAGGAGATATACCTGAAAAAAAAACAAGGTATGCGTGTAGTTTTTGATTTAATTGTTCGTCTGAAAGGTCATAATTTGACTGCGGGCATTTTTGTTATATCATGTCAATTGGGGAAAAAATTACTGGAAAAACAGATAACTTTAGTAGGAACTATATGTAAAAATTAATTATTACAAGAACTATTCGAAAATTTGAAGTGCATACTTTTATATATTTAAGGTACTCAAATGTTTGCCAAAAATTTTTATGAAAAATATACCTAACCTAAGGGTGCCCCTGTAGATCAGTGGCAAGTGCACGAGTCTACTAGTCTGGGGGTTGTGGGTTCGACTCCCACCAGAGACCCTGGTAAGTTTGCTTCATTTTCTGTTCTTTCTTTCTTTCTTTCTTATCCTTCTCTAAATTTTCTTCTTTCCTTCCATCTCAACCTATTCTATCTGCCTTTCCAGGTAACACAAAGGGACCGAATTAAGCGGACCCAAGTGAGCTGTATCCTTTCCTTCAACGGCTGCCTGTTCTACCTAACCTACCTAACATATACTAAAAATAGCTAGAAATAATATTTAGACTTTAATAACACACATAAAACAAGAAAATTTTTACCTATATATGGAATTTTCTCTTTGGGTCAAATTTGACCCAAAAAACGTTAACGTAAGTAATTTTGAGGACCTTATGAAGGTTAAGACATTGTTCTATGAAATGCAGTGATGGACCATGTCATTCCCGAACAAGAACTTTTACTTAAGCGATAGGTGTTTGTAACTTTACGATCGAAAATTAAGTAGTGGTAGTTATAAAACTATTCCTCTATGGTCTACCATAAAGTAGTTTTAATTCTGCTCTGATATAATGCAAAAATGGTTTAAGTGGTCCAGCTCTAGGATATTATAATATTAAATCGACCATGTTTTTACATAGAATTGGACTACTTTTAAAAAAGTCCTATTCCTATATGTTCTAGCTTATACACCCATGTACGGACTAATCGCGTTATTTGCAGGGTATTGAGAAGCTCATGTACACACATATGTATATGTGTTTGCTGGCAAAAATTTATATCAAAGTTTTATATTTTTAAGTTGATTTTTCATGTTTTAAACGAAACTTTATTTTCCATATGCAAATAAAAACAACTTTAAAAAAGTGCACAAATATTGCAAAAATTTTGTAATTACCCACAAAAAATTGCAGCTGTCAATATATCAAACTGTCAATATGAACAAGCGCCTTGTTTACTGCTTGTTTTATGCTTCAAACGACAGTGTATGCAAATAAAGAAAAAGTAAAACAAAATCTGAAAGTCATTATTTGCTTTACTACATGTTACAGTTTTAGTTTTTTTTTCTGTATCAAAATATTTGTTATTACATTTGTATTAAATAACGTTTTGCTCTCCTCCTGATTGTTGCATTCAGAGCCAAGGTGGATTGCAATCATGACAACAACAACAGGAATAAGAGCAATAAAATGTGAGGTATATTTAAGCCACCCAGGCAGCAATTTGATGTTAATTTTAAACACAGAAAAAATTATTACACAATTTTTTTTATTAACGCACGAGTTTTAATTAATGATTGAACTGTCCCAATTAATAATAAATTATTTAAAAATCCTTAAAAAAGCTAAAATTTTGCAAATTCATTTTGTAGCTTAATGCTTTTGTACCCTCGTTTAATGTTAAGTTTACAAAAATTAAAAACAAACATAAACGCTAATTCATGGCGTCTCCCAAAAATATTTAAGGGATTGAGAGCAGTTTACGTGAAAATGAACGACTTTCAATACGAAAAAGAGCAGCCTCACTGGGACTTCTAAAAGCGATTATTCATGAAATTTTAAAAAAGGTTTTGAAGTCTCATCTTTTTAAAATTCAAATTGTTCAAGAACTGAAAGAAACTGACTCTGATTTATGCAAAAATTTTTGTGAAACGATGTTGGACCGTTTTTGTACTGTAAATCCCATTTTTTTTTGACCGACAATGCTCTTTTTCACTCCTCTTACGTGAACAGCGCACCACGCAGTCACTTTGAGTGAGTCTAATTACTCCTCGTGACTTACTTGTGGATTTTCAGTGCCCCAGAAGCGACAGTTTTTCTTCTTCACGTACCCTCTGAGGTGGAAATGAGCCTCATCTCTCCTTATGATTTTGGTCAAAAAATTGTCCACTTCGACCTCGAGATTGAGGATAGCTTGGACGTAAGGTTAAACGCGTTTGTCGGCCGATAGGCAGAAGCTAATGCATGGACTGGACTTTTTAAGGGAACATGCGCAATGTCTTTGACTGAAATTCGCCTTAGGGACAACCGGCTGTTGGGTTATTGCAAGGCATGTCATCTGGTCGATGTTTCTGGTGACCGGAGAATGGGCGACGGAATTCGCGCTGCGCAAACGCCACAGACGAATTGTTACGCAAAAAATAGACACGATTATTTCGCGTTCCTAGGGAGTGTTTCACTCCATGGCTTGTTGACTTGTATTCTACATCTGCCTAGTTCAAAAATGTCAAAACAGAATTGAAATTGGCCGCCATTTGCAAAAATAAGAGCATCTTGCAATAATTTGAGATCTTTTGGCCCACCTTATACATCTATTTGACAAAAATATTTTCTATCGTTGATTGAGAGTTAAGGACTAGAGTTCCCAAATTAAAACTTAAAAGGATAATCTTTGCCTAAATGTCATAAAAGTTTTAAACACAGTATCTCCTCACTATATTTTATTTGAATTACTTCAAATAAATACTTGACTTTAGTACAAAATTGTTCACTGACTTTTTATTTTTCTCTATCGTTTGGAATAAATAAAGTTTCTAACCAATACATACATATAAATAACGGTTTTGTTTCTTCTGTGTGAACGTGTGTGTGTTTGTGTTTACGTTGTTAGTAGAAACTGAACCTGATGTCGAAACATCAATCAAAGATACTTATTATTTTCGCTCAATATGATAGTTTTCCCTTGGAGACGATTGGATAAATAATTAATTGTCGAGCCCACAAGGCCATTACAAATTTGAGTTATTGACAATTAAACTATAGTGAAATATCAACAACTTCGATTGTAACGTATTATCTACATATTTATACACTGTGTACTGCAACGATATGGTAGTTATTTAATACTTTTGCAAGAAGTTTTTGCAATTAGTTTACAGTCATTAAAGGCTGTTCATATAAACTGACTTCAAAGGTGATAGTAAATTTTTTTTGTTATTCAAAACATACTGTAAGTCAAATTAAATAAGTATTTTTAAAGTTCTTAAGACGAGTGATGTTTATTTTTATTTTAAAATTTTCAGATACAGGCATACACTAGCAAAACAACAATTTTCACATTTTCCGAAACGAACAACAAACATCTTCGAATCAATAAGCATTAAATTAATAGTTTAACACCGGAGGAGCTTAACTTTAGCTTCTTGAGCATCTTTAAGTTAAAGTTCAGATGAAGTAATAAACATTTTATTGTATGTGAAGGGTAGGAATAGGAAAATTTCCAAAAAGAGGAAACCTGGTTAAAGTTAGAGTATGAATGGGCTAACGGGTTAATTAATCCTACAAACACACGCCCATCATAAAAGGGTTGCAGAGAAAAACGCAACTAAAGCCCTTGTAGGCAAAACATTGAATCAATTGAGCATTTCCTATCTCGCTGACAGATTTCGCATAGATATGCCCGATGTCGTATGTCAAATGTTATACCAGATGTGGCTCTCTTAATTAAAGAGTGTGAAATGGGAAATATTAAAAAATCTATCTCCATAACAAAATTTCAGTAAAATTCCCCCTAAAACTTATTTTTATTGCTGGCATGGTACAACAGGTCGAATACTGTCTTAATCAGCTGTATGTTGTGCTGGACTTGATGTTGTTCTTTAGGCTAGTTTTCATTCGACCTGATTAGATTTGCGAAAGTTATGTTAAACTAGTTGGTTCTAAAGACCCCATATAGAACCTTTAAGTCTTAAGTGTTACCAGATAAATTGATGAATTTAAATCTTTATAAAACCGAAGCAGGTTTTCCTTACCAGTTCTGGATATTTCTTTCAGGTTTTGAAACCATAAAGACTTTAGACAGTAATCTCTAGAGCACACAAACGCAGAACAGTTACACCGAGTATACTTAACAGTCTTCTTATCTTCCGGTATGTCCCGGTGTCTAACAGTGATATATTATCATCCCCACTAGGAGTCTACCATCGCTTTTTTGCAAATACAAAAGTTGCCTCAACGGCCTCAGGTCATAAGGTTTATACATAATCCTGGAGATTTAACACGAAGTAAAATTTACTCATACCTTCTTGGCTCTGACCCTAACCACAAAGTCCATAAGCAAATAGACCCCTTGTTTTGCCAGCTTATTTGCCATTTAATTTTTCTAAACACTCATATCGCAGATCACAGTTGATGCCGTGTCTCACGTGTCTGCTAAAGGACTTTTCGAACGCAAGAACTAGGGACGAGCAAATGCGGTTTGTAAAGATTACCCTTATTGGCGTCTGACTATAAATGAATATGTTTTAGAGGACAAGGATAGATCTGCGACCAATTTGGTTGCTAGAATCTTTGCCTGAAATACACGTAATTGGTGGTTGGAATAACTCCTTGATACCTATTTCTCGATTAAAAAAAATGCAGCTTCAAACCCCACTCTCCCTTTCACAACCTTGATCTTCCCCTAAAAAACAGTACAGGTCATAGGTTAGGTTGGGCAGGTTAAGTAGAACAGGCAGCCGTTGAAGAAAAGGATAAAGCTTACTATCGGCTGCTTAATTCGGTCCCTTTGTGTTACCTGGAGAGGCAAAAAGAATAGGTCGAGATGGAAGGAAAGAAGAAATTTAGAGAAGGATAAGAAAGAAAAACAGAGGAATGAAGCAGACTTACCAGGGTCTCTGCTGGGAATCGAACCCACAACCCCCGGACGGGTAGACTCGTGCACTTACCACTGATCTACCGAAGGACCCGGTTAGGGTGTTGCGATCTGGTTGGCACACCAGCCGTTTTTTTTTTTCATACTTACGGACATCAAGTTCAGGTTCGGGATAATGTAATCACCGATGCATTTTACGCTCTATATAATCCTGCAGTTACTATATAGAACCAGATTACATAGTCCCGTTGACTCTTATAAGGCCGCAAGCCATCTCAAAATATTTTTGCGACCAGATTAGTTGTTTTTTTTTTAAATCTAGGATTACATTCTGCGCCGACATAGGGTTGGTGCACTGAGCACCAGTTTCACATAGTCCTGTTAGTCTCCACAGAAGTTTACTGCCTAGTATCTTGGTCACCCTGATTAAAATAACCAAGAATCAATAAGAAAAGATTTTTTCCCCATCACAGAGCTTATCATATCCAAATACTTTCTGATGGCAATAGCCGCTACGTCATATGTGTCAGTGTAAGAAAACTTGTTTCTGCAAAATTTCATCAAAATATCTTAAAAATTGCGACCTGTAGGGCGTTCACGAGAAGACGTGGACAGCCAGCCAGATAGACGGACAGATGAACTTAAATCTATTTAGGAAGCTATTCTAAGTTGATTTGTGTATTAAAAGATAGATCTCAGACCATTACTTTTAAGCGTTACAAACATCTGCACAAACGCATAATACCACGTATGTGTATGTAGGTATAAAAACGTAAATGAAAAGTGTTGCTCTAAGCGGCTTGCCCAATCCGAAAACAATTTTATATAATGGATGTATAGGAAATGCATACCTGTCTTTCTTTTTGAAATTAAACAAAAATCAAACCGTAAACCTAATTTAAATTACCTGACCTGCCAAAACTGTCAATCACAATTAATATAAAAAATATTTTTGTTTAAAGCAAGAAACACACAGCCATGCATACAGCATTATGAATGCATGTCTTTCGTTTTAACTTGGCCTTAATTTTGAATAGATATTCTTTCATCTATTCATACATATATCTTGCTTTATAAAACAACTAGAAACTTAATTAAAAAGCCAAACATATTTACATACATTTAAACTCGCAAAGATTTCTATAAACGTATCTACAGTTGTTATCAAGTACATATGCTTTATGTTTGCTTGCAGGTGGAGAAAAGTAGTTCATCAATATTACATCGTTCAGCTGACCCCAGTACACACCCAGCACCACCCGGTACCCCAAAAGCAATTAATGTAACACAAAATTCAATTGCATTGAGATGGTCGAGAAGTCAAGAGAAGCCACTGGCAACAAGTCCAATAATTGGGTAAGTCTTTACTTTTTCTCTTTAGTTTGAAATAATGTTGAGCAGAGGTCTCAAATATTTTTTTTTTTTTTTGCTAAATAAAAAAAAGTTTTCTTAAACAAGCTATCGTCTTTTTCCCATAGACAACTTGGTATATGCAAAGATGGTCTTTTAATTTTTAGAATTCTTTTATTATAAAAATACAATGCGACAAGTAAAAATTGTTTAACTGCAAAAAGTATTTGATATAACAACAGCTTATTTCTCTGTGTAGATAAAACGTGACGACTGCTATTAACTTGCGTAAAACGGCCCAAAACAGGAAAAAATTGTTTCCCAATGTCCAGTTAAAATCCATCAATTTTGTGCCTAAAACAGAATGAGAATAAGAACATTATCTTTGCATTATAAGAAGAACAAATTAACAAATCAAGTATAATGTGTAACAGAAACTACTCTTCCAGTCTTCTAGTGAACATTCTAAGCAAAAAGTATGTTCTTTAGCTGATTTTTTATTTCCTTAAAAGCCTTGCCATCACAGAAAAAAATAGAATGATTTTCAATTAAAAAATTTGTTAATTTAATTAAAAAAATTTTTACACTAGAACCTATCAAGAAATTCCCATATTTAATCAAACAATTTATTTAAAAATCAAAAACAAATTTTAGCTAAAAAATAATTAATTAATTTAATTAACACAAACGAAGCTAAAATGAAATAAAAATAAAATAAAGTATTCCTTGAATTAATATAAAAATAAGAAAAAATATTTTTTTATTTTTTTATTTGTTTTAATTTATACAATTTATTTATGTTTGTTTAATATTGTTACATATGCATGTATGTATATTGTTTGACTTACCATTAAACATTACAAGCATAGATGCCAGGTTTGACGATTTATCGTCATTTTGAATATTTTCGACCACAAAAAATGGGTTTTGACGATTGGACGATTTTTGCCCTAAATTTGACGATTTTCCTAAAGGTTTTCGGATTTAGCCACAACCAAAAAATTTCATTATACGTACATAAGTATAACTTTAAAATTTCATATAATAAGTGTTTCGAGAGAAAATGTTTTTGAATTTTTTGTCAATATTCAGCTATTAATTACAAGTTGCTATTTAAATCTCGAAACATTGGGATCAAATAAAAGGGTTAATAATAGGATCTCTGAAACATTATTTCTGTAAAAAAATTATGTGTTTCAAGTAAAATTCTTTTTAACATGAAAATTTATTTTAGGACTAAACGTGGAAATCTGTAACAAATTTCTTAAATATTTGCGTGTTTTCATTTTTCTAGTTTGTTTTGCATTTAATAAAATTTTACCTTTTTTTTTACTACTTTAGACGAAACTATCTGAAGGCACTTTGTTTACCGTTTTTTATTATTATAAAGTAAAAAAATTAAAAAAAAAACACAAATTTTTGTAATGACGATCCTCTTGACGATTTCCAAAATGTGTTTTGACGATTTTGACGATTTTTTAGCAAAGATTTGACGATATTGGAACAAAATTATCTGGCAACTATGATTACAAGTCTCATCAACGACTCGAACCGTAGGCCATATGAATGCAAAGTGTACGCTCTATCCGCTCAGCCAACAAGACATTCTAGCAATTGAACTTGACGTGAGCTTTGTATTAGAAAAGACGAAACAAAAAAAGCTTTAGGCAAAACTGCAGCTTTTTTGAAGAATTTGTAAACAAGCTTCATTGTTAGTATTTACTTTTTAAAAACAATTAAAATTATAATTAAGACAATTGAATTTTAAATTTAAAATTAAAAAATTTTTATTTAACAGGTTGATTGAAAAAAAAACTAGAAATAATTTTTTCTGTGATTAGAAGTCTTTCTTTGGTTTACAGTTTCTCTTAAAAATCAATGAAGCAGAAGTCCTTTTAATCAGTGTTTCATTTTTGTTGGCATAGCACGACTTTTCGTGCTTAAAATTTTGATGTAAGAAGCTTTAAATATTAACGCAAAATCTCACCAATTTCGATACAGTAAAAACAATAAAAACCAGTTTATTCTTTAGGGCACATCCCGTTTTTCTGCTTCCAAAATTTTAATATAAGAAGTTTAAGGCTTAGTAGTACTCGGTGAGTTATAAGTTCCTAGATTGCCTTAAGAACCTTGACATTTACGCCCATATATATGTCTATGCATAAAGTTTAAAAAAATTCGTGCAATAGAAGGATCAGTATTAAGATTTAAATTTTTTTGGGTAAAGCACCAGACCCTTTTTTGCCTTAAAATTTTTGAATTGATAAACCGTTGCTTTATATATAAAGTTTCACAAAAATCGGTTTGGTGGAGTACATGCATTGAGATTCTTATTTTTGTTCGCGTGATACCTCCTAATTTATGAACCTTAGATTTTTGCGTTAGTGGTCTTAGGTTAGGTTGAACAAGCAGCCGTTGAAAGAGAGGATATAGCTCTCTTGGGCCCGCTTAATTCGGTCCCTTTGTGTTGCTTGGAAAGGCAGATAGAATAGGTTGAGATGGAAGGAAAGAAGAAATTTGAGAGTAAGATAAGAAAGAAATAACAGAAGAATGAACCAGACATACCAGGGTCTCTGGTGGGAATCGAACCCACAACCCCGAGACTGCTAGACTCGGGGCCTTACCACTAATCTACCAGGGCACCTTATATGTGTATGGAAATTTTCATAAAAGTCACTCCAAAAAAAAACCTATATTATGAGTTAAATATTTATTGGAGTGGCCTAACCTTCTTCGTTTGCTTGGAAATTTAATAGAAATTTAAAAAAATCAGTGCAGTACAATTACCATCATTAGGATTTAAGTTTATTAGGGCGTGGCAACTCCAATTATTTTGCTCTGAAATTTTTTACTCTGGTAGTGGTTTATATGCGGAAAATTTTTTTTAAAGTCAGAAAAGTAGAAGTACCTGTATTATGATTTTACTGTTTGTAGACGTGGCCTAACCTACTTTATCGCCTTGAATATGATTGTGTAGTCAAAACAATGTATTCGGTAAAAGCCTCATTTTTGTATTTTTGTAGGCGTGGAACCGCCCATTATACTACCATAAAATTTTTCTATTTTAAGCCTTATATAGTATGTCCATTAAAAATTTGAAAAAAATCAGTGTAGCAGAAATACCTCTACTGATATTTAAATTTTTGGGGGCGTGGTTCCGCCCACATTCTTGCCCTGATAATTTCGACATAAGATCTTGAAGAACATGTAGGCAAAATTTCATGAAAATCATTGCAACAAAAGCACCTTTATTAAGTATTAAGATAACACCTTAGTAATGTGTCTGCCGAAAGCTTCCACAGGTGTCTGCCTCTTTTCAACAACAATTTATAAGGGCAGTAGAAAAAAGTCTGCTGATAGAAGATTAGCAGACCTGAAAAAAAATTCCTTCTAAGCAATGCAGAGTTAATAAATTTTTCGTAATTTTTTTTAGCGATCGAGATTTGGTTTTAGCTAAGAGAATAACAAAAAAAGTGGGCAGGATATACCATGGTTGGCATTGGCCACTATTACATTTTTGTATATTTGTGTTATTCTTTTAACATTCACTGAATGCTTCAATAAAGAAAATTGGGAACAATTCTTACACAAATATTCACTTTCAAAATCTTGTATCTAAAAAAAGGAAGAATTTGTTTAAGCTTAAAAAATTTTATTTTAAAAGAGATTCTACTTACTGCCTTTAAGCTGCATGAATAGTTCTTTAAAAATTCTATGGGCTTACTTGAAAAGACAGTAGAATAACAACATCACGAGGAAAACACGTTTAAAGTTACCATTGTTTTTAGCCATTTAAAAGCCATGGCTATTGTCTAATGACAGGCCATTTAAGCGCTGGAAAGTCTGGCCTGATTTTAACGTTTTTGGCTCTTCCTTTTTTTTCATTTTGGTGTGGCCTGTATAAAAATTTCTTTCGTTTATTAGCTTTTTGGTTTGTTAGTTTTTTTTTTGGCTTTTCATGAAATTTGGCATTTCAGTGAATGCATTTGTTTCACGAGTTTCGGTTAAATGAATGTGTTTAATATTACTTGTGCTTTTTCTTTTGAAACTGATTTGCATACTATTTTTGCAAAAATGCATACCAACCATTGAATGGATATAAAGGTTGCATTTATTCTAAAGATTTTAAAATTTTTATAATTTAATTAAGGCTTTTTTTCTACTTAATGCTTTTTTCAAAATAACATATGTATTTAAAATTTAAATGAAATTTTAAATGAAAGTATTTTAAAATCGTTTTTAAAAAAATATATATGGTGCAGTAAATACTTGCAACGAGTGAGTAAAAATAAATTTATAAAAATTTCTTTTGAAAATATTTTAAAAAAATGAACGACTTACCAGTACAAATTTGTAAGGGGCTCTTGTTCTACAAACTTATAATTTTTTTCAAAACTATTTTTAACACTACAACTTCCTACAAAAATCTGTATGTTTTCAAGAACTGTTTTAGTAAACTAATATGCATCTAAACATTTCGAAAGAAAGAAGTATGTTTAACTTACAAATGCATTCTTTTCATTTTAGATATTTTTGAAGTGTATTTTTTAATATAAAACTTGATGCTACGTTTAGCTTTGTTTAGTTTTAGTTCAAATAAAAAAAGTCTGCATTAACCATTGTTTAGAACATTTGCTTTGTCAGCTAAAAAAAAATTCGCAATATTTTGGCAAAAGCTAAGTTTTTTTTCAATTTCTAGATTTAAAAGATTTCATTACATTTTACCAAAGACTTAACTGACTTGCAACAAAATTGCACTCTTAATATGCAGATGTGGCAGTCCACATGCTTTGTGCTATTGCCGTTATATTAAAGTTTTGCTAGTCAATGCACAAAAATACTAAACTCTAAACAGTAAAACGATAACAAAATAAAATCAGTTTAAATCTATTTAAGTTTAGTAGAGGAATTAAGAATTTGAAGCAAAACGCTTGGTAAAAGTGTAAACAACCTTTCACTATACATACATAAAGAAACAGCATTTCTGACTCTTCTAATGGAAATATACACTTAGAAGAGATTTCGGGAAATTCAGACTCCAAACGGGCAAAAGGTTCAAAAAGGGAAATATCAGTAATTTTTATATTCCCTTGACTATACACAATGGACACAAAGGGAAAAAGTATTGTATTGTATTCAAAAGATCAAAATACCTACTTTGGTACTATTTTAAAATAGGGATAAATTTATATTTTGGTCCTTAAAAGTTCCATTTTTTTGCAAACCAACCAGGATTGAAACTAAATTTAAAAAGCGTCTTACAGGCCTCAAAAAAATATTAAAAGGTTTATGATACTTTTCTGAATATTGCCTCCTTACGGGTAACTTACTTACCTAAATTGCTAATACTTACAAAACGTTTCTTCCATTAGACAACGTGAAATCAATTTCCATGCGCTACGATCTTCGGCGCTTTTCCTCAAACTTTTGATAACAATTTCTAAACTGTTTTCCCCGGTCTTCCTCTTTTGCGTGATCCGTCACAAGGTTTGCATTCAAATGACTTTCTTTGACTATTTCAAAGTTGTAGTTTTCAACTTCCATTGTCTGCCAAAATCTACTGAACGTTCTGGGCATTATTGCTATCTACTTACTACCAGACCATTTTTGGCGGATTCTGTCTTGACTTTTTCAAACGTGGCAGTTACTTTTCGCAATGTTTGCCCTATAATGTCGATATCATTGGCATAGGCGATTGACGTGGCTGTGTTGTTAATAGCATGCCGGTTCTATTCACGTTTGCGTCTGATATGCCCTTTTCTAAGAGGAAGTTAAAAACATCACACAAAAGGCTCTATCCGTGTATGAAACCTTGTTTGATACTGATATGCCTGCCTATCTTGACTGAAGATTGCCTATCAATTAAGGTCATACAGCTGAGTCGTATTAGTGTTACAGGAATACCAAACACAGACATAGCTTGAAACAACTTTGAACGTATGGGGCTCCAAAAAGCGGGCGTATAGCCGACAAATAAATGGTATGTGTTGGTCTATATATCTCCGGACCTTTCCAGGATTTGGCATTGTGTGTACATCTGCGTTTATATGGCCCAATCAACTTGCCGATTTTTAATTTTAATCCTTCAAACAATACGCTGAATAGTATCTTGTAACCTTTGATACTCGTTTTTTTAGCCATATTGGACAAGCAAGCGGATACATAGATTTATCAGCCTGTCGCGTTCGGTCTCAAACGATTCATTTGGCAACCCATCGACTGCTGCTCCTTGTTTCGCTTAAGCCAGATAACTGATATTTCTGCCTCATTCTGGCTGGGCGGTATGTACTCAATACCGTATTCTGGGACTGGTACTGAAACATCTTCATTGTTGCTACTGTGGGATACCAATAGGTGTGAAAAATAATTTTTTTCATATCCTCAGTACACTATCTGTATCAGTCACCAGATTATTTTCCTCATCCTTGCAGAAGAATGTGCTTATAGCAAACTCTTATGTTTAGTGTTTTACTCTTTGGTAGAATTCTTGAACCTTAATTTGACCCCTGAACAATTCGATATGCTCATACAGACGCCATTCCATTTACCTCATCTCTTTGCGGAAAAGAGGTTTTTCCTCTGTCCTTTTATTACCAAAAATTTTCTTTGCACTCTTCAAGTCTTTCGGTGCCCAAGCACTAATACTGCGGCTTCCTCCAAGAAGTTGGCAATGCTTTGCAATTTCGCTTTAACACTTTTGGGACAAGAAGTGTTTTTTTTTAAAGCCCAAGCTTAGGGGTAAAAGTGAGTAAGCAATTGTATCTTGATCCTTTAAGCTTCCATTTTGTTACTTTTAAACCAATAAATATAAAAACATAATATCAATTGCGTTCTACAGAATTTAGAAAAAATTGCGAATGCGTTTATGGGTACTTTTTTTAAAGTTTTGACTTTAAGGAGTAATAAAAAATGTAAAAATTATATTTTATTTCTTATGAAGTCAATTTTAAATTAAGACAGAAAAATAATTAAAATTGCGTTTGATGAAAAATTATGAATACGGGCTTGGTCCTTTTTATAATATTAGATTCTAAGGGGACTAACTTTTTATATTGGCACTTTAGAAATTTGTTGTTACCTTAAAAATATAAAGGATATAAATATTATACAATTTATTATCGACAGGTTTAAAAAATCTAAATACCAGTTTGGTACTTTTTTTTGTATTAGACCCTAAGGCTTAGAATATTATTAAAAATTGTATTTCGGTACTTTTAGGTACTTTTTGTAACTTTTTGACCAATTAAAATAGAAACATAATAAAAATTATGTTTGAAAACTACATAACACAGCCGGGTCCTCAAGCTTTCTACTTATGCAAGTAAAAAACACTTCTTAAAGCTGAGTGATATTTTTTGGTTAAAAGTACTCTTTACACATTTTTGGTGCACTTTTTAAAATTATGAGTCTACATTGTGATATTAAAGATTATTGGCCCAGACTGAGATCAAATATCAATTTAGTTGTCAAAAAGTACTTTCATATTTAGTACATATTTGTTACTTTTTTGCATTAGTGTTGAAATATTAAATTAAGGTCCCTTAGTCCTAGCTTAGGCGAAAAACCAACTAAAGGGACAAAAAAAACTTTTTTCACATTTTAAAAATTTTTTTTGAGATTTGATCTTAAAAATTTGAAATTGAGTAATAAAAACCAAGGTTGAGGTTCATAAATTGCTCTTCCCGTTGTTGGTACCATTTATAAAGGATTGTTGACTCAGATTGAGCTTAGAAGTATATTTAGTGGGCATATTAGTAAGTGTTGGCATATTTTAAGATTTTTAGTCTACACATACGAAATAAATGAACAATGATCCAGATTGCAGTCGAACGTTAACTAAGTGATCAAAACTGACTCATTTCATACTATTAATTCTAATTGGCATTTTTTAAGACTACGAGTCTAGGCATATAAATTTAGAAATTATTCCAATAATTTAAGGTCGAAAGTTTATATTTTTGTCAGGACTATATTTTTATATATTCTTACGTTACTGGAGATTCTGGTTTAAGATTGTATAGAAAATCTTGCAAATTTTACTTCTTAATGCTCAACGTACTCCTTCATATTTAGTACTTTGTTTGCATACGATATAGCAGGTTAAATGCTAGAAGTACATTTTTATTAGAAACAAAATTCACGACCAATTTAAAAAAGAAACACAATGTTTACGTGAAAATGTGGCACTTAAAACCTTTAAACAATCCCTTGTCAATTTATTTGCATTTAATATCGAATACCCATATTGTTTTCAATTTCAATGGTTGTAACTAGACTTTGCATTTCTAAGCCAAGTTTTGGTCGAATGCAGCACAAGGAAAAGCATATGGCATGTTATGGTCGCATTTAATTTTCAAATCTACATGGATTTTTTGGGTGTTTTAGGCCAGTGGCACCTTTTTGCTTAGACAGTTTCTTTGTTAAAAATTGTTTGCAGCAGTTGTATTGGCGATTTTAACACAAGATTAACGGCCCAAATTAGCATAATGGAAAGAAAAAAATATTTTGTGTTTGTAAAAATACCACTAGACATAATATTTGCCTTTTGCAATTCAATACTTAAATACAATGTGAAAGTCAAAATGAAAGCAGTACACGATACTAAAATTTGTTAGCATTTTGGTTAATTAGGCATTTAGAGACAATTTATAAAATGAAAAATGACATATATTTTATTTTTCACGTCGTTGTAAATGTTTAGCATAATTTTGAGAATAATTTACAATTTTTTTCTATTTAACTCTTTGCAGCTATACAGTGGAATATTTTAGTTCGGATTTGCAAACAGGTTGGGTCACAGCAGCCCATCGAGTGCCTGATCAACAAATAACGGTAATTATATCGATCTTCGTTTTTGTTAAGATTAGAAAGTACAACTAATACTTTTACATTTGCTTTGGTATATGTGCAGTTTCAGATAATATTAATCACACATTGTTGTTATTGTGACTCAACAAACAATTAATAAATATCAGCTTTCTCTGAAAGCCCTTCTGAGACTGATTAAACTTTTTAATGCTTTATATACCTATGATCATGTACGTGTTAAAATAAAAAATAGAATTTGCGAGATGTAACGTCTTGCCTGGCAATGCCTTCAATCGGCTATAGGTAAAATCTAGGCACAGCGTCTTTTTGTTTTGTCTTAACTTACATACGTCTGCATAGACATAATGAAAATTAAAAAGCATAAATGAGTCTTGTTTGAGACTTCAAAAAGGCTGGTTATCTTATCGCCTGTTGCTTGGATTACACTAACTACAATGTGGAATTTTGCAATAAAAATAGGAGCACCTGAAGAGCGCAAATACAATTGCAAGTGTAAAAGTATTAGTTGGCTGTACCTGCTTTAAGTCTACATGACTTGATATCAATAACTTAAATTTTAAACTATAGATTTCAGGATTAAAACCAGCTGCTTCCTATGTGTTTTTGGTTCGCGCTGAAAATTCTCATGGTCTTTCAGTTCCATCTGGCTTATCGAGTGTTATTAAAACTCTTGGCTCTGAATTGGGCACAGTGCCGCCAAGTGAAATATCAGAGGCTCGTGAAGTGCTAAGTGGCAAGGTAAGTGCAAAGTAAAAAAATTTTGTAAAATAAAAAAAAAATGGAGAAAACACCTGCTACCTTCTCACACCATATTTTAACAATCGCCATAAATATTTATATTGAAATATTATGCCACCGCTTAAAGCGTTCGCAGCAGAAATATTTTTTTAGTGCAAAAAATCATTGATTTGTTAACGGTATGCAGTAAAGTATGTATGTTCAAAATGCACACACTCTCCATCAAGCAATGTATGAAAAAAGGTCATGTGTGTGCAAGAACGTTTGTAAAAAATTTACATAAATCGTCACATGAAAATGAAATAACATAGCAGTCATCGTCTTTTCAATTAAAAAATATGGCTGCACATTAAGGTTTTTATTTCCCGGACTTTTTTGCTTCCCGGGAAATGGGAAATCAAAAATTATTTTCCCGGTAACCCTGCTTTACAAATAAAGAAAAATTTACAGGTTGTGCTAATAAAAAACTGTTTTTATTTTTAATAAAAAAAATGAATATAACTACATACATAGAAATAAAAAACTTCAAAACGAAGAAAAGAAAATTAAAGAGAAAAAAAATGAAAGAGATCAAAGTAAAACTTAACAACTCAGTCCAGGGTACACTTAACTAGGTAATATCAAGGCGAATTCAAAAACTTCGCCCTCTGCATTTACTTTAATTTAAAAAAAAAAATTAAAAATTTCATAGAAAGTTATATATTTGATTTTTTTTTATTTTATAATCAGCTGGGCTCTTGATATTACCTGTTTGAGTTTACCCGGATTGCAGATATGCAAAATGAACCACTGTAGAATGACAACAGCGGGAAAGCCTTCGTTAGGCAAAAATCCAATTTTGTTACATATTTACGATTGTATTCAGAATAACTATAGTAGGCTTATTAAGGGCTTATTTGGCAATTCGCATAGGCATCTTTAAGTAAGCCCTTCACCATACTTTAGTTTTTTATGAGTATGAGGGTTAGTTAGCCAAAAATAAGGAAAAAGTAACAAACAATTGTGAATATGTTAAGAAAATACTTAAAGTGCGAAGTTTTGCAAGTCCCAGGATTCCCGCATAAAAGTCCTGGGAAAGCGGGAAACGAAAATTTACGAATTTACCGGGAATTTGCGGGACGGGAGCTCCCGGGAAAACCCCTACTGCACAGTAAAAAGTAATTAAATTGAACGCAACGTTTAGAAAAAGTAACAGTGAATATTATATTATTAAATCCACCTGAACTCTTATCCATATACATGGACACCCAGCCAGACGAACGTATAGATAGATAAATAGACATGCTTGCATCATCTCAGAAAGTTAATCTTAGTCGACCGATTTACTTGCCATTATTGTTTGAGGAAAAAGGAATCCGCAAAACTTCCCTACCATGTATAAAAACCCCACAAAAATCGTCTAAAGTTGTAAAACCTCACGAAATTGGTGACCAATTAATTGACCGTCTCCGAAAAATAGTGCGTAAGGCAAACTTTTCTTTTAAAAGATCAATTGTTTCTTTTAATGTGTGGCAGATGGCTTTGTTCTATTAAAACCATTTATTCTCTACATTTCAATCATAAATTTTTCGCAAATAATGCTTCGAATCAATACCTTGCAACGATCTCAATTAGTTGACATTGTATTTATATTTTCGTTTTCAAAAAAATACAATCCAATGACTATAGCTTTTGGTAGATGTAATGGTTGCTCTAAGAGAACTCGCTTGTGCGATGAACACAGAAGCTCTGCGCGCTGCACCCTGGGTAAAGCTAAAATTATCCACAAGGTGAGGATGCTGATTATTTAAAATTAAACAGAAATCGCACTCTCAGCCTCAATCTACCAAATTTCTGTATGCAGACGACATTGGCCTTGTGACGCAGTATCAACATAAAAGCATTGCCGAAACAACACTCTTAAGGGATCTCGAACTCCTTAGCAAATATTTCAATAAAATGAAGACTTATACCTAGAACTGCCAAAACAGAATCGACGCGTTTTTAATTTAAGAACAACCTTTCTCGCGTATTTTTTATTAGCTCTATTCTTTGATACAATTAAACCCTCAAGTACCTGGGCACAACCCTTAATCCCTCTCTGACATTTAAAAAATATTGCCGAAACATGGCTACTAAGCTCAAAATGTGCTAGGATTGGTCTTCTCTCCGGTAGAATATGAAACTCTCATCTGGCTTAAGAGCAGACATGCCTGAAATATTGACAAGCAATTAAATAAAACCATGTGACTAATATCTGGCACAATTATAGGGACCCCCACGCGTTAACTCCCAGCTCCAAGCAACAACGGTCCACCTCAACTTAGAAGAAAAAAAAACTGATGAGAGAATATTGCAAGATTAAACAGAGTCCAAGCGTTCCAGTCCATACGTTTGCTGCATAAAAGGATCGCTGTCGGTTAAAGTTCTAAGGTCCCGTATTAAGGGCCGCTTCCTCTCTTCATGAAGCAAACTTTAAAATGAAAACAGAATATATGGCATCTTGGTTGATTTCTCAACCAAATAATGGTCCTCAAATTATCAATCCGATCAACAGCGATCCAGGCTCCAACTGGCCCACGTTCATGCAAGGTCGATGCCTAGACACGTTATTTCGTTGGGTGCAGTTCCATTGAGTGCTTGCAACTTCGGCGAACCGCCGTAAGTGTATAAGCTTGTTGTTACCATACGATAAATAAAAAAATAAAACCGAAATTGCTAATAAACCTCCACAACCCTTTCAAACGTATGTCTCAATAATCAAAATGGAAGATTTGTTAAGTTGTACCCAATTAATAGCGATTGGCATACCTCAAGGTAGTGTTCTGGGATACATTCTATACTTGCTTTGTACAGCAGATATACCAACAAACCTTTGAATATACATCGTCATATACTCCATTCTCTTATCTTATATGATAACTTTACATTAAAGAATTGCTCACTTATTGTAAGTTCATTAATATTAAAAATATGTTAAAGAAAACCAATTTGAGCCACCTTTAGTCCAGTTTTCAATATGCCAGCTTAACACATTTACGATATAGATTCAGTCATTCAGTAACATTACTTTCTTTTAACGCGATATAAATTTTTCAATTATTTCTTACCTTCATCTTTCTGTAAATTAAGCAGAAAAAATTGTTTTTCAGTTTTTGTTGTCCAATATTGATATTTTCAATTTCATGCACCTGAGCTAATATTTATCTGCCAGGAATTTAGCAGAAACGAACTGACTGTTTTCGCACACTCCAAACAAAGAATAGTAATAATTGGGTTAATAAAACGTATTTTCAAAAAAAAAAAAACTCACAATAGTGTAAACGTACACAAGGATATCAATTGGCCCAGTTTTTCAAAAATCTGCTTCACATGCAGCAAATATTCAACAGATTTTAAATGTAAAAATATAAGAAAATTGAAATCATAACTGCGCTAATAAAAATATTTTTTTTTTGTGATTTATGGAATAAACAAAAACTTTTTTTGTTACTTTTATTTCTGTACAAGAATTTATAGTCAAAATTAAAGAAATATTTTATAAAGGCAAAAGCAATTAAATAGTCATAAAGAAAATAAATGACTTTTAAAAGAAGAGAATAGAAAAAATTTCGTATAAAGCTTGAAAACATTTGCAGCTCTAAGCAATTTGGTAACAAAAATTCTTAAACATACAAACGAATGTACATATCTACAACTTTAAAAAACTATGTCTTAATATCCTTAATATCCTTTCAAATAGAAAATAAAATAAATAAGTTCAAAAAAAATGTATGAAAAAATATTGTATGTGTCCTTTTGGATACTTTTGCCATTAAAATAGTTCCAATAATGATTTTAACCCTTACAAGTGTGAAAAAGTACTAAAAATCTACTCAATAGCAACAAGGAAATTTTAAAGATACAAGGTGGGCCAAAAGAAGCCATCCGCTGTTGTTTGGCTTTATTTTTTTTTTTTCTAAATAAAAAACTAAGATTCTGTATTTTTGATTCTGTTTGCTTAAAGCGTTAAAATTTTATTGGTCAGGTCGGGAAGATGATATCCGCCAAATAGGCGCCGTTAGAAATGATTGCTATACGGACTCATTTAATGGTATTTTTCTTCACTTCAGCGAGACCTTCGGGCGACAGATTCTCGCACTCGCTTCGAATGTTGTCCTAGAGGGCTTTCAGGGTCTTGGGCTTGTCCACGTAAACACATGACTTCAAAAAACCCCCCGAAAAAAGTCTGTCACAGTTAAATAGGGTGATCTTGCTGGCCAATGTAAATTGCCAAAACGAGAGATGAGGCGACCCGGGAAAACCGCCTTCAGAATATAGGTTATGGCTCATGTAGTGAGTGCCGTTGCTCCGTCCAGTTGGAACCACATGTCTTCCAAACACAATTTGTTCAATTGTGGCAAAAAAAACTCGGCAAACATGGCCCTATAGCGCGAACCGTCCACTATTGTCGATTGATCAGCTGCACCCTCAAAAAAATAGCCCGATGACCCCTCCAGCGTAAACAGCGCACCATGCAGTCAGTTTGAGCGGGTGTAATGGCTTCTCGTGCCTTACTTGTGGGCTTTTGGTGCCCCAGAAGTAAAATATTTGCTTGTTTACGTACCTGCTGAGGTGTAAATAAGCCTCGAAAAATCGCCAACCTCGGCCTAGAGGTCGAGTATGGCTTGGGCGTAAGTTACACGCGTTTGCCGGTCGCCAGGCATCAGTTGATGCACGGACTGGACTTTTTACGGGAACAAGTGCAAGTCTTTGACTAAAATTTGTCTTAGTGACGATCGGCTGATGGCTACTTGCGAGGCACAGTGCTTGGTCGATGTTCCTGGCGACAGCTCGATATCCTTACCAACATCGGAAATATTCTCTGTAGAACGGGCGTTTCGGGACCGGCCGCACTTGGCAGCGCCTCGTGTGAGACCATGCTCTTCATGGCTGGTGGCCAAATGGCGCAGTATTTGCGCAGTCGGTGTCGGACGGCCGGGGAATCGGCGAGGTAAATCGCGCTGCGCCAACACCACAGCCAAATTGTTACGCAAAAACTAGACACGATTATTCCGCGTTTTTGAGGAGCGTACCGCTGCATGGCTTATTCACTTGTAATCTACATCTGCTTAGTTCACATGGGTCAAAATATATTTGACATAGCATTACAATAAGTATTCAACTTTTTAAACTAAGTACGTGGGTACATTTTTGTTAATATATTTTTACTTGCAATTATTTTGCCCGTTTGTCTATTTGGGGTACGTAATGCTGCAGATTTTTCGAGGCCTCTTTACGGTCTTTATGAGTACTGGGAAAAGCGTTATAGTCAGCAAATGCAAACGTGTTTGTAAAACTGTTGGTTGGCATACCGACTGTGTAAAACAAGTACAAAATTTAACCTAATTTACTTCCTTGAGGTACACCTTCCCCTAATGGTTGAGAGGAATTTAAGTGGTTTCCCCTTTTAATCATAAATTTTCAGCGGGTTATGTATTTTTTAAAAAGGTGAAAAATATAGGTTGGAAGGTTTAACTTTAGTTTGTTTAACAGGACTTCATGCCATACTTTATCGAAGGTCTAAAAGCCTTGAAAAACAGTGCAGAGCAGTTCTTCTTTTCCTCAAAGGCTTTTCTTATGACCTGTACAAACCCACTATGTTGACTTCTAAAGCCATATTGGAAACTTAGAGTTCAGTGGTTGTCATTTAAGATTAGGATCAGCTTGTTTTCAAGCTGTCTTTTAAACAATTTCGACATAGTTGGTAAAAGACTCATAGGCCTCTAAGACTGCACCTTCGAAGAATCTTTACCAGGCTTAGGAATCATCTTTACTAAGGCAAATTTCCGTATTGGCGGGCAACGTTCAAGTCGTAATATGACGTCAAAAATAAAAATAATTATCTTTTTTGCTGTAAAAGGTAGCTATAAAAGCGATTTGTTATCCAGCCAGACAACTTTTGCAAAATTTTTCCATAATTTTTGTTATTGTGCTTTAGCACAATTTTCATGCCTTCTTTTCCATCCCTGATTCATCCCTTGTGAAATGTGAATGTATACATGTATATGTTTGGGTGTATGGGATTTAAAGAAAGTAAAATAGAGTGTTGTTATGCACATTTATTTTAATTTCGCTATATTTATAAAATTATTCACACAATATACTTTCGATTTATTATTCTCTTATTCGCCTTTTTCACAGCATACTTCAAGGTGTCTGCTTTCTATTTTTATGGGGTTTTTATTTTTATACATTTTTCTGTATTTTTTTTATTTTGCAACAAAACTCAAACCACAAAAAACATAACATAAAAAACTAAAAAAAATCTTTTTTAGCAGTGTGTTTTTGATATATGACCCACTATTATACTAATATGTATGATTTGTGTTTTAAAAGTAATTTCGTAAAAGGAAATAAAAGATATTTTAATGTATAGAATCAGCTGAACTGTTACAGCAGCTTTGCTTTTAAAGGAACATTATTAAGGTAAATTGTAGTTAGGTTTATCGAGCATTAAATTAGATTAAACTTTAAGCAAAGTAAGAAGAAAATTAAGGATCATAATCTAAGAATTCAGAATATTTCATGAAAGAAGTAAGAATATTATTTAGAAAAAATTAACCAATAAGTGCTGTTATTACTTTAAAATACAGGGACAATTATTTTTGAATTTTCTATGAAAGGAAACGATTGTTTTAAACTAGTTTTTTTGAGAATTGAGTCCCTTTTAAATATATGATTTTTAATTTTTTTTTTTGCAAAAAATTATTTATTTTAATTTTTTAAATAAAAGTTAAAAAAATATAAAAATCAGAAAAATATTGTAATTAAAATTTTAAAATAGTAATTTGTATTTTTTTTAAAATCTCAAAAATTAAACCATAATAATTTTTTTTGAGATTATTATTTTAAAATAACTGTAACGGATTCTGTTACAGTATGAAAACCGAAATTTTTTTAATAATTTTGTTTATATTTATTTAATGGGTTCTTACACCAAGTCGTCAGTAGACTTCAGTCAGTTTATAAAAAAAGATCCATCATTTATTTATTGATCGCTTCTCAAATGTTAAAGTATAATTTAGCATTTAAAATATCAAGACTTTTTATAAGGTAATAGTTGTTCTCAATACACAAGTGCACATGAAGTACCGTGGGTAGACTTCGGTTGATTTATTTTTTATTCCCTGTAACATTGCCCATTTAATCACCTGAATAATTTAAGTTCAATTGGTTCGGGAACCCTGTCCGACTTTTTTGGGTCCTAAGAAATTCAGATCCATAAGCAAATGTTAAAGTGTTAATTAGCATGTCTGATGTTTGAAGTACAGAAGTGGCCCTGCAATGATATTTTGAGATATGTCAGCCCCTTTAGGCTAAAGGCAACTTAAGTTCTCTCCCTCTTTGATCTTTAATTGTAGGCGGGTATATTTGAAACGCTTTTTGAAAACCACTGGTTAAAGTATAATATGGCTAAAAGTCCTTATGTCACACCTTGTGGAACGTTTACTAGATGTCAATAATAGGGCAAAAGAACCGTGTTTTTTTCCTTAAACTTTTCCTCCAAAAATATTTTTGTGAACTTTGCAATCGTCGGGGTTGTTATTATGTTGCCATTAAAAGAAAAATATGTGATCAAAAATTCAGTTTTTGACATTTAATTTCGTAGTCAGCTTGATTTTAATTACATTCTCCGGTTATTTCTACATAATATAGGCTTGCAGGGCCGTAAGTCTCGACCTTCAAAGTATCTTGCAATCACCTTAACCTTGGGGAATTTTGCTCTAGCGGTAGGCACTTAAGTCATAGTATGGCACTAAAAAAAACTATTGTCTTTTCCATACTATACAAGGCAGTTTTAACAACGTTTTGCAGCTTACTTTTATCAAAACCATGAGTTTTTTTCACTAAACTAAAAATAAAGTACAAAGCCACTGAACATGCCACCCCTTTCTCAACAAAATACAACAGAGTGCTGCCTGCCTATTTGGAATAGATTTTGTTGAAAAAATAGCCTCATGAAGCAAAGGCATATGTTGTTTCCACTTGAAAGTAAGCTGAAAGTATGCATACACCAACTCAGCAATTTTCTGGAGGCTCTTGGTTATCCGCATAATTTAATAAGATACTGAAAAAGAGCTGAAAGAAAAAAGTGAATATGGAGGTTCTTTTTTGCTTACAAGGGGTTCGAGAAGTACCGAAATCTATATCATCCGTTGTTAAAGGGAGCTAAGCGCGTTTGTTTTTTATTTGACAATGAATGGTGTCAATTTTTCAAAAACTTCTGGCTGTTATTTTGTTGCCAGTCATTCTTGCTTTCGAAATCCTTTGTCTAATTTTGACAACAGCCTTTCTCTATCAAACAGCAGAGTGCTATTTATTTACGGACGGGGCATTTAAAACTAACGACATCTGTTAAACTTAAATTTTTTGATCTTAATTTGATCTTAATATAAAAAATCCTGGTATTTTAAATTATGTTGTTTTTGATTTGAAAAAATTTGGTTTTATATTTATGAGTTGATGCTCTTTAAAAGTCAAAAACAATTCGTTCCTAATATAACACCAGCTATGTGTAATATAATTACTTCTTTTGTTCTTCTGTGCACACCGTTTATAGAACGTGTTCCCTCCTAATTTGTAAACTTACATAAGTGAATAAATAACCGCTTATTGTTGCTAGATATCCAATAGATATACGATTTAATTCTGTAGATGTTATAGAGGTTAGATGTTATAAAGAAAAAAAATTTCTAAGATAAGAGTGACCCATATAAAAAAATGTTAAAATCTCTTTAACAAAAGCATGCACTACCCTTAACTTATTGTTATGTTTGTATGTAATTTTAATTATTTCAAAATTGAGTTTGCCTTTATGTACATTAAATATAATGCTCTTATTTGCTTAAATGATTCTCAAGATTCAATTAATGTATGAGAAAATATTGACTTTATTAAATTTAATTATAAATTTAAGCCTATTATTTTGCTACACTGGTTTTTATCGAAAACGTCTTTTAGAAATGTTAGAAAGAGTTACTTAAGAAAAATGCAAAGTCTACAAAAAACTAACTTGAAGTATGCTTAAATTAATGTAAAAATTAAGCTTTTGTTAAATTTTATTACTTGATAATTACAAAAAATAAAAATTATATTAAAAAAAATTACATAAGCACTCCATTGGAGCATCAAAGTGCAACAGTGCGTATGATTAATGTTGTTATAGTTAATAACTATGCAGCAGCAAAAACAATTAGGAAAATGATTTATAACAAGGAAAACTTATTTAATAGACTTCTGTCTTTATTAAATTCATATTTTATATGTGTGTTTTGATATATTTTGCTATTAGTAAATTTAAGTTTATTTCAAATTTTATGGTTTTTAGTTTACTGTGTCTTCAATGTTTATGTTTTAATTAATGTTAATCATACGCATGAGTTCTCTTCTTATTAGAAAGCATTTTGGTTTGTATAAAAATCTTTCCCTTTTTAATTTTTTTAGATAAATTATTTCTTTTACATATCAGTTTTAAACGTTCTCTACAAAATGCAATTGCAATATGTAAGTTGTTTAATTTGAAAAAAAAAACTTGTTGCAGAATTTCTTTTATATTTTGCAATTATAGAACGTCTGCTTTAGTGAGTAGTTAAAACAATTATTTTAAAAATTTAATAAACGGACAAAAGAATCATTTTGTAGTCAATGTCTGTCTTTTTTCAAACAAATTTGTGTTATTTTATCAAAATACAAAATGATTAATTTATTCTTTGTTTTAAAAGAAATTTTGAAGTTTGCTTATAAAGTGCAACAATCTCTTGCAGGAATTTCATTTTTGATATCAGTTTTAATTTAATTTGTAATTTGAAAGTAAGGTTTTGTTTTTTATTACATATGACTTTTGTTTTGTACATTTAAAAGTTCGTTTGAAGGGAAGATATGCGAGAACTTAGATTAAACTCTTTTGGGTTTTTTCTGTTTGTTAGTCTATAGCTGTTCCCTTGTCTGCATGTGCTTGCTTTTTTTGTTAAAATAACTAAATATTTTATACTTGTTGAAGTGCTATATTCAGAAATGAAAACAAGAAAATGGTCATTTATGGTATAGCTTTGAAAGACATGACATTGATGATAATTGGTAAAAACAAATTAAAAAACAGATTGCCAAAAGTATAAAGTAAAAATAAGGAAGAAAACAGGCAGACCATAAGTTAAAAGGATACTTCTAAATAACTTGTTTTTTAAGCAAATAGCACTGTGAAAAGAAATCTTGGAAAATTTAGATCTAGAGAGAATAAAAATGGACGAAAACCTGGTAGTTTATAATATCCTAGATTATTCGCGACAAAAAGCAAAATAAATAAAAAGAATCGTACTCTGCTTATACCTTTAAGGACAAAAAAGTTAAAAATTAGAAATTGATAACTTTTTAGTTTATTTTGTTGCTTTTCTTTTAACAAGCTCAAAAGATATGCAAATATGCTTTTGTCCTTTTTATAATTTTAGACATTAAGGGTAAAAAAGGTAAAATCTACAGTTTGGTCTTTTTATGAACTTTATTTTAGACTTTTAACCAGCTTAGGTAAGAAAATAATTTTAATTGCATTTTACAGATTTCCAGAAAGTAAGCTCTTGGTACCTTTTGCATTTTTTTTTTGAGGTTACGAGTCTAGAAATATGAAATTAGGGACTAGTGACTTTTATAGACGTAGAAGATGAACTAAGTTTGCAAAAAAATATCTTTTTCATATTTTTTGCATTAGATTTTTTTTCAAATTTATATTTAGATATCTAAACTAATGATAACTTGACCCTTATAGAGTAAAAAAGGTACTTTCCTACAATTTTGTTATTTTTCCCCCTTTAGAGTAGAGAGCAAAAGGTTAGGTATTTCTCATTTTATATCCTTTTTTGAAACTTTTGGTTTAAAAATCTTTATAAATAAATTTTATTTTTTTAAACAAGTTTAAGATAAAATTAACCTTAAAAGTATGTCTTTAAAAAAATATACGAATTTAGAGAAAATCTTTTTTTAACGCCTAGTCTTTTGTTTTAAATATAATAAAAACCGCCCTTACGAAGTTGCGGGTTAAGTGATGGAATGTGCTTTACCTCTGTTTGTCCTAGAATTCTAAAATTAAATAAAAGGCCATATTAGTGCTAAGCTCTAAACTTTAACTTTAATATTTGTAAATAAATACATATTTAAAATATATTGGCTAACCTACCATTTTACTCGTACAATAATCATACGCACTGTGGTCTGCAAGTTGGATTCAGTATACCAATGCGTTTTTGCAGATGTTTAGTTCGCCCCAAAATATTAGCCTAACATTCACTCTTAATTATACTGTTTGACTTAAAATAATTTTCCGAGTCATTTTAAGTATGCCCGGCTGTCGATACAACTAAGTGGTTGCGGTGCCCTGTAATCTTGTGCTTAAAGCACAGGTCGAATTTTTAAGCATATTTTAATAAAATATATAAACACGAATAAGAACCAAGTCTATCGAAACTGATTTCTTGCGAAATAAGAGTTTTGGATATAACTGGTTAGGATATTGCTTTCAACAAAATGTTTTATATCATACGGTACAAGTTTTAAACTGAAAAAAAATTGGTCTTAACTACCATTAAAGCCGTTTACTTAAAAAATATGTTAATCCCAAATAAAACTGAAATTTCACGAACAGCATAAATGCGTTTTGTAATAGTTAGAACAGTTTGGACTTTCATAGGATTTTTTCTATATTTTTAACTTCCGCTTATTCCACTATAGCCAAACAGGAGTCATCTTTTTTCTCGCCCATAACACAGTGTACAATTTAAACCGCTTTTTTGCAAAAAATAATTCCAACCAAACGGAAAAAATTGTAAACTTCTTGTTCCCTTTCATTCTTTGAAATTAGTCACTCACGCTCATGATGTGTCACGCGTGTCAGGTCTATTACTTTTGTGAGCTTTAGAATTTACTTTAGCTTCATATGCAAAAGCAATGTTTTTTTAAGCATTAAAAGACTAAATTTTCAACTTTATCTTTTGATATTACCGTGACTGATTAAAAAGATTTTCTTTTATAAATTTTTTAAATTTATTTGTTGTAAACAAATTCTGCTTTTTTTCACTCATTATTTCCTATAACCCTACAGGAACATTTGAGTTGAGCCTTAAACTCTTTGCCAAGCTATTTTTATTATTCTTATTAATGATTAATCTTCTAGCTCAACAAATCTAAACAAAAAATTTGATTTTTGCTCCTGATTCAGTGGCCATGATCTAGCCTGTCTCATTTTTTAAGCCTTTCGCACACATCGGGGCATTCTAAAGGAAAAAGACTTATGGGTTTAAAAATTTCTCTGCAGCGAATAAAGTTTTTGTGTTCTATAGCAGCTATGAGGAGCCAAAAAAATTTTGTCATATTAATCTGTCTAAAAACGTCAGAACTGCTATTTTTTGTTTTGTAAAGGAAAAAATTCAAAGCATCATTGTTTTCTGTCAGTTTTGATTTAAATTTCAGAGTAGATATTCGCCATTTCTTTATACTTCAGGGAAACAATCTGCACCAAAGAAACTTTATATTAAAAAGTCGGCGCATAAAAATCACAAAAAATTTAAAAGATTGCTATAAATTCAAATATATTTTTCAAAGTAAACTGCATTTATTCATCCTTCTTTTCCTTTATGTTTTTTTGAATTTAAAGTGTGTAAAAAATTTGTTTAAAACACTTCCAAACAAAACACAAAGTAATTTAGGATGATGTGATAATTTTTGATTAGCAATAACAAACATGCCATTAATTTTTCTTTAAAATACGAAAAAGAAAAAAGTCCAATTACCTTATATGCAAAAGAAAGCAAGAGTATAGGTTGCAACAATTTTCTCGTCTCCAAAATGTTCTAAATTTATTTCGAATGTCTAGTGGATAAGGTCTGCGAAACTGTTTCATTAAGATTTTTTTTATTAAAATAAATTGGATAATAATATGAATTTATATAATTTTTTAATATCAGTATCTCGTAAAAAAGGACAAATTCAAAAAGAATTTTTGGCATTGTTTGAAAATTTTAAATCCTTTATTCTGCTTTCTTAAAGGTGACGTGAGGTAAGGGTTAACAGTTTTCTTGCAATGTTTAAATTTAAAAGCTTTACTTTTAATATCGTAGACGACCTCCTGTTTTGTTTTCCTTCAAAACATAATTTTCCTGTTCTATAAATCTTTTTCTTGTTCTACCAACAACCTTATTCTACTATTAAAATTTTTCAATCATTAAATTCTTTGTTCCCTCTCAATCTTTCGTTTTTATTGAAAAAAGAAAAGATGCACAAAAATTTAAAAAACAACATATACTCTCCACTGTCTGCTGTTGCTAGAAATTAAAAAAAGTCAAAGAAAACAAATAAAAAAAATTAAGGGTTGCAATCAAGCAGCTATGTACACACACACACACATACATAGATTAAATATACAGCAACACTCGAATTGTTGAGCCAAGCACAAAATAATAACGAGATGTCTGAACAGGGAAGAAGCCAGAGCAAAAAAAATTAATAAAAAACAGAATTAAAAAGCGAAAATATTATTAAAAACATGAACGAAAAAAAACACTTAACAAGACATAAACAAGACTCTTGACTTGCATTTACAAGGGAATTTACTTTTTTTAAGTAAAAAAATAATAAAACAAGAATGAAATATTAAAAAAATATTTATTTTTGAAGATGATTTTAAAGCAAAGTAAATCTTTAAGCTGAAACAAAAATTTTAATGCTAAAGATTTTTAAAGAAAAAGCTAAAATGTATAATTGAAGGTTGAAATTTACCAAATACTTGCTTGTACCGAAAACTTAAAACCAAAAGTTGGACTTGCTTGTAAAAAATTGACTTGATTAAGCTTTTTCTTACACAACTAATAAACATTTTTTGAATTCGTATTTAAACACAAATTTGTTTAATTTTTATTAAAATATACATTTGAATTGAATATCGTTAGCTAGTCATAAATAAACTAAGGTGTTCGCTCTCTATAAAAATGTGGCAATGCTACAAAATCGGTCGGTCGAAAAAATTCTTTAAAACCAGCTGTTAAAGCAAGACAAACAATGAAAACGATGTTCTGAAAACTTAAAAAAACTGTCAAAATCAAATAATTTTTTATGAAACTTATTTATGAAATAACCCAGGCAGAAAAAGACAATCAAACCGATTTTGTCCCGACGTTGGGAGAGGACTCTCAATATCAAAATAACGTAAATTTAACAAGTTAACAATGCTGTCTCGATGTTAAAATGATAACGCCAAATGGGTGTCTTTCGACTCTTGGTTTTTATGTTGTAGCAATACTGTAAATTCAAATTTACGGTATTAGAATAACATTTTTTATCTTTTCTATCTTAAGAGTTTGAATCGCTTTTGTTAAAACGGTGGACATTGCTACCTTAGGCTTTTAAATAAGAGATTTTCTTAAATAAATATGTTTATATGTAGCAAAATAAAACATGCAAAAGACTTCCTAACGCATCTTAAAAATTTTTTTAGTTTTTTCTTACGTTTATAAATTTTTTTAAATTAAAAATATAAACATTTTTTATTTTGAAAGCAAATTTGACATTTACAAACTAGAGTTGCGATTTTGTGTATACAGTACTGTAATGGAACAATATTTTGAAAGAGTCGAAATTTTGTGTTTACAGGGCTGTGGTGGTACAACATTTTTGGACCATCGTTTTAAAATCATATATTTCTGCCTGGGAAATTTTGTTTTTAAATTGATTTTAACAATAATTATTTGATTACAATCATGAACTTTCAAAAAAAACATTCTGGTTTTTTGTACGATAAAAAATTCTTTCTTAATCCTTAACCTCATTTTAAACATTTAAAAAAATCCTTTTTTTATTTTAAATTAAGTTTGGCTTGTTTCTGCTTTTAAATATTTTTTTTTTAATTCTTGTGGAAAACAAGTTCTGTTTGAAATACAGATAAGCTTAAAAATTTTAAACCTTGTTAAGCTTTACTTTCTGTTTCTTGTTTTTTAAGTACAGGGTGTCTGGTGGCAGATATATAGTCTTAAACTTAAATATAAACGTAATAATTGACATCAAGTTTCTTAAAAGTATGTCATCCAGATGTCTTCCGTAAAGTTGAACACACTGTCTGCAGTAAACTTGGTACAATTTAGCTGATTGCTCGTCGCGTATTTTCCTTTAATTTCATTTAAAGTCACAAGAGATTGGGGATTGCCATTATAAACCGTCTCTTTGAGGTAGCACCACAAAAAATCAATGGGTGCTAAAATGGCCGACCTTGATGGCCATGGGATGTCCCTAAAACGACTGATCAGTTTTTCGGGGAAATATTCTCGAAGAAAATTCTTCCAAGCTCTAACTGTGTGTGCAGTCGCCCCATCTTGTTAAAACCACGTGTGGGAAGGGTACGATGGATAAGCTCACAGTTTTGGTAAAAAGGGTTACGTAATCATGCGTCAATAATTTTTACCGTTAACATTTTTCGCCTGGCTTTGGGAATTTTCAGTCGAGTGGTGCGGGTTCTTGGTGACTAAGAACGGCAGTTTTGCTTGTTGTGAAATTTTTGTGTAATTAAAAGTCGCTTTCCTTCAGTTTTAAAAAGATTTGAGTTTTAAAAGTATGGAACTTCAGATCCTCTTTTTAAAATTTCATGAATAGTCGCTGTTGGTAGTCCCAGTAAGGCTGCTTTTTACCGTTTTGAGTGTCGAAAATTTTCACGTTAACAGCTTTCAACCAGTTCAATATTTATGGAAGTCCTTAAAATTCGACTCGGCTCTGGTCTTGGGACATAAATAACCGAAGTAGTAGTGCAGAACCCTTGCACCCACGAACAAATTAAATTTATACTAGGCCCGTAGCGTATTCGCCGAGTACCAAATTGAACAAAATTGTCGACGAGCAATTACGTAAGAATCATTACTCTTAAAAAATTTCTCCACAGCGAACGCGCAATGCTTACTCGACCACTGCGACATCCTGACTGACAAATCCGCACAATCGGTGATTCCAACTTCACCACCCTTCATACGCACCGTTTGTTACATTTTGAAATAATCATATTTAAAATCATAAATTTGCCACCAGGCACCCTGTGTATCTTTTACGACTTGGTAATGTTTTTTACTGGTAATTAAAGTTGTCTTGACGAGGTAGTAAACTGCGAACTCCGTACTATTTTGCAATTATTTCTAAATAATTAATTCACATTGAATTTAGCTACATACTAGAACATTTATAATATATTTACTGTGATTTGAAAAATTAAATTAGTTTACTTGTGCATATCTAGAAATTATCAAAATGTATAATTAATTTGCCATAACTTTATATATCACTTTTACTTATTTTGGCTTTAATTTTTATTAAATTGTTTATCTATGGCGTTTTGTTTACATGTAGGTAAATAATGACTTTTTTCCCGAATTAAATTGTGCATCTGGCAATCATTCATTCTATTGACCCGTTTATTGAAGTGTAAACCAAATATTTGCCAACAGATAAATATATGTACATATTTGCATATACATGCAGGCGCTTATTTTTTTATATGTTTTAATACAAACAGCATATAAATATGTATTTTTTTCTGCTCTAACTGCTCTGATTTATTTATATAAAAATACATTTTTAATACAATTTGCACCACTATTTGTAGAACGGGTATACATAAAAAGTAAACCATTCAATAAATATTTAAAAAAGCAAAACAATTCGGAAAAATCTTCAAAATGTATATTCAATTAAATATGTTAACAAATTTTCAAGTTTTTTTTTAAATAAAAGTGATCAAACCAAACTTTGTGAAGGTCCTTTTTTGAGCGTTACTCCCGAAAATCTCGAAAGTCACCTTAACCAGCCTACTCTGTATGCACACGGTAGTACTTAACATAAAATAAATTGTTGTGTATGGTATACTATGGTCGGGCTTAACCGACTATAGTTTTATAACTTGTTAAGTTTGTTTCTATACAAACCCCTAAAAGTATGCTACGTGAAATATAAAATATGTATTTACATGTATTCGTCTCATAGTGATGAAGGTGGTAGTAATAATATCATTTTAAATTAGCTATTAATTAGCATTTATATTCTTTTGAATTTAAATTAATTAATATGTTTTGTTTTATCCTTGAAGGTGGTTGAATTGATTGATGCTGCTGCAATAAATTCTACAGCTGTGCGTTTGGACTGGGTAATGCATGTCAGTGTAACGGAAAAATATGTTGAGGTATGTTTGAGAAATAAACAAATATTTAAATTAAATATTCTGAATTGTATATTCACTTTCGAATTTAAAATTTTAAACAATTTTTAATCATCTTTTTTTTTTAAAAAAATTTGGTTTGTTTTTTCATAAAAAAATTTGTTTTTTTTTGTTAAAGGGCTTGTACATACGCTATCGTGATATTAGTGCCAATTCACAACAATACAATATAATGACTGTATTAAATCCATCAATTGAATCTCATGTGGTGGGCAATTTAAAAGAATATACAAAATATGAATTCTTTTTGGCACCTTTCTTTCAAACCCTAGAAGGTCAGCCGAGCAATTCAAAAAATGTTCAAACATATGAAGATGGTAAGTACTAATAGAAACTCAGAACAAAATATTTTTAAACTAACTTTTATTTTAGCATTTTTTAAAATTTATTATTAAACTGAAGTTTAACTTTTTGTTTCGACTCTAATGGTTTTTATTAACTTAAATTGAGCATATTAAGTTTTAATTAGATTTGTTTACATATGCGTTAATTATTAAAACTTTTAATAACTTTTTGTTTGTTTTATATAAATTGACCACAATTTCGTTGCATATTTTTTATATAAAGTGCTTCAACCTCCATGTCATGAATTAATATAATGCAGAGTTTTAGCATTTTAATAAAATTCATTAAAAACCCACAAAAAATAAAATAATAATAAAGTAAAACGTATGAAAATATTATGGTGCTAAGGGTAACTGCACCCACAAGATAAACAAAATAACAAATATATTCAGCGTTGCCAGAAAATTTTATTTTAATTATTTTATAATATACACCAAACTTAAAATACTAGTCCATACAATTTTTTTTAAGAAACTGCTGCTCATTTTACTTTGTTTAAAGGTTTGGTTTAAGGTCATATACCCCTTGTGCTCCAACAAAAAGTGGCATTTTAGAAATAAGTCGCCATATCTCACTACCAGATAAAAGTCCCAGAATAATCTCTGGTGCCTTAAGCTTCTGTGAACTTCACCTGCCTAACAAAAAAAGAAGTTAAAAACATTATATATAAACATAGTTTTAAAAATCTTAATTATTTCGTTTGCAAACCCTGATGATAAATTTGTACTAATGAACAAGTAAGAAAATTATAGTCGGATAATCCCTAAACCAAAATTTATTTTTAACTAAACCACTGCTTGTGTAGAAAATCTATAGAGCATAAGGTAATTTTCGTGAAAGGAACTTAAACGGGGCCTTTGCCGATTATATATTGATCATTGTTTAATTTAAAGCGACAGTTGGTGGTACACGTTTCTACCTATTAAAATTTTTTGCGACATTTAAAGAATTGAATCGACCATAAAAAAAATTCAGGTATCAGATCTAGCTTGTGACAGTTTACACCGATGAGGCTAATTCAGAATTTGATTTTAAGTTGATAACTGCCTTAAAGTGTAACAAACGTCCTCACAAACCCACTCAACGTTATTATGTGGTATGACTAAAAAACATAGATATGGCAACCTTGTCTATACCAACAGTTAAAATTGCAAACACCCACGGCGATAAAAAATTTACAAACTAAAAGAAATTTTTAACAAACAAAACACACAAAAACACCTGCGGAAAACACACAAAAAAGCTTTTGATTAAAAAATTTATTCATAAAAGTTGTAACACTTTTATATTTTAACCTAAAAAAAGTAAAAATTGTTATTGGCAATACATGTGAGACCACAAAAATGTCAAAGTGATAGTTTACATTCAAATAAACTTAATGGGAAAGCAAACAAAAGAAAATTGTTTGATAACTTTTCCAAAATTGCACAAAAGCGTAAAAATGGTTATACGGGGTACCTAGCCTAGTCATTTTTTATTTCGATATTTTGTGGGGCTACATTTCTATAATTTTCAATGTGCGGGAAAATTACAAATCAATGTTATTTTTTTGATGTAGCTGCATTGTAATCCGACGGCCGTCCACATTAAATGCGTAAAATATTTAAGACCCAATGCCTTACATCGAGTAAAAGTAAAAACAAGCAAGAAACCCAGCAAAAACTGCTGCTTCGCCGTAGGTAGGTTTGTAAGGGAATAACAAGACAGTAAAGCTTACAAACCTGCTTACGTGTGGCATGATATTTGTTCGCGATGTCCCACTTAGTTGCATTTCGTGTTAAGTGCTTATTGAGACGCTATGAATATCCAGTTAATTGATGTAACTTTGGTGCTTCTTTAGTTGTTTAAATTTATTGCGTCATCGAAATATATATTTTGCCGTGTTATTATGTTCGTTACTTGACGAAAAATTTAAGTTGTTTTGCTCACTGCATTACAGTAGTGCTTCTCAGTATGCACTTGAGTAAGTGAGTGTGTAAACAGTAAAAGTTTTACATTTACTGCCATTTATTAGGGGAATAGATAAGTGCTTGCTGCGAAGCGCATTAGTATACTAGAAAAAGTATTTACTGCTTACAAAATCTCGATTATTTTTTGCTGGGAAGTTATAGTTGGTCAATATTGACCATATTAACTCTACATAAACACAATTGTATAGGTGCTTTATAAAAAAAAAAAAGAATGATAGTATTTGTATTCAGCATAATAGTCGGTAGCACCAAGATAAACATGTGTGCAACATTTTGAAAAGATGAAGTAATATTCGAGTCAGTTATAGGCTAAAAGGCTTATTTCGGAAGACATTTGTATACCAATGTCAAAAAATGGACCGATCATCATCAAAAATACAAGCTTTGGGACAGGCCCAAAAAATTTATCTGTTTCAAACTTAATCACAATATCTTTAAAAATGCTACCTGTAGCACGCTCACAAGAATACATTAATACCCAGACAGATGGACGGACTGGCATGCTTAAATTGACTCAGGAAATGATTTTAAGTCCATCAGTATACTTGAAGCTGGGTTTCAGACCATTACTTCACGATTTACATGCAGAGAAAAAACATTGTTGAGTATGGTCACGGAAATATCATCACGAAAAATGTCATCACTTTATGGTTACGAAGATCATTATTACGACTGCCATCAGTAATAGTTTTTGGCGAAAAATGCAATCATAGTTTTTATTAAACTTAACGTTATATGTTTGTGGTCATCATTATTTTGGTCACGGGCAGTCATTATGTTGATTTTGGGATTATAAATATATGATGCTCCTAGAATATGGTTATCTTAATCCAAGATCAACATATATATGAAAACCTATAATTAAGATTATGATTTCCTATAATCCAAGTATTACATGCTACAAACTTATAATTGTAAATTGAGTCTTAACTGTGATAGCATTTTTCGCCAAAAACTTACTTCATATATGTGGCAGTCACAATAATGATCTTCGTAACAATAAAAAGAGGAAATTATTCGTGATAATACTCCCGTGATTATACTCAACCTGAGTTTAGTTACCCTCCCACTTTGTATAATGCCGGCCTCGTATTTCATGACTTTGTACTTCTAAAGATGATACTTGTATCATCTTTTTTGGGAATAATGCCACACACGGTGCGCATTTCAGTAACTCTCCTAATGATCGCTTCCCTTTTTAACAACTTTAATAGTATTAAGTATTAGAGGCTACAGTGGATGGAGATTAAAGAATCCCTGCTTTAAAACCTTTTGAAAAATTTTTTATTGTGGAAATCTCGAACAAAATTAATTTAATTTTTTTAAATGTTAAACTTAAGAAAAAAATATTTTTTTGTCACGTTTTTCTCAACGCATTTTCATTTTTCCGCCTGTTTCAGTACCCTCAGCTCCACCCGACAACATACAAATTGGCATGTATAATCTAACTGCTGGTTGGGTAAGATGGTCACCACCACCGCCTCAACATCATAATGGTAACTTATTGGGATATAAAATTGAGGTAAGTTATAAGTTTTAAAAGATAAATTTTGTAAAAAAATATAAACTTGCATGAAGAGCTGAATATGAATTTTAAATGATTTTTCTCACTAACATCTATATTTAAATTCTAATGTTTAAACTGCTTTGTTACTAAATACAATTGAATTTTAATTTTTAGGTAACGGCCGGCAATACAATGAAAGTTTTGGCCAATATGACTTTAAATGCCACAACCACATCCGTACTCTTAAATAATTTAACAACTGGTGCCACTTACAATGTTCGCTTGAATTCATTTACGAAAGCAGGAGAAGGACCCTATTCACTACCGGTAAATATGAAATATAGTTTAAATGTAGACTGCAAGACATTTCTGTTGTCGCTGTTGGTTTTTCATTTTGAAATTATTTCGTTTCTCTAATTCAACTTACAAACAGGTGTCTTTGTATATGGATCCTGCACATTTAGTGCATCCCCCGCGTGCCCATCCCAGCGGCTCACACAGCAGCATAACTGGACATGCAGGTGCCGGTGAGGGTGGTCATTTCGCTTATCATCCGAACGGAGCTGGTATGCCAGATGATGCTGCCACTACCAAAACTCAACGCAAATCAACAACTGTTGTTCATGAAACATGGTTTATGGCTTTGGTGATAACAATGCTTTTGGCCATATTAATTTCAGCTGCAGCAGCCATGGTTTTCTTTAAACGACGACATCAATTGACCAAAGAATTGGGTCACTTAAGTGGTAAGTTTAGAAAAAAGGCAAATCTAAAGAAGTTTTTAAAAATCACTATAGAATAGAACTTTCTGTCAAATATTGATTCTTTTGAAATGCTAAGAATTTTGTACTTTCTACCTTTATTATAACAGATTAGTTATAGTGTAGTAGTAGCGACATTAAATCTTTTCTTATAACTAACAAACATTCATAATAGTCAACACAAATGCATAACAAATTTTATAAAAACCGATTGAGCTGTTTCGAAAAAGTTAAATTACAAATTTCTATGGAATCATTGTCAAAAAAGGCCCTTAATTAACCTAATAGTTTTATGAATGAGGCCGTTTATATGTAGAAGAAAATGTTAAAAAAAATAAAAAAAAATAAAAAAATGGACAAAATAGCAAAAAGGAAGAAACAGAATTTTTAATTTATCAGTTGCACTAAATAAAACTCTGGTTGCGTATTCTCCTGGACCCATAAAAGTAAATTTTTAACTTGGTATCCAATGTTTTCTCACAATTATTTTTAGTTTTCTTAAATAACTAAAATTTTTTTTTAACTATTTAAGAAGAATAACCAAAGTCCGTGTTTTTTTTAATTTGCACAAAGTCTGGTAAATCAGCAAAATTAAAAAAAAACCAGTCGGTGCTTTGGTATGTTATTAATATGACTTTAAAAATTGTGAAATTTTTTATTAAGTTTCTTTTTATAGAATTATTTGTCTTATACCTACATACTTGTTGGTACATACACACACATGTATGAGTTTTTTTTTGTAATTTACAACATTTTCATTAATTTTCAAATGAATCTTGGTAGTAGTTAATTTGTGTCTGGCTCAGAAAAAGTTTACAAATAAAGTGCACTTTACTGACACTCTAATGACTTCCTTTAAATGTAAAGTGGATCTCGGTTTTCCCAAAAAAAAATCTTTAATTAACTTCATACAAGAGAAACAAAACGAGAAAAAAGAAAATGAAACTAATAGTTTATTTTGAAGAATAAAAAAAAAGGAAACAAATACTAAACCAATAAAGTATTGAATGGAAAAAAATTTAGGGATGTTTTTTATTAACATCCAGCATGAGTTTTTTTTTTGTGCAGAAAAGCTAAATTGTTTTTTTTTTTTTTTGCTAAATTTTTGTTTCCTTTTCCTTTATGTTTCTGCAGTAGTAAGTGCCAATGAAATAACTGCCTTGAATATCAATGGAAAAGATAGTTTGTGGATCGACAGGGGCTGGCGTACCACAGATACTGATAAGGATTCTGGTTTAAGTGAAACAAAGCTGCTGTCAAATGCTAATAGTCAATCGAATTATAATACATCAATTGATGGTGGCACCGACTATGCCGAAGTGGATACCAGAAACATGAGTACATTTTATAATTGTCGAAAGGTGAGTAAGAAAAAAAAACTATCAAGAAATACTTGCCACATGAAAAAGTTTACCCAAATTATACTACAGAATTATTCATGAAGATTTTTTTTTTAAATTTTAGTTTAAAAATTAATTTGTTAAAAAAAATTCTAAATTTTTTAAGTTGTTTCGTTAACCAACAAAAAAGTTTTCAGATGTTATAAAAAAAAAATTTAACTTAAAACATTTGTAGTTTTAAAAATATATAAAAATGTTTTTCTTATTAATGATAGAGTCCTGAAAATCCTACACCTTACGCTACGACCATGATTATTGGAGCTTCCTCAACAGAGACCACTTGCATGAAGACCTCAGGCTCTAGTACTGATCAAGATTCTGGCACACATTCCCCGAATTCTGATGGCATTATTGCCCACTGTCCTCCAAATGGCCCCGCGAGCAAACATAATTATCATCAATATCCACCAGGTAAGTAAAGTTTATTTTTTTTATAATTCATAACAAATTTGTGCGTTTTTGTTTAACTTAATGGTCGAGCTTAACAACAGTTGGGTGTTAATTGGGCTTGAATCGGTTCGAAGGACCAAAAATATAAAAGCTTAAAACTAAGTCCCCATTAGCAAAGGCTTAATACTTTTAAGTAATTTTGCTCCTAGAAGCAGTTATCTTTTTTTTTTGCAAATAATATAAGGGGGTTATGTTTAGTAAATAATATGGTTTATCATGTAAATGGCATTTAAAGCTTAGAATTCAAATCCTTTAAGAGAGTACATTTGCTTGAATTTAACTGCGCCTAATACTTTTGCGTTTGTCTTCTGCAAGTTACTTAGAACCTTTCTCTTTACAATCTTATTCAATCACATTTGTTATCATTATCTTTTTTAAAATGCTTTTGGATAAATAGTCGTATCAAGATTGTACTTAAGATTGGATTTTTTTTAAATGTTTTTTCCTGTCTATTGTTTTAATAGTAGAGTATTGCTTTTTATACGAATTTATACTAAACACACAATTATGTTTTTTGCACTCGATTTGTTAAGCTTAAAACGTTTTTTTTTTCGTTTTGTATGTAAAGTTTTTTTCAACTACAAAAAAATTATATAAGACCGTTATCCTTGTTATCCTTTTGATTTTAAACAAATGATTGCTATTGACAGCTGCTTAGCAATTTGAAAAGGGAATCAAATAAATGAATGTTTTTTTTTGGCTTTTTTGCTTAAGCTTATTTTGAGTTTTATATTCTTTATTTTTTTCTTATAAAAAGAAAACAACCCCTCCTTTAAGGCATTTAAATAAGATTAAAGAAGATTTATTTGTTTGTTTAAAAAGCAATTTTTTTCGAAACTCAAGCATTTATTTTTGCTTTAGAAATAACTAAAGTTAAAATAACAAAAAAGTATTTTTTTTTATTTTTAGCAAAGAGCTCTATATCAGTTTTAATAGGCTCAATATGTCAAGATTAGATTCAAAAGGCCTAAGGTCATTAAGAAAGGCAGTTGAATCAAAACCAATATTTACTAGTACAAAACGATTCTTTAAGTACTTTGCTCAAAAGCTTTAACTTCTGCAAAAAAATCTTTTATTTCTTTAACTTAAAACAATTATATAATTCTGAACAATTATTTATGATATTCTTTCTTATCTTACTTCCTGTTTTCTTCCACCAAATCAAATTATACTTGATGTCGTGTAAAAAAAAATATTTTGTTTGTTGCAATAAACAAATATTTATATTAACCAATAAGAACAAATTAATTGGTCTGAGTTTTTGCCACCACCGCCAGAACATCCACCACCAGTACCTTCGTCTTGTGGCTATGCTCCAGGTTCACCACAATCTTCAAGGAAGAGTTCAAAATCAGGGGGATCTGGGTAAGTATTCCTACTTTAAAACTAATTAAGTTCATATATTACGAAAAAATTTAAAAAACAGACATGATTAAAAAAAACATATGAACTAAACTTAATTTGCCGTATTTTAAGGAACTTTTTCAAATAAGCTCTTAATAAACAAATTTTTATACCGGGCCACATACGTGGTAGGTGTATTATACGTTTCTGCAGATTTTTGTAACGCCCTAAAATAACGATCCAAAACCTACCTTCAGGTGCATCGATCAATTTAGAACTACTTTCTAAGTCAATTTAAAGATGTCCGTCCATCCGTCCGTCCGTCCAGCTGGGCTTACATTTACAAGGTGAGCCAAAAGAAATCATCCTATTGGAAGATACTCTTATTTTTGCAAATGGCGGTCAATGTTAAATTTATTTTGACATTTATGAACTTGACAGATGCAAAATACAAGTCAACAAGCTATGGAATGATACATTACCCAAGAACGCAGAATATTCTTGTCTATTTTTTTGCGTAACCATTCGTCTGTGGTGTTGGCGCAGCCCGAATTCCGCCACAGATTCCCCGGTCGACGGCACCGACTTTTCAAACACTGCGCCGTTTGGTCAGCAAACATTAAAGAGTATGGGACCACACAAGACACTACCAAGAGTGGCTGGCCAAGGAACGCCCGTTTTTCTGAGAATATCGCCGCTGTTGGCGACTATATCGAGTTGTCGCCAGAAACATCTATCAGACGCCGCGCTTCGCAATTAGCTATCAGCCGGTAAGCCCTAAGGCGAGTTTTGATCAAAGACCTGCGCATGTTCCCGATAAAAGTCCAGTTCGTGCATCAGCTGCTGCCTGTCGACCGCCAAAAGCGTGCAACGTACGCCCAAGCCATCCTCAACCTAGAGGCCAAAGTGGACGATTTTTTACAAAAATCGTAAAGCGTTATGAGGCTCATATCAAATTTAGCGGGTACGTAAACAAGCAAAACTATTGTTTCGGGGCACTGACAATCCACCACTGATCCACGGGGAGCCATTACACCCGCTCAAAGTGACCGCATTGTGTGCTGTTCTCGTTGCAGGTATCATTGAGTCAATTTTTATAAAGACGCTGCTGGTCAAACGACAACAGTGGACGGTGCGTGCTATGGAGCTATCTTAGCCGAGCTTTTTCTGGTACAATTTAACGAATTAGGACTGAAAGACATGTGTTTCCAACAAGATGGAGCCAGGGCCCACACTGAACGAGCCACAATCGACATTCTGAAGGCGGCGTTCCCGGGGCGCCTCATTTCTCATTTTGGCGATTTACATTGGCCCACTATATCACCCGATTTAACCGCTCCAGATTTTTATGAGGTTTTTTGAATTTCCGTGCTTACGTGAACAAGCCTGAGATCCACGAAGCCCTCAAGAACAATATTTGACACGAGTGCGAGAATTTGTCGCCCGAATTTCTCTCCGAAGTGATGAAAAATGCCATAACACGAGCCCGTATAGCAATCAATTGTGACGACGCCCATTTGGTCGATATCATCTTCTCGACTTAACCAATAAAACTCTAAGGGTCCAAGTAAGCATAATCAAAAAACAGAATCGAAGTTTTTAAAAAAAATTAGAGCCAAGCAACTTCGGATGACTTCTTTTGGCCCACTTTGTAATAATGTGACCGCAGTTTTAGAGACATTTGGATAAAATTTGACATAGTAAGATTTTTGGCACTGAAATGAAACCTATTGTATATGGTGATATTTGGTCCATTTCTCGACAGAGCCTCCATACAAGTTTCCTCCCAGAATAAACATTTTGAGCTATAAATAGATCGAATATTACTCGGTTTTTACAACATTTTGCATAAGTGTCGTCTTACTTTATAGCATCAACTACTATATTATACGCAAATAGGATCGGCCAATTTTTTGACTTTGCGCCCATACAAATGGCTCCCCGGAAATAATATGGGCTATAGCTGACTCGAATAACTCTCTACTTTGACAAAATTTTGCATGTGTGTCTTACTTACGCCACTAACTACGATACTGGACAAAAACATAAGGCCCCCATACAAATGTGACGTAAGGTATAATATGGTCGGTCTTAACCGACTATAACATTCTCACTTGTATTATTTTATAACTTATAATTAATTTATTTTGTAATATTTTATTTCCAGTGTTTTAAACTCTTCCATACACAGCAGTTCTTCCGGTGGATTTTCTGCTTGGGGCATGCCTCCTCAATGTGCTGTTGCTGCTGGTGCCCGTGTACCCCCTCAGGAAAATTACTACAATAATCCATTGCCTTGTGTGGGTAGCACTCAAAATCGTTATCAAATTACGCCTACAGCTCAACATCCTCCCCCTTTGCCACCATATTTTCCACCGTTAGCCGCTGTAGGTACCGGCCAAATGCCGCCTCGTAATATACATATCCACTATCCGCCACCCAGACATGCTGTCAGTGAATACCAGCCAACTGGTTCTCATAATTCGAGATGTTCTAATGGCAGGTAAGTACTTTCCTTTTAGGAAATTTTAGTTTTGTTTGTAACTTATGCTGAGTATATAGTTTTGACATGGTTAGCAATCTTTAGAGTAGTACTGTACTGTCATTTTTGTTATAATTCGGTGTTTGAGATTTCGTTTAAAAACATTTTACAGATGCAATGTGATTGATTGTTGAAATGCAATGCAGACATAGTTAAATATTCTTGCCATTTTCGCAGTATAGATTTTCAAATTCCCAAATTTACATTTTCTGCATCCCAATAGAAAGTAAAGTCGATTTAAACATGTCCGTCTGTTAAATTAAAGTTTTTTGGAAAAAGGAAAAACCGAAGGGAAAACGTTTTGGCTTCAGATTATTAGGAATTAACTAGTGGCCGCCTACTGGTCTAATCTCGATCGCTATTTGCTGCAGGTTGTTAAAAAAAAATAAATTACAGTTATTGCTCCTTATTATGTTTAAAAAAAAACGTTATAAGTCTTCCAAACAAAATAACAACAACAAATTAAAAAAACCGCTACTTAGAGTGGCATCTTTGCGTTCGCTTGTCATACACAAAACTAAAATAAAAACCTAATTTTAGTATAAAATTGATACAAATTAGAAAGAAATTAAGTATATTTTTTAAAAAAGTCTTGTATATATTTAAATAATGTGCCTTTCTAACCTTTTCGCTTTTTCCAGAACGTGCAACAGTTGCGATGTCTTAGCATCACCCCTCCAACCTTTGCCCCCGCCTGGTGATGGGTGGTATCAACCATTGCATGCGGTTCATATGCAACCAACCAATTCATCAGCTCATCAAATCTATCAATGTTCCTCTGAGTGTTCCGATCATTCACGGACTTCTCACACCAATCCTGCAGCACACAATCAGCCTCTAACACATCATCAACATTCACATAATCCACACAGCCATCATCACAGTCACACACATGTGGGCGGTATGAACGATACAATGCGTTCGGAAAGTAGCCAAGAAAATGGAAAATCCTCCAGCCATCGCTGTCACAACAAATCTAGTAAATTTCCAGAAATTTTGGAAAACGATCAGCATAGTTTGGCCGCTTCATCATGTACTTATGAGGTTTTAGGTGAACCACGAAATTGCAGTGAATGTTGCAATAGTTCACGGGAAGGGGATACCTGCTCATGTAGTGAGGGTTCCTGTCTCTATGCGGAGGCTGGAGAACCCGGTATGCCAGCACATATAACACCAACTGACTTGACGAATGGTCCCAAGGTAATAACACAGAACAATTGATATGCAACTTATGGTACTGTTGCCAGTGGTTGTACAATAGATGCATCTGGTGTTGTAACCGATGTGGTCATATATTTTTAGTGAGTATTAACAACAGCCTCCGCCAGCCGTAATGTACAGTAAGTGTAAATTAAAAGAAATAAAAATAAAAAATACAAAAATGTTAGTTTTTAAACTCTCTTTAATTTCTTTGATGTTTTGATTTTGTTTTGAAAAAAACCCAAACTTAAAAAAAGCTTCAAAATGCAGACATAATCATTGTAAATTAAAAAGCATTGAGATTTTTCGTAGCCATCGAATAGTTGTATTATTTGTAGTGATGTAAGACTTTGCATAAAAAAACTCTCAACAAAATAGAAAACATTTGTGAATAGAAATTCTTTTTAAACCGATTTTTTTTTTGAGTAAAAGAAATACAACAATTACAAAGTGAATTCTTGGCCCCTTTTATATCGTGTTATGCAGACATTTTTAACTTCTAAATGCTATAAAAATATTTTGATTGGGTGGCTGTTTTTGTATGCCTTGTCGCCATTTTTTTAATGTCTGTGTTGTTGTTGGGTGCTAAAATATATTTCTCTTCCTTTTTGTTATGTTTTATTGTTGGCATATTTTGTAAAAAGTTTTCCCCTTTTAACGAAGACTCCTGTTAACAATAAAGCTTTTAACTATTATTAAACTATTTATTAGTTTTTTGCGCGTGTTTAAGGATTTTCAAGCAGATCCTGGAATAAAGATATCAGGAGGGGGTGATTTATTTGTATTTTATTTTATTCAAGGTTTTGTTTAAGAATATTTTAAAGCGAAACCCAATGCTTTTGTTTAAAAACAATGGAGCAAACATTAGTAGTTTATACTTTTAATGGTTAAGAACTTAAAAACACCATTATTACCAGTCTATGGTAATTAAAATTGATTTTGAAAGCTTAAGAAATATATGTATACATGTGTGCATATAAGTAATGTGCCATTTGTAAAAAGCAGATAAGTAAATCAAAGCTTAACTAAAATTATTTTGAATCAAGGTCCATTTTCAAATGATCTACCACAAAAGCGACACCTGATAATAACTTTGGTTTTATGCTTTTAAAATTAATTTTTTTTAGGTGGTATTGTGAATACGATTTCTGCTATTTATAATAAAAATACCCTGGGTAAAAGAATGCAAAAAATGCTTTTGCCACCGCACCGTATATACTTTATATTACAAGAAGGTAGTGCACCCGTATTCCAAACCAATTTAAATATTAAACTTCGCAATCGCAGTTTTAAACGTAGACTTAAACCAGGTACTAAATGCAATTAAGAAGTGAAAAATGTGTCATTTTTTATAAAATTTAAATTTAAAATCTATTTTTACAACTTCAAACTTAAATAAAAGAGGTTATTTCCCACGAAAGGGTAGTTTTCGACCACTTAGTTGATTTTTTGTCTTCCTTCTTGGTTTCTCTTATTTCATATTTCTAGAAGGACCAAATTTTCAAAACTTGTGCGGGTGTTGAAAACGTGAAGAAAGTACCCTTTGGCCACCTAATTGACTTTAAACTTCAATCGAAGCTAATAGTCATAACAGTCTTTTTACAGGGTGTCTGGAGGCAAGTTTATATTTTTAAATACATTTTTTTAAAAGTGAAGCCGTTGGAATTATCGATTGCTAGAATTAGTCAGTCACGATGTCGCAGTGATCGGGTAAGCATCGCGCATTCGCTGTGTAGACCTTTTTTAAGAGTAATGATTCTTACGTAATTGTTTAGGACAAGTTTTGTTTAAAGTTAGGCGAATACGACCGAGTGTAAATTAAGTTCATTTAGGGGTGCAGAGATTCCGCGCAACTGCTTCGGCTATAAATGTACCAGGGCCCAGTCGATCTTTTAGGACACCCGAAAACATTGAAATTGTTGAAAGCAGTTTACGTAAAAATTCGTGAATTTCAATACGGAAAAGTGGAGCCTTTCATTATTCCATTATTCGTGAACCTTTAAAAAAAGGATCTAAAGTTCCATCCTTTTGAAATTCAAATCGTTCAAGAACTAAAAGAAAGTAACTTTGATTTACGCAAAAATTTTTGTGAAACGATGTTGGAGCGTTTTCGCACTGTAAATCCCATTTTTTTGGAGCGACAAGGCTTACTTTTACTTAAGCGGCCACGTCAACAAGCAAAACTGCAGTTACTGGTGTCCAAGAATCCAAAACCCTCGATTGAAACTACAAAACACATTGCATTACCCCAGGGTAACTGTTTGGTGTGCCTTATTCACGCATAAGATTATTGGGACAATTTCTTATTATCAAAGCCAGGCGACAAATGTCAACGGTAAAAATTATTATTGCATGATTACGGTTGGTGGTTTCAACAGGATAGGGTAACTGCACACACAGCCAGAGCATCGATGAGTTTTCTGCTGGAAAATTTCCCCCAAAACCTGATTAATCTCTTTGGGACATCCAATGGCCATCGAGGTCACCCGATATAACTCCCATGGATGTTTTTTGTGACTACCTTAAAGACAGGATTTTTAATGACAAACTTCAATCTCTTGTTGCTTTAAAGGAAAAAAATCGTCGAGAAATCAGCTCAACTGAACTAAGTTTACTGCAGCGTGGGGCTCCGTTTTGAACAGTGTGTTTAACTCGACGAAAGATATTTGGATAGCATACTCTTGAAAAAATAAAATCTTCATTTCCATTCTATATCTTGGCAAAACGTTGTGTCAATAATTACTTTTTTTTATTTAATTTTGAAAATATTAATCTGCAAACAGACACCCTGTACTTAGAGGAGCCATTTTGTAGCGTTTGAGTAAGTTTATTTTAAGGAGAAGTGCAGGGGCATTTTTTTAATTGTTTTAAATTCACTCAAAGCCAAAAAAAATGGCCCAGCATACAAAATAATAAAATTATTTAGGGGCATATGCATAAAAAATTTTTTAATAAAAAATTGACTTGAAATGCCGCATTTGTATGAAAATTTTGTTTAAAAACCGGTTTTGAGTTTAAAAATTGTTTATGCACTAAAAGTTTTTATTTGAATCAAAAGTTGCAAAATCTATTCATAAAATTTGTTAAGCTTTACTCTTGAATAACACTCCTTTTAAGTTCTCCATGACAAATAAGTCAACTACCATCCTTAGTAATCTTAAGGTTAAATGTCTGTTGTTTAAAAGACTTTTGTAATTGTTGTTATTTTATCTTAAAAATTTTATATTTTTCCTAATCAACACACACAGTTTAGTTGTAATTAAATATGAATATATAAGACTTTAGTTTAATGCAAATATTAAATAATAGGTTTTGTGCCATGTCATACTGTAAACAAGAAATTTAAGCAACAAACTGCCGTTTTTGTAAAAACCAACTCACAAAATTAGCTTAAACTATAAATTTCTTAAAAAACAAAACAACTGTAAAAAACTATGGAAAACTCAACAAAAAGAACTGTGTTTTAGAAAAAAAATTTAAATTGAAAAACAAATACCAAAACCAATTAAAATTATAAAGAGTCATAAGACACAAAAAGCTAAAAAAATATCTAAATTTAATGATGACAGGGATAACATAAAGAAAAATAGTTTTTATTCCATTTTTTATTAAAAGAAAAAAAAAAACAATTTAAAGAAAGATTTAGAAGCGATTAAAAGAGGTTAAGAGTGCAACAGAAATACGTAACATTTCAAAATTACAGATTTCAAGTTTAAATCAATTAACTTTTTTTAATAAAAAAATAAAACAAATTTTTAAAACAAATTTGTTTAAGTTAAAACTCTAAACATGGTTAGTGGCTCTTTGTAAAAAAATATTAAAATACTTTTTTTTTAGTTTTTAATAATCCGACAAAGTTTTATTTATTACTTAATTTTTAAAAAGCAAACCAATTAAAAAAATGTGGTGTGTTCACAAGGCATGCTATCACATCGTTAAGTTTTATTATCATAAGTTGTAAAATCAAAAAACGATTTGTTTTTATTTTTAACAAATCAAAATTTTCTTTTTAGGACTTTAAAACAATACGACGTAATAGCATACCTTGCAAGTTCACCAATTGTTTTTTTTTAATATTTAAAAAATTTTTTTTTGCTTAAAAACTAAAAGATGTACCTGTGATAAACTTATTTTATTATTATTGTTTTTTATTATTATTAATACATTTTTTAACTACATTTTTTTTACTAAAATTAAATAATAAAATAAAATATGCAAATATGGCAAAATGAAAAAACTGAAACATATGATAAAATCTTAGTGATTAGTAAATTTTAGTCTTTCATAAGTATTAAAGGATAAAGTAGAAATTTTTTAATATAAATTAAAAATATAGTTTAAGTTTTTAGTTAAAAATAATCCAAATACTTTTTGCACTTAAAAGGTGGGCGTATATGCCAGAAGCAGAATTAGAATTCGTGTTTTGAAATAACATTGAATTATTTTGGCAGTAATGGAATATAATAATCAAATATTTAAAAATTACTTATAATTAAAATAGTTGGTTTAAATTTTTTTAAAAATTTACTTAACGATTCCCATGTCGATTTCGGGACTGTCTTTTAAATTTTATTCTTAATAAAATGTATCCGGCAACCCTTCAAGCGAAACGTTTTTTTATAATAAAAGACAAACTTTATGTGCATGTGAAATAGAACTTAAAGCAATATTTTGTTGCGTTAAATATAATTTTCGGTAAAGGTACAACAGATTTTAAGTTATTACAAAAAATTATTTGACTATTAACATAAACTATTAAAAAATTTTTTGTAAAGCCTCTGTACTTGAATGTAATTTTAAGATGTTTCTTCATAGCTCTTTACAATTTTAAAAATCAATTTATGATGGCTGGTAGCAAAAGTATTTATTGTTTTTATAATCTGTGTTGTCAGTGCCAATTTCAACAATAAAGTATTTACATTTTGATTGTTTGTCATAATTTTTTTCTGTGTAGTCAGGCGTAATAATTTTTTCTTAAAATTGAAAAGGAAATAACTGTCAAATGACAGAACCTTAAGGGTTTTGTTTGTAAGTAGTAAGACATATAAGAATTTTAATTTCTATACAAAGGACATAAAGTATTTCCGAATTAAAAAAAAAATAAAATACAAAAAGTTCAAGAAAAAATTGACGAGTCAAGTACAATCATCTTTTTAGTATTAAACTAGATTTCTGGAAAATAAAGTGCTTTTGTCAACAGCTGTTTTTTTGGTAATAGCGAACAATTGTTTTGTTGGGGTTTTAAGAGAACTCTTGAATGTTTTGGGTTAATTTTTAATTTTGATTTTTTTGCAGAAATATTTATTGTTTTTAAGTTTTTTTAACAGTCAATTTTGGTTATTTTATTTTATATTTTATTTTATTTTATTTTATTTTATTTTGATTATTTAATTTTATTTTATTTTATATTATTTTATTTCATTATATTTTAAATTATTTTATTTTTTTAATTTTATTTAATTTTATTTTATTTTATTTAATTTTATTTTTTTTTTATTTTATTTTATTTATTTTTTTTTGTTTCATTTTATTTAATTTATTTTATTATTTTTATTTTATTTTATTTTGTTTTACTTTATTTTACTGTATTTGAGATATTTTATTATTTTTTATATAAATAATATAATATTTTTCGAGAAAAAAGTTAAAATTAAAGTTTAATAATTTATTTTTGAGCAAAATAAAAATAATGAAAATTCAAAAAGCGCTTGCTTTTCAAAATAACTAGTTAAATACCATAAATATGGCGTACTTTACTATAATTTTCTATATACCTTGGACACGTTTTTTTCCAATAAAAACTCGATAATAATTATTATGTTCAGCTAAAATATTAAAAGCATATTAATTAGAGCATAAAATTAATAAATTGATTAAAACAACTTTTTGGTTAATAGTAATGGGCTCTGAACAAAACCAATAACAGTCCCTTTGCCCACAGATACGTTAGTGTTTCAGAAAGTATTTTGGTTATTTTTTAATACAAGATTTACAAATAATATTTACTTAAGTTAAAATAAAGAATAGTTTTCAGCGTAGTAAAAAAATCAAAACGACATGTAGGTGTTTCCCAATAGAATCATCCTTCCCCAAGCAATTTTTCCATAATTATCCTATAGATGAATATATTTATTTTCTTTTTGTAAAATATAGACTGTTGTTTGTTTTAAGCATATTATTAAGAGGTTATAAATTAAAACTATCTTGTAAGAAAAAAATAAATAAATAAACAAATAAAGCAACAATAACAAAAATAAACTGGTGCATTTATCTATACTGAATATAAAGTAAATATAATGAAATGTAAAATCTCACAAAATAGATATTTTTAAACAAAATCAATTTATTACATTTTTTTTATTTCATTGTATAACTACTTAAGGCAGAAAAATAATTGTAAAAATTAAAAAAAAAATTTACCCAGAGATTATTAAGTAATATTGATTAAGAAATTTTTTTTTAAATATTTAGTAAAATAAATAACACAAGACTATTATTGTAGTATTTAAGTAATATCTAGACACAAACTCATAAAAAAAACAAACAAAAGTATCGTAAATATCATCAACATCGTCATCATCATCTACATTCTAAACATATTCCTAGAAATTACAAAATAAAATTAATTTTAAATTGATTTAAACAAAATCTTAATGTAATAAATAGTTGAAAAAGATTTAAAACATAAAAATAAAAAAACAAATTATTCTAACAATATTGAAAAACTTTTTAACCAAAATAAAAATTCAAAAGTATTATTATTTTGTATTTTATATGCAATTAATAAAGTAAATTTTACAAAATTATTGGTTTAAAATAAATTTAAAATTTAAATTTAACATAAAATATTGTTTGTAGAATATATAATCGAAAAACAATAAAAAATTATTTAATTTAATTCGCAACTAAAAGTGAGTAAAAGAATAACGTTCATACTTGTAATAATTAAAGTAGGTTTACTAAGGGCTTATTTGACAATTTTTCAATAAATATCTGTAAAATAAGCCTTTAAAAAGCCAACTATAGTTACTATGAATTTGAGCCTAAAGTTTTCAAAACGAAAAAATCAATAAAATTAAACACACACATACACACACATAAAAAAAAATTAATCACGCAAAAATAAAAATAATATTAAACGATATCATACCAGATAATATAAATAAAATAAGTGCGTAAGAGTGTAAGAAATATGATCAAAAATAATTAAACATTTTAATAACATACATAAATACATATTTATAAAGCAATTAATTAAAAAAAAAAAAATAATTTAATTAATAAAATTACATTTTACATGGGATGTTAAATAAAAAAAGTTTGTTTCCTTTACTGAACAACAAGGGGGTAGGGGGTATAGTTTGGCCTTATGTTATGGCCGGTCAACCTCGACTCTATTCTACTCTACACCCAAGTTATTATAACCTTCACATAAGTGATATATGAAAAAGTTTGCCATTCTGTTTGTATTTTTTTTTTAAATCCGTAAAGCCATAAATTATATATTTTCTTGGTCCTTATTGATAGGGAAATCGATTTTGAGATGTCTGTCCGACCGTCAGACAGACTGATATGTCCGTTTAATGGCTACAAGCAACTTTTTAAGCCCCCCGACGTTGCATGGACCCACAAGTGATATCAAATTATCAAAAATACCTGCGAAAAAATCGTCATTGAAATCCAGCAAAATCGCCAGATAACTGACGGAGATATAAGCAAAAACGAAGTCAACCTCTGTTTATTTCTTCAAAATTTTTATATTAAAGTCTCTAGAGCTGCCCCTATATGAGTGCAATGTAAAACCGACTCCCATTAATTTTTTGCGCAAACATTTTTGCGGAAAATAATTACTCCCTATTGCCAGCTGCTAACAGGGTTTTTATACAAAAATTTTTTTGTTAACTTTTTGAATCGTTCCTACAACTTCCAGGATGTTCCCACAAAGGTTAAATGTAAGCCGTCCTTGATTAATTTTTTTCTCTTTAACATTTTGTAGCCGCTCCTTACAGGGTTGCTGTTAAAAAATAAAAAAAAATACCTACAACTGACCCGTAGTCACCCTGAAAGGAACAAAATGTATAACAGAATCCCATTAATTTCTCATAGGGAGGGGTGCACATTTTTTACTGACCTTAGATGGAAATAGGCACTGGAGAGAACACTGGATTATTCTACAGGCTATTTGATGAGAGTATTGTGTTCCAGATGGATATACCTGCCTGATGTTTTAGTGGAACACGATCCAAGGAAAACGGAGTCACTATTTTTATTGATAGTCAGGCGGCCCTTATGTCTATGACGGTGCATTGCATCAAGTCTAGGATAGTAAGGGACTGTAGGAAGACCCATGGTGGGCCTACGGGCATCTCCAGCGTCAGAAACTCCTCGGTTCTTGGACACTGCTACATAGTTGGCAATAACATTTCTAGCTAATTCGCTCGCAGTGGCTCGGCAATGGAGCTGACGTTTTAGAAAGAAGGTATGAGAGCTCCAATGTGTTTTTTTTTTTTGGGGAAAATTATAAATCTATGGTGAAGGCACAGGAGGAATAGGACTAAGTGGCTGGGGCTCAGCTGAGCAGGCAATATGTTGTAGGATGAGGGAGAAAGAAGTTAAATTACATTGCAGAACTATAGGGTCAAATAGTCGGATAAAATAAAAAAAAAGCAATGCGATATTTTGCAGTGTAATCTAGAAGATATCTTTGGATTCATCATTGACAGACAGACAGTGGATAGTAATTTTTTAAAGGGTTTTTGAATTATATATGTCTTTCTTCTACTTCTTAGTCCTACTACTGATTTTCCTTTTTACTTGATGTCTTTGTTTTTTTTATGTTTTTCCTAGAAGGGATGCATAGTAGATCCAGGAGATCAACGAATGTTGTGTATACAAGGGTGTCCCTCTTTTGCACCATCCTTTATTGCTGTACCTTTCTAATGAAGAAAGGGTGCCCCGGTAGGTCAGTGGTATGTGCACGAGTCTACCAGTTAGGGGGTTGTGGGTTCGATTCCCACCAGAGACCCTGGTAAGTCTGCTTCATTCTTCTGTTCTTTCTTTCTTTCTTTCCTACTCTAAATTTCTTCTTTCCCTCCGTCTCAACCTATTCTATCTGCTTCTCCAGGTAACACAAAGGGACCGAATTAAGCGGACCCAAGTGAACTAAATCCTTTCTTTCTACGGCTGCCTGTTTTACCTAACCTAACCTACCTAATGAATAAACAAATTCATTCTCTAAAAGACACTTTAACAAGCAGTGCTTTTATAATATTCTGAAACATGACCTCTTGCGAAAGCAGACGAGGCAGTACTTGGAGAGCTCCAGAGGGAAGTTCTTCGTAAAACTTGTGGACCAATCTGCGTTAACAGACAATTTGGTGTCGCATAAACCGTGACCTTCATAACTTAAATGCCTACATTGCTGAAGTAAGGTGCATTAAAATTCAACATTTGACTTAAATAGTTTATATTTTATGAATTAATGAAGATGCTTTAATTAAAAAGTCGCCTTAATGGAAATCTGGTGATGCATAAGGCTGATGAAGAATACCGCAACTCCGGCTTAAATATTAAGTGGAGAACGACAGTTTAGAACTAAGTGTCAGAACTCAGCGAAGCCGAGAAAATCGAGGAGGCTTGGAAATCTGTTTTATGTTCGGCAAAAGGAATAAACGTTCATCAATATACCCATTGAACTCAAAATTAACCAGCTTACTTACTTAGATGGCTATTACTGAACGTTTGTTCCATTAGCCGAACTTAGAATTGATCTCCAAGCGCTTCGATCTTCTGCGCTTCTTTTTTAATTTCTGACACCAAGTTTCGAGTTATGTATTAAAAGTTACGGCACGGTGAGGTGAGTGTCCACAGTTGAGATGAGGGAGGGGCCAGGTTTGGGGTGGACTTTACCAGGCTAAAACCAATCAGAGCCATTACTTGGCACCCAAGTTCCCTAACGTAACCCAAAATTAACCAGCAGGCAATTAGAAAGTTCCAGTTAGACTTAAGCATATATATGTGTACGTTTAATTCTGTGAAATTAACAATAACGTATTTTGTCGAAATTTACAACATCTAACGATCTGTGCCCGGTTCATTTGCAAGATTGGTCAGGTTTAATTTGCTCACACTTTAAATGATACATAAGATTCAGTAAAGCTAAAAATAGTTTTTAATATCTGATTTGTCAGTTCCACTCGGGGTTTAAATTTATAAACAAGCACAATAAGGGTCTCCAGCGAACCCGAATTAGTGCATACAAATAAGAACACATTTAACGCATAACTTATTATTCGCACTTTAAAAAGATTTGTTGCGAATTTCCTATATTTTCTAGGCAGTAATTGCGAATAAGAGAGAAAATAACGGAGAAGGGACAAAGTTTCAAATTAAAATTTAATTTGATTTTGAATATATACCAGCATAAAAAAATGTTTGTTTTCCTTATAAAATTAATCTCTGGCTGTTTTTCAAAATAACAAACAAAAAATGACAAACTAATTAAAGAAAGAAAAACAGAGAATAAGCGAAAAGACTTAAATATAATGATCCTTTGCAAACAGACCATAAAGAAAAAAAATTAACAAAGCATTCAAATGAAAAGAAAATTCCTAACAATTTAGTTAAAAAACAAAATAAAGAAATACGGATGAGAAACAAACAATGTACAAGATTTGATAAAAAAAAATTTTTGTTTAGAAACAAGTACGCATGTAGGGAATTTGTTTGTGTCGAATCTATAAATTATACCCATAAACAGTTCTCAGTTTGATTTTAAGTCGGTATTTCGACACCAAAAAGTTTTGAGCAAAATCAATCAATATTTTTTATAAAATAAATTAAGAAGAATAGAATATTGGTTCCGGCTTCTACAAAATTTAAGTCGTCTAAACCGAACTACTCAATAACATAACTTTTTTATTCCACTGACTTTACTTATTTTATACATGTCATCAATTATATATATTTCTGCCAAATTTTTTTTTCCTTCGGGCTTAACACATAGAATCACATGAGAATTCAAAATATGGCAAACGTTCCCCATTTTACATTTGTTGCTGGGTGTAATGATAACGACAAAAAAAAGCTTTTGTTATTTTCTAGTCTGCAATGACATAGACTCAATGATGTTCTTTTACAACCATTATACTTCAAAAATATAATAATGGTTGACATGGTTCACAAAATAGATGTTTAAAAAAAATACAAAAATTTTATAAAATGAAACAAGGTCCCTAGGTAACTCATTCAGTCATTTTAACCTTTGTAGTTCTTTATATCATTGGAAATAAGGGTATTCACATACATTCATGTAATCAGCTAAATCTGCTAGTAGCCCAGTGAGGATCAGGGAATTGAACTGTTAAGGACAGAGAACGTATGGTCATGCAAAAATCTTGAACAGGTTGTCCACATTCCATGATCTATGATTTACTGCAGCATGGGATATGGCATCATTCTAAAGTATCCTAATATCGTCTGTCTGATTAATGCAGTTTATTTCAGACTGAAATGTTTTACTATCTTTAAGCCAACAACTCAGGAAATTTAGATGGATAATCAGGTGGCATTTCTGCCATTCAGGTCACACACTGCTACGTTGCCAGGTTAAGTTAGGTTTTGAAAGGTGTAACAAACCTTCTAATACCTCAACACTAGAAGACTTTCTAAGTTTGTTAATTGTCCCTCTAAGGAAAAAAGACATCAGGTAAAGGAGAAAAGAAGTAATAAGACTAAAAAGAAGGAAATATATAGTATAAGTCCAAGAGAGAAGAAATCCACTTAAGTACCTTTGTGAATCCTCCCGTTCTCATTGCCTACACCATATCTGCCAAATTCTAATAATAAACCAAATAATATTGTTCAGGTTACACTTGAAAACATCGCTGAGTTCTTCGAAAAATATTTTATCCAACCACTTGGGTTATATTTGCGTAGTTTCAGACAGTGACAGGCAATATGCTATATCATATTTAAATCCTTCTTATCTTCACACGTCCTACAATAAACTCGATTGTCACTCAACAATTTGCTCGTTCTAGCTGAAACCAGACAGTGTTCAGTTAGGACCCCAGTCGAGCAAATACGAGCGAGCTCCTCAGCAATTTTCCAAGTAGTGTTACGTTAAATATATTCATAATACCAGCGATGGTTTTCCTATAATACACTTGACGTAATAAGGTTTCAACGCCTTGGAACATGTTCCAATATAAGATTTGTTGATCTTAAAATATTACGTTTCTTTGCCTGGAACAGATTACTACACTCTTCAAATAGTCCATAAAACAGTCGGAAGTTCTCTCCTATGATTCCGGCTTAGGTGCCCATATTTATTATAAATCTATCCATTAAAAGTGCACAACCTTCATATAGACCCTCGAATCAACCAAGAAACCCTTTAATGGATTATTATTAATGGTGGTTTCTGAAAACGGATCTCTGTGGTCACATAATCCGTCTTAAGTCCCGGGCCTTTTCTAAGATCCTTAAGACCAGTTTTCTAAAATATCCCAATGTGGCCATCATTAAGAAATTTTCCTAATCCTGACTCTGGTAATTTGACGTAGCTTCCAGCAACCAATCACATCACCCAGTACTCAATAGGTATTGTATGTAGAACGCTATCTAGTGTTTATTTTGGCTTAGCTTATAACAAGTAATCCCAAGGTGGCGCCTTTCACCAGATAGTGCATATATAATTAGAATGGGTTTTACAACTGTTAGGTAAGTCCAGTTTACCGCCTTTGGTTGCAATGTCCAGTTTGTTAGACTTCTTAAATCCCTGGCTGCTTTGTTGTTACTACTTAACCAATGTAAGGAAGAGTTGTCTGCAGGAGGTCGTTTAAAAATTGTTTTGGCTTGGGTATCTGCGTATCGGGAATGGATTCTGCTTCACATACCTTTAACGAGGAAAGAGTCACAATTCCGCTTAGGATTTTTAAGAGAGGTACACATTCAGGGCCTCTAGATTGATGTAATCCTTTTTTGATGGCAGGCTTATAGTTCAACTGATGCTGTCAGCCTTCACTGGTCACATTTAAGTTATTTTATTACTTTTTTTTTTACTTTTTTGTTTTGTTATTTTATATTATTATATTATTTATTACAAAAGTTAATAGGAAACCCCGTATTATGAAATAATTGGGTTTCACAGAAAAACTGCGTATTTTTTTTCAAATTCGCGCATGTTAGAAAAAATTTTAGTTTTACAAAAGAAAATAAAACAAAACACTTTTTTCAAAACTTTTTTTCAATATATATTATTTATTTTTACTTATTAAATAAAATTAGGATAGTTTAATAAATATACTTAATAAATTTTGGGAAAAAAAGTAAACGTTAGATGTCTAAGAATAATAACTTAAAACAAATTTTGGAAGTTGCAGTTTGTTAAAGTCTAAATAAATTTGAACTATTGTTGTATTTAGGGATTTGTAGCTTGATTTCTAATGGTCAATACTTTGATATTATTTGTGATCTTGGTAACTTAAAGTATTGCTAATTAATTAATCGGATAAAAATACGTTTCCTTCAAAAAAATATATAACTTTAAAGTCAATATTAGTCTAATCATACTACGCTTCCATTTCTGGGTTAAATGATTTTACCCATTTGGTTCCTTTCTGTTATTTCCCCTTTTGATTGGTGGAAGTTAAAACGTGTTTTTAAATCAATTTAAAGCAAAAATAAACAAGAAAACTAAAAGCTTTTGTTAAAAAACAAAAAGCAAAATTTTCAAACAAAATTTTTGGCAAATTTGTAGTTAAAAAACTAGACAAGAATAATGTGATTACATTTGTTTGTGATTTCCTTTTGTGTAACTATGTATGTATGTATGTACATATAAATGTATTTGTATGTTTGTACTCTGTCCTATTTTTTGTCAAAGAACGAAAATAACAATGGCCATAAATAACCGCTGGACCATAATTGTAATGCTTAACGTGTTTCAGTAAATGAATGTCATTAACGTTAACACATAAAAGCCTATAGAGATATTCTAAACAATACAGCAGCAGCAGCGCAGTAAGTCTTAATATATGAAAATGAATTTAGCATTAAACTGCCCGGTAAGCACATTTTAAATACCCAAAAACCCAATGCCAATATATAAACAGTTACATAACTCAAAATCATTAACTTTTATAAAAAGCTATTTTTTGTTATTCTGTTTCTAGTTTCTAAAAAATTCATTTGCAACCCCAAAAAGTATATATATTCTGGAGCCTTACAGAAAAGGATATCGATATGGCCATGTCAGTCTGTCCGATTGGCAATCTTTCTGTCAGTCTGTTAAAACCAAAATATCGGAGTAAAATAAGGCCGCACGGAAAACGTTTTGAAATCTAATTACAAAAATATCCCTGATACATTCGCTTCTAAACACTAGCAATATCGATTCATTAACCCATTTTTTTTTTAAACAAAATCCGTACATATATCCCTATATATCTTAATACACTCAAAAAATTATTAAAGTAAACTCAACTGGAATACGCTGACCATTTTATAAGCCTTTGATGTCTTCTATCTTTACTTTTGTTTAGCGCAATTAAAAATAATTTATGGTATTTCTAGCACACTTTCGTAAAATCTTACCAACTCGGTTAGAAAAGTTCTTTCAGGGTACTTTCTGACTGATTATTTTGTATTCAGAAAGAAAGAAATGCGAAAAAGACAAAACAAAGAGTAAAAAGAAGAAAAATTGCCTGTAACCGTTTTATTGTATTTGTGTGTAGAATAGAAGTGTTTTATATTAACAATATTAGAAATTCAAAACACAGAACTATAAAGGACCAAGAGGCAAAAAAGCATACAAGCACTTATTACCAAGTAAATTTCATTTGTTTGTTTACGCTTAACTTTTTTTTATCTGTTTTCCGGTCATTGTTATTTCTTTACAAAATGCGCAAGCACATACGAAAGCACATACACATTATATATGGTAAAAATAGGCGGAAAATTTACCTAAAGACTCATAGGTATATATGTACATATCTATGTATGTATATATTTTGTTTTTTTTTAAGTAGATATTAACTGCCAATAGTATAGATTTTTTTATACGTATAAGTATTAAAGAGTGAAAAAGAGTGAAAAGCAAGTAATGACGAACTTTTTTTAAGATATTTTTTTAACGAAAACATTTTTACAAAGTGGACCCAAAGAAGTTCTCCGAAGTTTTTTGGCTCTCAATTTTTGGAAATGGAAAATTTTGATTCTGTTTTTCGATTAAGTTTACCTTAACCCTAAGAATGTTACTGGTCAATTCGAGAAGATGATAACGAACAAATGGGCGCCATCACTTCGGCGAGAACTTCGGGCGACTGATTCTCGCAATTGTGTCGAATGCTGTCTTTGAAGGCTTCCAGGATCTCAGGCTTGTTCACGTTAACACGAGACTTCTAAAAACACCACAAAAAAAGTCTAGAGCCGGTAAATCTGACGATTTGGAGGGCGAGTGTAAATCGCCAAAGCAATAGATAAGGCGACCAGGGAATGCCGCCTTCAGAATATCGGTTGTGGCTCGCGCAGTGTGTGCTGTTGCTTAGTCCTGTTAGAACCACGTGTCCTTCAGCCCTAATTCGTTCAATTGCAGCAGAAAAAACTTGGCTAACATGGCCCTATATCACGCAAACTAGACAGATGTAGGATACAATAGAACAAGCAATACAGCGATATACTACCCAAGAACGCGGAATAATCGTGTCTATTTTTTGTGTAACAATTCTTCGGTGGTGTTGGCGCGGCACAAAACACTGTGCTGTTTGGCGACCAACCTTGAAGAGTATGGGACCACACGAAACGCTGCCAAAACTGGCCGGCCCCAGAGCGCCTGTTCTGCCGAGAATATTGCCGTTGTTGACGAAGATGTCGACCTGTCACCAAAAACATGTCCTCCTCAATATCGAGGCCAAAGTGGACGATTCTTTTTCAAAAATCATAATGAGCGATAAGGCTCATTTCCATATCAGCGGATGCCTGAACAAGCAAAAATTTCACTACTGGAGTACCAAAAATCCACGGGTGTTAAACAAGGAGCCGTTTCAATCGCTCAAAGTGACTAAATGGTGCGCTGTTTACGCTGGAGGAGTCATCAAGCAATTTTTTCGAGGACGCAGCTGATCAAAGGACAACAGTGGACGGTGCGCGCTATTGGGCCATGTTAGCCAAGTTCTTTCTACTACAGACCAGAGCAATGGCTAGCATTGCGCGAGCCATAACTAATATTCTGAAGCAGGCCTTCCCAGGTCACCTCATCTCTCGTTTTGTCGACGTACATCGGTCCAAAACATCACCCGATTTAACCGCTTTAGACATTTTTTGTGGGGTTTTTTGAAGTCGTGAAGAATAACATTCGACACGAATGCGAGAATTTCTCGCCCAAAGTTCTCGCCAAATTGATGAAAAATGCCGTATATCAATCAATTGTAACGGCGCCCATTTGGCTGATAGCATCTTCTTGAATTGACCAGTAAAATTCTAAAGGTTCAAGTTACCATAATCAAAAAAAAATCGAAGTTTTTCATTTAAAAAACATGAGAGCCAAGCAACATCGGATGAGATCTTTTGATTCACCTTGTATGAGTAGTTTTTTTAGCAATTTTAAGATGTGCTACTTACCAACGTAAAACAACAGGAATTGGTTATATAACATGGTACCAATGGTCACTCGTGCAGAAAACTATCTGAAATGATATGTCATAAACATTTGACAGTTCAAAGCGTTACACCCCGGTTCAGCATGAAAATAAATTTCTTGCTTAAGGGTGACAAGCGCCATATTATTCGACAAAATTAGGGAAACCGCAAATTATCGGCTCCAACCGTCACTCTTTAATAAAGAAAACATGCTGCGCAAGGACTATCCGTCATATGTTTGAAAAACACGGTTTAAATGGTAAAGCAGTCTTAAAAAATATTGTGTAATTAAAAAATAAAATAGCCAAGGAGCTATACTAAAAGAATTAAAAGTGATAGGATAAGGTTATTTTTGTCGACGACTCTAAATTAATTACCAAAGGCTTGGTCTTGAAGCTTCAGTTAAACACTTGGACGGAAATGAAATAGCTTGGGCAGGTATTTATACAAGCATGTGGTTGAGGAACTATGAAGTTTCTTGATAATATAATTGGAATAAATATATATCTCCATATATTTGAATCAAATCTATTGTCGAAAAACTTGGAATAAGGCAGGATTATGTTTTCTACTAAAACAGCGATCCGAAACATAAATCCACAAAATTTCAAAGATAACTTGTTTAAAATCGTCCCCGCTTAATGCAATCACCAGTAATAGCCTCCTAAATTAAATGTAATAGAAAATGTATGGCTAATTTGAAAATACATTATTGGCTAACATTAGATTTTTAACAAAACTAATCTCAAAAAAACCTTTTTAGGGTCAAAAGGAAGGTCACACAAAATTTAAAATAAAAAAAACTTGGCATTTTTTAATAAAAAAAAAATGTTTTTTGTTGAAATAATCTGTGATGATATACGTTGCTGCTGTTTTTAATTTTTCGTTCATAATGCTAAATTAAATTATTCTAAAATATCTTTTTGTTTTAAAAATTTACTAGTTTTGAATTTTAAGATGGTGCTGCTTAAAATAAGCTGTGAACATGTGTATTATGTAGCTTTCGTTAATTTAAAATATCTAAAGTACACAGAAAGAAAACTCGCTTACTAAAATCTAGAATTTTATTCTTGAATTTATCCAAAATCTTTCTTGAAATTTTTAAGCACGATCCTTACTTACATTTTCTTAAATCGGGCCTATTCGGGTTGCTTCAACAAAACAAGCAGAAAAAAGCTTGTTGTTTGAATATATTATTTTACATTTGAAAACAAAGTGTCTCGGTGGCCTAGAGGTAACGCGCTTGTGCTGCACTGCAGAAATCCCTGGTTCGAATCTCAGCTTCGGTAAGTACGAAAAATGAAAATTTTAAATTATAAATTTTAAGTATCTATAAAAAATAAAAATAAAATATAAAATTCTTCTTCTTTATAACAAAACAAAGCTCCATAAGTCAAAAAGATGACATTTCACTTTCGAATTAATCCAGTTTACGGCTTAAATCAATCTTTTTCACGCTTACATCAAGTACGGTTCCGAACTTAAATCAATCCTTTTTTGGGTAAATTATGGCTAAAAACAAAAAATTCGTACTTGAAAAATCATACTTTAAGTAAGAAATTTCTAACTTGATTTAAGAAAAACCGTACTCACCGTACTTTTGACACCGCTATGGCTTGATTTAAGTAAAGTTTTCTTAGATAATTTTTTGTGTGTACGTATGTATGTGTGTGCTCAAAAATACCAAAACAATTTTCTTCATTTAAAAACTTTTGCAATTATCTTGACATTTCTATTTATATTTCTGCTACTTGTCTGTCTAATTTTTTTCATTTCTCCTTAAGATTTGAAGTGACATTTTGGCATAATTTTTCTATTTTCCTGTAATCCTTTCTAGTCAAACTTTAATGAAAAAATACTCAGGAAAAAAGTAATAACAAAAAAGGAAAAAACGACAACCTAAACGACTGCCAAACTCAAAACTGCAATGCGCCATAGAGCTTAGACGTTATTTTCTTCGAAGTAGAAATAGAGTAGAAGAACAGGGAACCCACATATTTTTATTGTTGATAATTTTAGACTTTAAAGAACCTTTAAGGCAGTTGCAGAAAAAACTACTATATATTATAACAAGTCAGAGCGCTTTATTCGGCTAAGCCGAATCTTTTATGCCCTTCATATTGGCTTTTCCAAACCCTGAATTTTTTTTTATTTATATCAATTTTCTTACTATAAAATATTTATAATTTTAAAATGGGGATCGGTGCCGCAATTTTTTTTAAATCTTGTATCGCAACCCATTCAGGGGTTGGAGATGGGGGGAAATTTATTATAGGAAAAGTTTTGCAAAGAAAAATGAGTTGAGACAAGTTTTACATTTTACCTGTCTACAGGCACCCAGAAAGATTGGGGAATTTATTGCAAATTCCCCAACTGTTGAAACGATTTAAAATAATAAAATAGTTAAAAAAAATAAACTTTGCACGGCAAACCTGTAAGGGGACTAAGATAGGGTATAAGTATGTTTCATAAAAATTTTCGCGACAAAAATTATTGGGAGTCGGTCTTACATTGCACCCTTGTAGGGCAACTCCGGATAAATTTAAGAGAAATAAACAAAAAAGTCTTGGATATTTGCTGGATTTCAATAGCGATTTTTTCTCAAACATTTCTAACAGTTTGATACAACCTACGGCTCTTCGCAACATCGGGTGGATTCAAAAATTTGATTTCAACCATAATACAGGCAGGCGGGCAGATGGACAAACGCAAATCGCCAAATCGACTTCCCTACCTATAGGAAATAAGAAAATTAATACCTTTCGGGTTTGCAGATTGATATTAAATAAATTACAAGCGGAACGACGAACTAATATATACTCTTAACACTAATGTGAAGGGTATAATGAAGCTTAGGGAAAAAAAATCATAAGTAAAGACGATTAAATATAAATGTCAAAATGGACTTTTACCTTTTACTTGCATAAATGTTGCCATGAAACCTTTATTTTCTGGTTTTTATTTTTATTTTCATTGTAGCCGTTTTGTCTCTTTTCGCTTCGTTTGCCAATGTTAAGCTTTATAATCTGCTTAGGTTAAAATACAAGCAGTTAAAGGCTGTCAAATGTTTGACAATTGTTTTTAAACTTTGAGGATTGGAAAAAAATTAAATAAAACAAGTAAATGGGTAAAAAGAAAGAAATATTATTAAATGCAGACAATATAAATGAAAAAAGTTTTACTGCAATTAAAATGTTATACAAAAGGATTGGAAATGGTTGTACTATTTTGGAAAAATGATTTCTTAAAGTAATTTGTTCAATTCATTTAAAACTTTTTAACAAATGTCTAAAATATGAAATAAACAATTTTAAGCTAAAGAATAGTAGTGAGAGATACATATGTATGTTGAATAGTAGTAGTACACTAAGAGAAAAATCACAACTTAAAATCAAAGCCGATCAATGTTAAATTAAAAATTTTGCAACTTTGAGCATTTCAACGTTAAATCAAAATGTAACAACTTTAAATCAAAGTAAAACTACATTAAATCAACGTTAAACAACTTAGAAACTAATATTTTTTTTTAAATCAAAAACGTTTTTGTTAATTTAAAAACATTCAACGTTGAATTAAGCATGAACATCTTTGATTTTAATGTTTTCAAAATTTTAACAAAGTCGGATTTAAATTGAAAATGCATCAATGTTAATTCAAACATTCACATTTTTCAATTCAAAAACGTACAACTTTAGATTAAGAACGAACATTTTTAATTCAAAGTAACAACATCTATAAAATTAATACAAACATTGTTGAACATATTTTCATAGTGAAACAACCTTAAATTAAAATTGTTTCATGCTTAAATCAAATACGTATATTTGATTTAAGGTTGGTACACTTTAATGTAAGATTGTGCGACTGTGATTTAAGGTTGTGCAACTTTAAATCTAAGTGGGACATTTTTAATTTAAGATGGAAATCTTGTTATTGTATGAAAAAAGGAAAGAAATTTTATTCGTGTGAAATCTGCGCGTCGAATCGAGTTAAAGAGTGTTTTTAAAACATTAAAAGTGTATTTTTTAAATTTTTATTAAAAATTGTGTGTCTTCGTAGCGAAAAATAAATAAAAATGGAGAACTTTGAGCTTATCAATGAAATAATATGCGATGATGACGTAGTTGCAATAGGGACACCTCTAGAAAGCTCAGAAGCAATTTATCTTGAAGAGCATTCAGCGGAGTATGTGGTTACAGCAACTTCCTCTGCTGAAGACGATGACCTAGGCAAATTAAAGTCATTATTAAATGAATTTAATCTACTTCAATTGTTGCCTACATTACAAGGTAAGTTAATATTTGTATAATTTAACTCTGTAATCAGGCTTGTGTAAAAAAATATATATATTTTTTCCTTTTTTATAAAAGCTGCTAATGTGACATACAGATGCTTGAAGTATATTCAAAAACATGACCTTGTCGAAGCAATCCCCCACCTAGGACTTCGCGTAGAGTTTAGAGAGAAGTTATTTATGTGGCGTAAAAAAGAAGTATGAATTTTTCTTACTAATTTACTTTTTTTACTTACTTACTTTTGCTGGAATTCTATTATTATGAGCATATGTTTTGATTTCGTTGTAGTTTGGCATTGACGACGAAACAATATCGAACCCAAGCAAAGTTCAACATTGGCTCAATACAAGTGCTCCTTCTCCGTGTTCTTCAAATTCATCAATGAAACGTGTTTTAAATAAGGTAATGTTTTGTTGTAGTATTTTTTGATATAACTTCTACAACTGTTGATTTTAACTAAAAGGATTTGACAGATTTATTAAACCGCACTACCAAGGGACAATCATGTTTAGAATCATATAAACAATCTCAAAAGCTTACCGATAACAACCGCGACGATATAATAAATATTATTATAGAAGAAATTATTTGCAACAAATTATCTCTAAAACCGAATGACTTTTCGGGCATCGTTAATGATATTTGTGAAATTTTTCCCAGTGAAACATCTGCAAAGGTAAAGTTATAATTTGTTTTAAAATCCTTAGTTTTTATGAATAAATTTTAACAGGAATACTATTATATTGCACGTCAGGGCAAAAAGAATCCTAGCGGAAAATTATATTCTAAATATGTTAACGCAAGGTGCAAACATGCTAAAAAGCCTGACCAATCCATTTTAGAATTAAAATGTGACGATAATGATCAGGTAGTACAAATAAATGAGTCAATCGCCTTGGCATTAAAAACATCTCTTAATAGAGATAGCTCTAACTGGCAGGAAGTGTGCGAAAAATGGAAAAAAACATACTATTTAAGGCAGAAAGATTTAAAACAACTTAATAATCATGAGTTTTTGATAGCTTGGTCTAAGTACTCAGATGCTCGAGCTCCTGAACTTGTAAGTAAAATATAATAATTTTATGAAACTGCATATATGTGTGTTTATGTATAAATATAGTTTTTTATAAAATATATTTTAAATAAAAACTTTCTTTAACCTTTTTTACCTAGATTAAAATCGACTTTAATATTATGTACCCGGACAAAGAATATATGCTTTATGAAAAATGGGATATGTTTAAGCAAAAAATCAAAACATACTTTAAAGATAATATTCACAACGTTTATTGTAAGCAATTGTTTTCTCTCGCCAAATCTACTGAAAATAAAGGTAATTATAGTTCAAAATAATATATACTTAAACAAACATGTTTATATGTAAGTATAATTTTAACTGTTGTTTCCAGATGCTGAAGACTACATACTGTTATTACTTCTTACTGGAGTCCTACTTCCGTCAACACGTTTTAAAGATGAAGATGGTAAATTAAAAAAAAAAATAACAATTATCGATGCACAGGAAAGTTTTATTTTTCGTCTCACATCACTCAACAATTACGAAGCTGAAATTGCGGAACGTACAAGCAAGTATTATTTTATTGGACTGACAATTCAACCGTTTATAATTGCTGAAGGGCCCTCTGAAAATACTGTTAAATCGTTTTATGTTTATTTCGATAAAACTCTTTACAAATTTAATTCGTTTATTGAAAGTTTGGATATCTGCTTCAAAATTTTTCATGTCTTTTCACTAAAATATCCTCAAGCATGTGAAGCATCTTGGGTGTTTATTCAAAAGTTCTTTTTTCAAATATCTACAGTTTATGACATAAAATCTGCAAAAATTACATCTCTTTTAACATTTATGAATAACAAATCAGACCAATAAAAATGTATGTTTGTTTCAAATGCCTAGATTCATTTATAGAAATTGACTTGTTAATACGCCATTTAAAATTAAATCATTTTATTGCTGGAAAATTGATTAAACTTATTTGCAAGCAAAATAGATGCAACCAAGCATTTTCAAATTATCCTTCTTTTCGAAAACACTTGAAGACCCAACATGTAAGACAGATTTCAGTAAAGACTAAAACTGTTTTAAATAGAAACACAGATCAGACTAACAGTGTGCATAACCCGTTATTATCGACAGTTTTGGTTCCATCTAGCAGAGTTTCACCAACTATTCCACTTAATAGTACAACATCAAAGCCTCAAACTTTAAATATAATAAAAAATCTTAAAAGTAAACTATTGAAAACATTATTAAGCTTACATGCAAAAAATACTATGTCGAGAAAACAGGTGCATGATATTCAAAATATGATGTGTTCATTAGTTTCTGATACCTCTTCAGCTATTATAAGTGTATTAGATGTATATGAAGTATGTGACGTTAAAAGAGACTTGGAATTACTTTTAAGATTTATTCAAGAGCCTTTTTCAGAACTACAATCAGAATATAAATTTTTAAAATACCTAAAAGATATAAATCTCTATGAGCGCCCACAATGTGTAGTAATTCAACAACAAATAACCGAAAAAACTGTATCAGGAAATCCCACTTTAAACCCAAAAACTGCTGATATTTTCATTTTACCTCTACAATTTCAGTTTAAAAAAATTTTCGAAATTCCTGGTCTTTTAGATATTACTTTAGAATGCACCAAAAAATCTTTTCAGAGTCCATTTTTAACTAACTTCGCAAGTGGAGAAATCTTTAAAAGTAAAAAGCAGCGTTTTGAATCCGATTTAGTTATTCCATATACACTTTTTTTTGACGATTTTCAAATTAACAACCCCCTTGGTAGTCATACATATTCAATATGTGGGTGCTATTTCAACTTTCCTACTATTCCTTCATATTTACTATCAAAATTAGATTACATATTTCATGGCGCTTTTATATCCACTAAAAATTTAAAGGACTGCGGGAATGAAAAATCATTCTATCATTTAGTTGAAGAGCTCAAATTGTTAGAAGAAGAAGGTATTGAAATTGTTACTCAAACTTCCAGACAAAAAATATACTTCGTTTTAGGTGTAATTGTGGGTGATAATCTAGGAATGAATAGTATTTTGGGTTTCGTTCAATCTTTTAATTCAAAAAGATATTGCCGTGTTTGCAAAAGATCAAAAGAGGAAATGAAAATCGATGCTTTCGAATATAGCAACAGTTTAAGAAATTCATTCGATTATCAAAACGACTTGGTGATAGACAACTTTCAAGAAACTGGTGTGAAAAATGAATGTATTTTTAACAATTTAAATAGTTTTAATGTTACTGACAATTTCTGTTTTGACATAATGCATGATTTGTTTGAAGGAATATGTGTTTATGACGTTTGCAACGTTTTAAAAGGGTTAATAGACGATGAAATAATTAGTTTAAATGTTATAAACTGTAGAAAAAAATTTTTTCCATTTGGTGAAATAGAAATGGGAAATAATTCTCCTCCTTTAAGTATTTTAAAAATAAGATCATATAATTTAAAAATGACAGCGGTTGAAGTTTGGTGTTTTATTCATTTTTTACCGTTAATGATAGGTGACATAATACCTACTTCAAATAAGCACTGGCAGGTGTTAACAATACTGCTGCAAATAATTGATTTTGTATTGAAATCAAAGTTCACCGTTGAAGACTTGTCTTCACTTAAAATTTTAATAGAAAAACATCATAAGGCATATATTGATCTATATGGCCCCTTAAAACCAAAACATCATTTTCTCGTACATTACGTAACGGCAATTAAAAAATGTGGTTCATTAAAATATCTCTGGGCAATGCGTTTCGAAGGAAAACACAAGGAAGCCAAGAGTTATTTAAAAAATATTACATCACGAGTAAATCCGTCACACTCTTTAGCCATTAAATCAGGCATAAAATTTGCACACTTTTTATTGGAACATGAATTTTCTTATGACTTGCCCCAAAATTTTGAAGAATATCCAATGTCAGATATAACTAAAGACACTTATTTTAATAAAATATTATTAAACAAAGAAATTGATTTTACACAAGTTATAACATTTAAAGAACTTATATACAAAGGTACAAAATACAAAACAAATTATTATATAGCAAAACAAGAACCTTACTTTAAGGCATTTAAAATATTTTTATTTATTTATCAAAATAAAAATGTATATATTTTGTGTTATCCAATTGTTTTACAGCAATTTTGCAATCACCTTCAATCATATGAAATAGTTGAAGAAGCTTATAATGAAATTTATGCATACAATATATTGTGTTTTGATAGTGCTCCCATGCATTCTTATTGTATTAATAATGGAAAAACTTATATCCGCCCAAAAATGTTAGTTTAAGAATTGTGTTCAATAAAACATACAAAAAATTAATAATTTTAGTTTTAATTAAAAAGGTAAAACGTAAGTATAAAATTCAAAATACCAACCCACTGTGCAGCTGTATCAGTGCAGTTTGCAACTTTAAATCAACACTGATAATTTTTAATTCAAATACGCTACATTTTCAAAATGAGGTTGCTCAACGTTGATTCTAAGTCTTGCAATTTTAAATTAAAAACTTTGCAACTTTGAAACAATGCCGAATATTCTTAAATGAATAATGTTCATTGTGGATTTAAAAATTGGAAAATTTTGTTTTAACGTTGGTCGATGTTGAATCAATTATGAACAACCTTAAATCAAGGTTGAACCAACATCGATTTTAGATTAAAGTGGTTTCTAAGTTGAACGTTGTTGATTTTAAAATTTTCCACCTTGGCTCATTTTCAAAGTTGTTTTTTGTTGATTTAAGGTGGAAATTGTTGATTTTCGGTTGTTTTTTCTCTGGGTGTAGTGGTGGTATTAGTAGTAGATATATTTAATAAAAATAAAGTGATTAAAAATAAACGTTATAAAAACTCAATTTGATTCTAGCTGAAATTAAAAAATTTCTATTAAAAATTTTAATATTAGAAACATTGACAATTTGGTAGATCGAGTAAAAAACTTCGTATCTTTAGGTGATTTCTATGTGAGACGACGAGCCAGGGGAACTCCTAAACTATCTTGTACTATCTTGTTATTGATAAGTTATTTTATGCGAGTTTGTTTTTCTTTGCCGAAAAATATTGAGCCATAATCAAACTCATTTTCTGAACAGTTGCCAGCGGTTCCCCGGTATCCTTTTTTGAATTAAAAATAATATTTGTTAATCGATTTTTATGGTTAATATTTTTTTATTTGCATTATTCCTTCCATTTTTCGCTAATATTTTTTATTTGCTTAAAAAAAGTACACATTTGGCATGAAAAAATTATTTTCATTAACTTGTGAATGACTCCTAAGCACTTGAATATATAAAAAATTAAATCTAGATGCTTAGAAGAAAAGTTTTTTTCTAATCATATTTTGATGTCTTGATTAAAATCGGAATAAAAGTTCTTAGGTTATGATGAAATCTGTCAGCATAACCACCCTAATTTGGCCAAAATATAAGTAGGATCCTTAAAAATATTTTGGGCCGATAAAAAAACAACTGAAAAAGTTTAATATCAATAAAGGGTAACTAGTTTCAATGGTTTCATCTAAGTTTAAGATTATCCCTTATTTTGAGACGAATGAATCCAATATTTTGGATGTGCTTACAGCTTATTGAAATTCTTGCTCTTATATTCTCAGGTGTTATTTTGTAGTTCGATTCGAATCAAAAAGGGTTTCGAAAATAATTTTCTATTCGAAAGGCAAATTGTATTATCTAATACTTTTAATATTTGATAAGTCTGCTTTCATTCTTCTTTAATTTCTTTCTTCTCCTGCTCCTAATTTCTTAAAAATATAAGATAATACGATTTTCCTTTCGAACAGAAAATTCCTTTCGAAAGCCTTTTCGATTCGAATCGAATTACATAATAGCCCCCTAGATTTCGCATTTTACTTGTGTAACTTGTAGACCCTTGTAGATGTTACTTTCTTCGTTATAACAAGGAGTACCAGCATTTTTAAGATTTTTTTTGACGCCGTTGGATTCTCTTTATGTAGAATGCGGAAGCAGTGCCCCATAATTGTTTCAAAATTAAGTTGTAGGGCAAAAGTTAAAAATCGAAACAAAGCAGACAGTTTCTGCCAATTAACCAATTGATTTGGACAGTTTTTTGTTTAATTTGTGTCAACTTTGCATCTTTATGGGACTTTTACGTGAAGCGGCTATCCAAGTAAATGCCAAGATATTTTGTCTCAAATTGTTGAGGCTCTATATTTTTGTTTATTTATTTTTATTCCCCACAACCTTGTCTATTTATTTTCTAGGGTTAAGTAATGTTGCAGTTAGTTCGAGGCCTCTTTAGGGTCTTTATAAAACGGTATCATCAGCCAACGTGTGTCTAAACCTGTTTGTTGGCATATCCGGTGTGTAAAACAAGTACAGAATTGGACATTATATACTCCCTTGAGGAACACAAGCCGCTATAGGTTCAGAACAACATAAGTGGTTTCCCTTTTTGATTATAAATTGCCGACTGGTTTTGTGCTTTTTAAATATGTTGAAAATATTGGCCTTAATGCAATACTTAAGCGAAAGCATGAAATCCAACGATGAAAAGCGCGGAATCGTTCTTTTTCTACTCAAAGGCTTTTCTTATAATGTGCACAAATCTTTAGGTTGGTTTGATGGCACTATGTTGACTTTTAAGGCCAAAGTGGTGATTCGAAATGCAGTTTTTGTCATTCAAAATCGTCGTCAGCTTGTGTTTAGCAGTCTCGCAAATAATTCTGGCATAGTTGGTAGCAGACTTGTAGCCCTATAAGACTTTACCTTCAAGGAATCTTTACCAGTCTTAGAAATCATCTTTACTAAGGCAATTTTCCATATTGAAAGGAAATGCTGAAGCCATAATATGGCGTTACAAATTAAAAGAATTATTTTTTGCTGAACAAGGTAGCTTTAGAAGCGTTTAATTGCTTATTTTATCAAAACCAGTATTTATATTATCGATAGATTCTGCGACATCTTGAAATTGGAAACGTATATTAATTGGACGTCTAGCATAAATGGCAAAAATTCACTAACTTCAGTACATGTATTGGGAGTGAACACGTTTATTAAATTAAGCCCCAGCTTAAGCTGGTTTAACTTAATAAAAAATGAATACTTACTTTTAGGTTAAAGTGATCTTTTAGTACACTAATCAATTTGCAAAATTGCGGTCTCCTTTATGTTAAGATATTCCGATTTCTATCCCTATCAAAAAGAAAATAGGGTTCTTTAGATCAACTAACAAAATATTTTTGACTTATTTTGCTAGGATACTAGCTCGTGCATTCCTCCTTGGTATTAGGATACCCATATCTTGGGCAATCTTGAGGCTTCCTTTTATATTGTAACACTGTCCCGGATTTCGTTATCTTGAAAAACTATGCTCATACTCAGGTATTTTTATCCATATTGCTGTAAATTTCTGTTAGTTCTGAACTATAACAACTGTTTTGAAACTGCTTGAAACTCCTTTTTCTGAACTGGGTTAAGGATAAATTCTTTGGCTGTATAAAAAATGTCCAGTGCATACAAAAAAATATGTCGTTATGAATACATGAATATTGGAATATATTTGTACATTCAAAAAAACGTAAAATAAAATTACACTTAAGAACTTAAGTTATCCTGCTAACATGTAATATGTAAAATCTTGTTTTGTTAACCTACCAAGTACAACAAAACAAAAAGTTATTATCGTCCCTATATTCGTGTTCATATTAATTGCCTTATTATCGCATTTCGTTTAAAACATAATAACCATGTTAAATATTTGCCTACACGTTTTTCGCGGACAGAAAGCTCGCACTTGCAGCCGCAAAGTATTATATTACAGATTTGTTTACATTGCAAGGAAACAGAAAAAAATTAAATAAAAATATCCACATTTTTATGCATATGTGTGTGTAATATGCAAAGTATGTAGACCGGCTTAAAAATTTACCTGCTTAAATTATTTAAAAAATTTCCGTGAAAATTCCACTGCACACGAAAGAACGGAAACTTAAGTTTTAATTAGTTGCGCAAATAATTTCAACTTTTTTACACATTTTAGTTCTTGTTGTTTATTTTTCTGTTTTTTTTTTGTGATTTTTTTAACGTCATGTTTTTTATGTGCAGGTATAAACTATTACAGGACTTCCAAACAATTTTATATTGGACACCACGCTTAATATTACCAAAAAAAAATTTTTACATGAGCCATGGCAAAAATCATTTTCTTTTGTGTTTTATACTATTTAAACAGTGAGTAGGTTTATTTTCCAAACCACCTTATGATATAGTTGAGGTTTGCCTTTCTAAGCATTTATGATTTAAATAGATGACACCAAGAGCCATTAACTAAAAATCTTTCAAAACATATAAATTTTTTTTTGTTAGTACGAGCATTTGTAAAATTTTTTTCTGATTTAATAAAGCAAGCAACTCAACAGTTATCGCTATATTACTCAGCTTTTGACTATACTTCGTATGATTAACAAATATTGCTCATACGCTATGAGGGATAATTGTCACATTAAGGCATTTCATAGCAAATTTTTAATTATTAAAAAAAACAATAAATTTGAACTTGTTTATATTACAATTTACGTAAAAAAACTCTGAAAACTTTTTTTTTATATAATTTTATTAGAAAATGCAAATTAAAAGAATTTCTTTCAAATTTATTTTTTACAAAATTCTAACTACCAGCACTTAGTTTTATTAACATTTTGTGAAAATAAAGTTGGCGAAAAATGCCTTTTATTTTGAGTTGAAAAATGTAGGCAATTGAGCAAATATTTATTTTAATTTGTGGGATGTAATAAGATATTGATTGAAAAAAAATTATAAAAATTTTTTCAAACGTTTGCTATAGAATGTTTGTAGCTTTCGGAAGAAAGTCTGTGTAGTGCTCCAAATGCTGCAATAAACAGCAACACAGGTTTGACACTAATATTTATGATTTTGATTTTTGTAGTGGAGGTCATGTTATTTTCCCTTCGTATTTTGTGCAGTGAATTGAGTGTGGACTGAGTTCTGTCAACTCTGTCACCAAAATCAGAACTAGAGGTAAAATTTTATTGTGCTTTCGAGGTAAGAGAAAAAGGCACGATTAAGGTCTACAGAAGAGAGATAAAGTTTGTTTTACATTTCATAAGCTGCTATAGAAAAATAAGCGTTGGGCTAATATCATTCATACATGATCTTCCCGGTTTAAGCTTGTTCTTTCTGCAAAATGTTATCTAAGGCTAGAGAGAGTCACTTTTTAATCATGAATAATAACAATTTATTAATGCCTTTCCAGTTGTTACATTGCCTATTTTGCAATGATTGTTACACAATTCCTTCCAGCTGCTTTGAATAGACTCTTTTTTTTCCCTTTTGATTAAAGGGTGTCAAAGCTTTGGCTCATATTGGGTTAGTGCAAAGCGCTTGTACGAAGTTCGGTGTGGTGTTTGCATGCCAAGGGTATGGCGGGGTTGATTTGGTTTTGCTAATTTGTTTTTGAATTGCTATTGGGTGAAAGACCTGACCAAAATGTATTATATTGTATTAAAATTAAATGTTTGCCTTTCGGTAGCCCTTATTGGTATAATTTGTTTAAATCATTGTGTTTTCCAGTTATGCAAGGAAAATAAGTAATTCAAAATCAAAAAATTAGTTTAAACTATTTGTTGCTTTTTCAAAGCATTTTTCAATATTCTTTGTTTATTTTTAATAAGTTAATCAAGATTAATAAAAGTAAACAGATAATAGTCAAGAATATCTTCAAGCCTTTGGTGGAAAGTCTACTGATGATTTGGCATAACAACCAATGAAACGCATATAGACATACTTAGGCCAACAACAAACCAAATAAATATAAACAATTTTTGTTTCTACTGCTCCTTTGGTGGCCATGATATAGTTTTGTTCCATTTATAAAATTTCCCCATTCAAACTAAACTAAAAATATTTTCGGACTTAAAGACCTTTCTGGAGTCTATCAAGTCCTTGTGTACTATTGCAGTCATCAGGAGCTAAAAATATTTTGTCATAATCAATATCTATTACAACTGATTTCTTTCGAGCAAGAAAAACTTACATTAATAAATAAAAATGATGATATTTTCGCTCTTTTTAAGCGACTTACCTTGCTTAGGATAAAATTTTCGATGTTGTTGATTCAAAACATACATATCATTACCTTAATAAAGAAAAGCTCTAACTTTTTTTTCTTAATTCGAGTTTTTTTTGACTAATGGTAGTATATTAGCAGACAATATATCAAAATAATACTAAAGTCTTGGCTTATGAAAAAAACCCGTCTTGGGGCCTTTCTATGTTAAGGTAAAATAATTTTTTTATGAAATTTTTTTTAGACGAGAAGTATACGAGTACAAAAGCATGCTCTTCTCAACGTTATACAAAAATTTTCCATAAACATGGATCATTCTCTAAATGTGTTTAAATTTTACCTTAATATACAGTGGTTAAAAGGTTGAGAAGCACTATTGAGCACCAAAAAATTGCAAAAATATGTTTAACGATACCTTACACACCTAGGAAGCGGCCGGCTAAACATCCCAATCAATTTTCTATTCATTTGGGCAACAAAGTTTGGGTCTAAAAGGTGAATAAATATATTAATGTGCTGTTGTGTTTAAAACACAGTGGCAGCCTAAAAACTATGAATAAAATAGTATAAAAAACTTGCATACTTCAAATTAAAATTGACATTTTCAAAACAAATATTAGGAAATGTTAAAAATACGACTTAAATTGTTCAAGTTTGCATTAATAAAATGAGACAATTCATTGTATCTAATTTATCATATAAATTTGTTTTAGAATTCTGTTTAGATAAATCACACCCAGCGAAAAAAATTGGAAGTTGTTCTAAAATCATAGCTTTTTCATTGAATACCAAAAAATTTCCGAATTGAATTTTTTTAAATCTGTATTTTATACAGTATCTAAGTATGCAAAAAGACTCCAGAGCCAACATAAAACAAGTTTTTAGAAAATTATCAGTAATAACAAAGAGATTGTATACGATTTTTTCAATTTTTGTTTCTTGGATCACTTACCTATGACAAGCACGTGTTAAATTCATTGATGTTTCCCCAAAAATGGAACTGCTTCGGGTTACCTTTTATCAATAGATTTAATAATGATTATTAAGCTCTTTTTTTGCTGGGTATTTAAATTAAAAATTATTAATTAAAAAAAAAATTATAAGCGAATTATGTTAATGAATTGAGTTTAAAAACTAAGAACATTAAAGCAAGGGCTATTGCTGAGCTCATTAATATTTTTGTTTATATTGAAAATTGTAAGGCTTTTAGTAATAGTAAACATACGCTAATTGCAAAATTTTAAGATATTGGTTTTTAACAGTAAATTTTTTTAAGGTCCCACTGTACTGCTAACTATATTTACACACAACCAAACAATACATAATTTTAATAATAAAGTAGCTCATGTTGTTTTTTGTTGTTGTGTTTTGTTGATTGTAAGTTATTCCGACCAACACACAAACACAACATTCCTCCCTCTTCTATTTGAATTTAATAATAAACAAGCCCTTCTGCTGGTTAAAAGGACTTAAAACAGGTCAGAATTAAGTTCATAAACTTTTTGTTGGAGGTTTTTTTGTTGTTTATGTTGATGTATTTGTTTGTTTACTGTTTGTTAAACTTTGTTTTTTATTGAGAATTTGGTACAAAGATTGAGTATAATTTCGATTTTGACTATTTATTGGAATATTGCCAAGCAATTAAAAACAACAACATCGACAACCAAAAATTAATTAAAGGCATGTAAAAAGGTTCAATGAACTTTAAATCGCTTTTAAAATATGAGAAAATCTTCAATAAATGCTAATCTTTCATGCAATATGAAAACCATTAAATTTTTTTAAGAACTGTTTAAGGAGAATTTTATTTAAACAGAACTATTTAACATGTTCTCTTAGCATCTTTGCATGTATACTTAGTAAGCGTTAATGTCCCTCATGACTCTACCAAGGATTATCATAAGATATTTAGACTCAAATGCTACCGTAAACTGCTGTTGTAAATGTTGAGCTTTCAAATGTGCTGATCTTATATATCCTTGTCAAGAGAACCGGTTCCGTTTTATCAGAACTGATACAAATTTCAATCCGTCGCAGGTATAAAAATACATGTTTAGAAATATCGTTTATTTCTAGAAAACTCTAATCCTAAAATATGTACTCAAATGTCAAAATTATCAATGCGAACTCTTGACTTCTATATCCTTCAGAGCCTCATTTTACATTTTACCTTGGTTAAGGCTCTTTTTATATTTGAAAATTCTTGCAATTTATATTCTCTATCAGACCGGTAATTCTCTATATACTACAGAGACTTCACCTGGAAAAAACGTCGGCAGAGCAGCGGAGTGATGTTGCTTGTTTGTCTTCATATCATACAACTGGAAAATGTATTCCTTTAAATTTCATAAAATTTCATGATGTGCTTGAGCTTGCGTTATTATCATTACTTTCTTAATCATTTTTCTTTTTTCTGACCCGTTTAGTAATTTTTGTTAAATATTATCTAATTTATTTAAAAAAAAACTTGCAATTATAACTTATTATATTATTAAATATATCATTTTGGGTTATATGTGTGTGTTTGTGTTATTGACAGTTCATGCCATGAGATATCTCATCACGAGACTGATGCTAATATTGATTTGCATTCTACGCCTGGTATGAAAGCCTCTGGAATCAAATTTGCTAAAGACGGTATGTGACCAATCATATTATGTAGCACACTTCCAATAGATTTACTTTTGAGGGAAGCACGTTTGGCCCCACAGAGAAAAAAACGTGTTATAAAATCAACTATTTTATTCTTAAATTTTTCGAATATTTTGAAGTACGAAGTGTATTTAGATATTCTGAAATCGATTCTAGTCGGGATTACTTCAAAAAATAAAGCAAAAAACTTGTTGTTTTAATACATATTTCATTTAACAAGTAGGACCGTCGAACCTTATAAAACCTTTGCAACATGTAGGGGTTTTTACCCCAATTTCTTGAAATTTTGAATGACAACCCCTCAGGCGTTAAGCATGTTCTAGAAAACTTTTTGCAAGGAAAACTGAGTTGGGGTCAATGCTACATTTAACCTATGCACGGGCACCCTGGAAGCTGTATGAACGGTTTTTATATGGTGATAGGAGGTAAGTATGTTCTAGGAATATGTTTGAGGGGGGAAACTAATGGGGGTCTTTAATACATTTTTTTTCTCTAAAGGAGACTCGGGGGAAGTTGTAGGGGTATTTACCCTAATTTTTCCAAACTTTGTATGGCAACCCTGTTAGGGGCTGAAAATAAGGGGGAAAGAATGTTCTGAAAACATGTTTGGGAGAAGAAATTAACTGCAGTTGGTCTTACATTTCACCTTTGTAGGAGCACTCCGAAAGCTGTGGAAGCGATATAAAAATCATTAAAAAAAAATTGAAGTTTGTATTACAACTCTGTTAAGTATCGGAAGTTACAAAAATGTTAGTGAGGAAAAACTAATGGTAGTCGGTTTTTCATTGTACCCTTGAAGGGGCAATAAATTTAAAAAAAATGAACAGAGGTAGTCCTTGTTTTTGGCTCATATCTCGGTCAGTTATCGGGTGAGTTTGCTGGATTTTAATAGGAATGGCAAACTTAAAAACTCCACAAGTCAAAATTATTGGTTTTTTGTTTTGGATTAATCCCTTTTAATCTTAAATCAATCCTTTTAAGCCTCCTCAAGTATGGCTTTATTATTACAATCAGTATTTTTTTGGCTTAAATGAGGCTGAATGTAAGAAATTCGTATTAAATAAATTGTACTTGTTTTAAAAAAATCTGTACTCACCGTACCTTTGACACTGATACTGCTTGATTTAAGTAAAGATTACTTGTAAGAAATAAATTCGTATTTCTCTGTGATATGGCAGCATCCCTGTGCTGGGATAGGGAGTGGTCGCCCTTGAAGGCACTTATTTCTCATTCGTCATCAGCTTCTGTATTGTCACCTTTTCTAGGTTTGGTAAGCCGTGATATATTACTGAACCATCTGTCAGTGTATACCATTTAATATTTTTACTGCCTGGAAAGTGCGTTTGCATAAGTAGGTTTAAAGTGTGAGTTCATTTAGAAGCCATCCTTAGGCTGGATATATCCTTTAGCTTTAAGTCTTTGCATAAAATACTCTTCGAAATCTTTGCCAAGTTTATGGCTATGCAGTTCTTTTACCACAAAATCCTTTTAGCTCTTCGTGATATTCTTTGTATTCACTGAAACTCAGTTCTTAGCTTAATCAGTAACTTAGTCCCCAGCTCTCCCACTGGCTTTTTCCCTAATGCCTTTTGCTAATACCTTACTCCGCTAGTTTTCGAATTTAAGATTAATTTCTGTAATAATAAATTATAGTTATATTTTGCAAGAGATTTTAATTTCGATACGTTTCTAACTTTTATGTAATTACATTTCGCTCATTTGCCAGAACAACGTTACAACTCAAAAAATGCATGCTTTATATTGTGTATTAATTCCATCTTTTAATGTTTCTGCTTTTTGCGCCTAAAAGGAAAATTTTGCTTGTCTTTTTTAGTTAATGTAAGTAAATCGAAAACTTTAAACTCGTTTTTCTCAAAAAGGCCTTTTTTGAATTATGACTTTGTTCTGGTAAATCGCTAAAAAAAAGTTTTATCTAAAAAAACGCCATACTTTTGTGGCAAAAAAATAAATTAAAACATCAAAGGAAACTGTATTTATTAGCAAACATCATACTCGTTACCTGACTTTTTATGTATTCATAACATACTAATGTTGGTTAACAAGTCCTTTTTCTTGATTATCCTGGCCAGGTTGTAAGCTAGGTAGGCAACTACAAACATAAAGGGCTGGTACATGAAACTCATAAGAAAATTACTCGCAGGTTCATGTTGTTGAGCGTAGTTTGCTTGTTGTTGACTGTGAGTCCTTAGTTTTGAGCATACAACGTGAATGATTGCATAAGGATACGTAGAATATGAACTTCGTTGTGTTTGCGACGATATCATAACAAAACATTATGTTTCTGTTGTGGCTGTTGTTTTTGGAAAAGCTTATCAAGATAAAAACAACAACAACATACTCAATTTAGCAAGAATTTCATAACCAATTAATTTTGAATTACAAATCCAAAATTTTTGATGTTTTTTATGCTTACTTTTCTCTGTTTTGCCTTTTAAGTTGCTCCTTTCCTGTTTTAAGGATAAAATGCCATGATTACACAACATTATAAATGGCCAAGTAACTGCATTTATGATTTTAATTTAAGAATTTCATTTATCTATTGTGTTCTGTTTTTTTTTTATTGCTGTGGGTTTTCGTGTTCAGTCCAAATAGTAAGACATTTTATTTTAACTATGAATAAATTGTGAAAAAATACTGCTTTAAACTACGTTTGCTTATATTTTGGCTTTAATCATACCATAACATGTTAAAAGGTGTATAATAATTAAATGTTTGATAAGGTCAAAAAAACGAGGGGTAAAGTTAAAAGAATTTTGTACGCCATAAGGTATGCCAACAAACTCTTTAAGATATTTAATTGCAAGAATTTTCAAAATGTGATAAGTATTTGGGACAGATATGCATTAACTGATAGAATATTTTACCGAAATGGTCTTGTTAATTTTATGAGCATTAGCAAGTAGGAGGGCTATATTCTGCTTTGCTGAAACTTATATACCCTTCATATTGATTATTTCGTGCTGCAGGTATTTGAAAAATAAAAATACTTTCTGTCGCGTTTGAAGTCTAAAGCTATCCTAGTTATTGAAATAAAAAACCTTAGAAAATTTTTACGTTCGTTTTCGACATTATTCGTATTAAAAGTTTAATAAAAGTAGTTTATTTGTATCAGGGGTTTCACTCCTCTTGCTCCTTTCCAATAATTTTTTTTAAAAGTAAGAACTAATGCTTCAGTACTTTTTGTAGAAAATTCGAAGTCAATAGCTGTCCTAGGTATGGAGTATCAAGAGTTGCATAAATTTGTAAGTTTGTATCGGAGCTGCCTCTCCTCCTGTTTTTTTTTCCAAAATGTGGGTTTTATTGTCCAAATAGTTTTTGTGGAAGATTTAAAGTCAATAGCTGCTATAGTTTCCGAGATAAAATTGTCCATTTATATGGGAGGTTCCCCTTCCAAGCTCATATCAAATTTTTTTTTTCCAAAATGTAGGTCTTATTGTCCAATTATTTCTTGTGCAACATTTGAATTCTTTAGCTGTTCTAGTTTCTCAGATTAAGCGCAGAAATCGTTTGACCTCAGTCTGGGTTAATAGTCCTTACATATATATTTCAAAAATCATTTTTCTTAATTTTAAAAGTACCACAGATAATAAAAAAGGAGTTTTTCTCGCATTCAATTCTTTTGTTCTTAATTTGGGTCAAATGTGGTTTATTTTCTATATGTATTTATGTATAATAATAATCCCAAAAATTGGAAAAAGTACAAAAACTGGGAATAAAGTTGTTCTCTGTTTTAGCATTTAATACTTAAAATTTTAAAAATGCTAAAAAGTACCTTAAAAGTAAAAGGGTTCGAGGCCCTGGAAGGCTTAAAAGACAACATTTTAAACGAGGGCAAGCCGAAGTTCTCGCCGGACTTATAAAAAATTCCATAAAACGAGCGCATAGAGCAATCAATTGTGACTGCGCCCATTAAATCAATATCACCTTTTCCGCAGCACCAATAAAATTTTAAAGGTTCAGGTAAACATAATCAGAAAACAGATTCAAAGTTTTTTGAGAGCTAAACAACTTCGGATGACTTTTTTAGCAATAATGATACACATCCATCCAAATATTAAAATTGACCCAATTTTATTATTCAATAAATTTGCATCAATTGGAAATCATAAATTGAACATATGAAAAATGAAAAGAGAATTGAAATTCTGTTGTCACTCGAATAAGTTCCACAAAGAACTAGAATTAAAAGTCATACTGGAAGTGGCCAAAAGTGAGAAGAAACAAAATATTTAGTAGAACCAAAAAACCTTATAAAGTCTCAAACTAGTGCAACTTTATTATAAAAGATTACAAAAATTTCAATTTAGATATCTTATATTTTTCAAATTTATATTAATTTAAATTTGAGGTTTTTTTTCATCAAAGACTGTTCAACAAGATTTCAAACAAAATACAGACGTGCTTCCTTTCACTGGTACATTTGTATTAATATCGTAAACATAGAAAATGAAAAACGTATTAGCTGCAAAAATCAATAATAAAAATACATATTTATATTATAAGAAATTTTAAATTATTGTTTTAAAAATTCCAAAAATTCAATTCAATATTTTACATACCGCCACAAATGTTTTCAATGTAACTGGCGCCAAATTTCCGGCTAAAATTGTGTTGGCTTTTTGCGAACGTTGCATAAAAATTATTAACATTTTTCGAAATTTTTGATTTTGATCCATCCAATTGCAACTAAACATTGCTGTTGTCAAATGGCTACTCTTCTCCATTACAACATTGACATGCCAGCAGCAGGGAAACACTTGAATTAGAATAATGACCGCATACATAATAACGAAAACTTTTTTTGTTTTATCCATTTGAAAAGAAATCAAAGTGATTGCTGTCAAGCCAAGAGCAAAAGCGGTAGTGCCAAATTGCATAAACATGGTGGAGGAGATAACGCGTCGAACACAATCGAAATAGCTGGAAGAGAGTGAAAGGTAAATTTCTTTAATTCGACTTTATTACTCAAATTTAAAACGAATTTTTATACTCTTTACACAGTCATAAGTGTATACTCCAGTGAGTCTTTCTATTTGTATAGATAAGGAATACAAATAAAATAAGTCCGTTTGTTAAACTCGACTATACAGAACAAATTAAATCCTGCAGTCCTAGTTTTGTGTCAAACTATTAGAAATAGCCCTGAAGCTATCGTAATGAAAAATCAGAAAAATCGGTGCACTTCTGATTATATAGAAAAATCAGAAGCAATCCAATCTACTAGGTCAAAATAAATGAATATTTTTTATCAGTAACTATTTTCAAAAATGGGACTTTATGGATGAAAAATTATTTCGTCGAAACTAATTTTCTGATTTCCCATTACAGGTGCATAACTTTTAAAAATTTTTGATACGTTAAGCCTTGTAAACCGGATACCCATTAGCTATAAATCTACTGAAAGGCGGTTCTATTACAAAGTATACAGCTTAAAAAAACTGTATGGGAGTTACAACCATCATGCCGACGAACAGCCTATCCGGCTAAGACTGTTCGTGGTTAATTATATATTTTAAATATTTGTTAATACCTGCTCCAAACCTCTCCTTTCCATGTTAAAAAAAGGAATCATAGTCAGTAGATATGACTGTTTAAAATATAAATCAGTTGGCGTTACTTTATACTTTAAGAATTATTTTCACTTTTTTTTGCGTGTAATAAACTTAATGTATTTTAAGTGTTATATTTATATTTTTAAATAGTTTTTTTCAATTTATATCTTTTTTTACTTAGTGTTTCATTTTTAAAATATATGGTCACTCTGGTTGACGTGCTTACACAACGAATTTTAACAGACGAATCCGTCGTGTAGTGCCAAACTCGTCCTTCGTCCCTGTTATGTTGAGAGCACAATATTGTTGTAAAAAAAATAAACTGCACAAATTTTAAAATTTTAGTTTTCAATTTGTACAATAGTAACTAATAATTTGTCTGGCATGGGGTGCTACTAAGCTCAGATATGAATATGGACATCAACAAAAAAAAATTGAGATTTCAGCTGTTTCAGTTAATAAAATATATACAAGAAATTATATTAATCGTGTGAGGTGCAACGCCCATTAATCTCCTCCTACCCATACACAGCTCAATTATGCACATTAATATTGTAAACATCCATACAGAGCTTAGAGACTTTAGCTGTTTCAATGTATTGGAGGTGCCACGCCCATTACATTCTCTCCGCCCATACTAAGCTCAATTATATAAATCAATAATTAATGTACCAGTACAAAATTTGGCAATTTTAGCTATAATAGTTTTTAAGGTTTTTTTTAACTCTTAAATTTTTATTGGCGGTTGCAAGCCCAGTTCGAATTTCCAAAAAAGATTTGCCCATAACTTCTTCCGAGATATGATGTATGTATGTCATTTTTGCTAATTTCGTTAATATTGGTTTAGCCACATTGCATTATAAATGTTATGACTAACACGAAAAATGATTTTGTTTTATAGATAAGATGATCAAATCTTTACCTCATTAAATACTTATGATCAATTATACACCTTCTAAGTTCTTCAACATTTTCCTCAATCGAACGCTGCTTCTCCGTATCGTTTCCAATTCGCTTTATACGATCGGTCAAGCTGTCTAGATGTGCAATCATCAACTGTAAATAGCACATTGGGTACACGTCAGAGTTAACATTTTGAATACAGAGATATATTTGCGCTACATTTTGATACGAAGCAATTGCTAAATAATTTGCTTCAGCGCTATCAAAAAACTTAGGAAACCAGGCTTTATGAATCGGCAGATGATTGGCCCAACCAGAGTAGCTGTAACCCGCAGTACAAATATAATACGATGTCATAAAATATACATAGAATCGATGACAATTATGTATACCATTTAGAATATTCATACGATCTTGCGGATGGTAACTGCAACGATTATCCAATCGTTTAAGATATTCACTCGAAAGAAGTAAACGTCGACGGTGAAGTAATAAGGCCATATGCTTGCAGAATCCAACAGCAATAGTGACGCTTAATGAAAGATTATCCACAATTTCTTGGCGTGTTTTAATAAACCATAGATTAACGATTAAAGAAATTGGAAAGAAAAAATAAATAAAAAAGCCAACTCCAGCAGAATAAGTGAAGTAAAAAATGCGCCTTAAAAGAAATTTGGTAGAGGGTGGATGTATGCCTATGAAGGACCAGTTAATCCATAAGTATTTAACGCCATAAGTAGAGTCCAATTCTTGTCCTAAGTCAACAGGCCGTTTAAATAACATGACTGTTGTTTTTGTAAATCTTTGTTAATATGTTTGATTGTTGTTGTTGTTGAATTGGTGCTTTCTTCCTTAAACTTTTCTGCGCTCGTTTGAAGCGTTCAAACGAACAAATAAACGAGTTATGTGGTGGGACTTAAGTTTGGTAAGAGTTTATGTTGCTTTTGTTATTGTTTGAACATACCGATTTTACGTATGCATATTGGTATACACTTTAGTGGTCATGCTATACTTGACAATTAGCTTGTAACATATTGCATTTTTTTAATCAAACTAGAGTATTTCTTCCGGGATTTTAAGCGGAATCCCGGGAAATAAAAATTTAAGCGATTAGATTTTTTATGTTTTAAAAGCAGCTATTATATTTTATACTTTTAACTTTGCTATTCTTGGTATGTAAATTTTTGTTATTCAATAAAATCTTCCAATTTGCTTAGAGCAACTTTAGTTTTATTTATTGCTGTGGAACGGGATCCTGGGATTAAAATGCGCCAGAAATAAAAAAACCCTTCATCCAACACTTTTCCAATTATTTATTCTAATGTTTTGAGTATTTTGTAGTTATTAAATAGATCGCTTTAGCTTAAATTTTTTGAAATAAAAGCATATAATTTGTGTAATATTTTGCAGTATTAGCCTAACCTAATTAATTACATAAGTATAATCAACTGGATATGTAAATTAAGAAATTGGATATTTTATTTAAAACCCCTCCAGCAATATATTGATTTAGATAACCAAAAAGTTCATGATTCTTATAGAACTCAGCTTTGTAACCAGTATGCGAAAGCTGGCTCGCAGGAAAAGTTTTCCAAATTATACGCGGGTAGCACATATATAGCGTGTTTATTTGAGTCGTTACTTTCCTACTTATACAAGAATTTAAATAACTTACTCACTTAATAATGGTTTTAATTATTTTAATTAGTTAATTATATATAAATTTTTTCCACAGTTTCTTAGTACATGCTAGGTATTTAATTAAACCTTCATAACGTAAAATTAACAAGTGACATGTAAAATGGTGACTACTTGAAGTGGGGACGCATGGTAAATTATAAACTGATTGTTGAAAAATCTCGTTTTGACTGCAGCAAATTTTATTTAAGAGGTTTTAACATATTCCGGATTAGGCCTTCTAAATAAGCTAGGGCTTATAAGGGACCTAAGGACTATACGAATGGACCTTAAAAAAAGTAGATTTACAACGTTAAAATTAAAAAAAAACGCTTAATAATTTCAATGAATCACAGTGTTATTTAAATAAATACTTTTCACAGCTTTAAACTAATAATTATCAGGAAACTACTTTTAAATAAATAATTCCTACATATAAAAAAAATAAGGTTTGTTTGTTTGTCACGCAATCACCCCTAAATGGCTTTAGCGATTTTTGTCAACTTTGGAAAATAAATTCTTCTAAGCCTGGGGTGTGCGACAGGTTAAAGTTTTAAAAAAAAAACGATGCCACGCCCACAACACTTAAAACCTTACCTATGCTACTGAAAAAAATTGATTTTTATTACTGGTACTTTAACCACCCATCTTTTGGACTTTAGTAGCATACATAAGGCCTCTGCCAAAAATATTTTTAATACGACAAAGAAAGTGGTGCCACGCCTACAAAAATTTAACTTCTAATTAAAGTTCTTCTGCTTACTTGATTTTTTAAACCTTTTTTGTGTAATAATGGCTTCTATAGCCAGAATTTTGAAAAAATAAAATTTCCATGCCATTTCCATTCTCTTAAAATTTTGAATTAAAAAAAAATTGTATGGTTATAAAATGGACTGTGCCAGGCCCATTAAAACTAAATTCTTTATTCTCACCCTTGTACTACACAAAACAACGTCAAAATTTTGAAGGCAATAAAGAAGGCGGTGACACGCTCCCAAAAACTGAACTATTTGTCATGATACTTCTACTGCACGGACCATTTAACACTTTGATGCCATATATGAGGCCCACAATGTCAAAATTTTAAGGGCAATAAAATAGGCGAAGCCACGCCCGCAAAAACTAAACTCTCAACAAAGGTACTTCTGCCTGAACGATTTTAACCAAATTTTGTTGGCATATTACCTAATTTCAGAGTAAAAATCTTAAAAGCCAAAAATGGGAGATGCCACTGCGTTTAAAAATGTAAATCTTTATATTTTTTATAATCTAAAATTTTTATTACCAAAAATTAGGTCTATCTTTTCAGAAGTTATATTAATGTAAGTTAAATTTTTTTTTTTAAATTTGAAAAGGTTTAACAAACCACTTAAGTTTTTACAGCAGCGGACCGGGTAAAGCTAGTAATTAAATAAAGAATTAGCTATATGCTGGCATTCAAGGTGAAAACTGTATAAACTGGAAGTACTACAAGGTGACTTAAGAAAGCTGTAATTAAAAAAAGTACTTTTTGATAAGATGTCGAACTTGTGTCACCGAGGGGGAAGGCTTTTTGAATTCGATTCTTTTCATAACTTCGTAAATTACTTTTATACACATGCGGCGATTCAAATACCCTCCATCCTTGTTGACGTCTTATTAAGAAGTTATTTTTTTAAAAGAAGTTTTATCAGCCACCCTGTATGGTTATATGTGTACTACAGCACATTCCCCTACAAACAAAAAAAGGGGCACAGTGCACCCTAAATACTAGAAAATTAATTATAACACTAAATTTTTCGTTTCGTTTTTGACTCAGAGAAATCCCTATACTTTCTTTACCATATCGTAGCTTAAACCACCCTTGTGTCAAAAAATTAAAGTTCGCAAAAAGCTTTTTCCCTTTTTGAAGGAAAAATTTGTCATTCGAATGTGGTGGCAAGGACACTGGTAGTGATGACTAAGGTCTTATTTGTGATCCCCTTCGTCGCCTGGATGTCGTGGCATGTATTTTTAGTACTTTCAATTTTGTTCCCGATATAATTGACTATCCCACACCAAACTTTTTCTCCTAATGAAACTCCCCTTCGTTACATTCGACGGAGGGGCGAATAAAATCAAGTCCTCTGAGAATTTTTGACAACTAAAAAACGCCTGCGGCTCTTCTTTAGATTTGCCTATAGAATTCGACTTACTTTTGTCAAAATTGTGGACATTGTTTAATTATGCTTTTGAATGAAATATTTATTTACTTAAATAAACACTTGTATAGTAGCAAAATTAAACAAAAATCTTTTTTATTTTCTCTCAAGTTTATACATTTTTATTTCATAAAATATACAAAATTTTTTTTATTTCAAAAGAAAATTTGACATTTAAAAGCTACGTTTCCGATTTTGTATACAAGGTATTATAATGGTACAATATTTTGAAAAGAGTCGAAATTTTGTTTTCACAGGGATGTCGGGGTACATCATTTTGGGATCATATATTTCTTCCTGAGAAGTTTTCACTGGTACTAGATGAGTAGAACGCATTTTCAAAACCAGCTACAAGTTTCAACATCAGTACCCCTTGATCGGATGTGAGTTTTTTTAGTGTAAGCATCAGCCGTTTAACCCAATGTTTTAATTTATTATTTTTATTATAATTATTTTAGTTTTCAGATTTTAGCTTTTAAAAATTAAAAAAATCCTTTTTAGACTTCAATTTAACATTATATGGACACAATATGGAACTCAATGTAATTTCAGTTATTGCTTCATTGAGCTTCTTATAGTGCAAAGACCACAACAAAATATTGTTGTACTTCCCTTTACTGGTACATTTGCATTAAAATCGTAAACATAGAAAATGCAAAACGGATTATCTGCAAAAATTAATATAAAAGTATTAAAAATACAAACATTTATATATGTAACAAATATCTGATAATTTTTTTTTTAAAGATGAAGTCGTTGTTCACAAAGGATCTATCTATTAATATTAAAATGTGAAAATTTTTTTGTTTTTGTGGCAAAGCCGTTAAAAAATAGAGTAAAATAAATATTCTTGTTTTGACTTTAATATTTGGCCAATTATTGGTTTATTTAATTTTCTCAGAAAAAAAAAATGTCCAACTTTTCAATGCATATCAAAGTATTGCCATTAAAACTTCGCGATATTAAGACATATTTTATTATGACTTTGTAAACAACTTTAAAAATTTAACTCAAAATAACTCACCGCCACAAATGTTTTCAATGTTACTGGCGCCAAATTTCCGGCTACAACTGTACTGGCTTTTTGTGAGCGTTGCATAAAAATTATTAACATTTTTCGGAATTTTTGGTTTTGATCCACCCAATTGCAACTGAACATTGCTGTTGTCAAATAGTTACTCTTCTCCATAACAATATTAACATACCAGCAGCAGGGAAACACTTGAACTATGATTATTGCAACATACATAATAAAGACTACTTTTCTTGATTTATCCATCTGAAAGGAAATCAAGCTGATTGCTGTCAAACAGAGGGCAAAAGCTGTAGTGCCAAATTGCATCAACATGGTGGACGATATAACACGCCGAATACAATCGAAGTAGCTGTAAAAAAAAAGAAAAAAGATTTCATACTACAAAATTTTGATTCGCAAACCCCTTTTTTTAAGCACTACATATCGTCAACTTAATATAAAAAGGTCCTAACTCGTTTTTTTCGGTTTTGGGGCCAAATCTATAAATTCAATTCGAAACGAAATTTCAATGTTGTTGTCAATGGTTAAGGTATAGGAATTCTAATAAGAACTTAAAATTCTATTCGAATCGAGTGTGAAAATTTAGCCCCTGGTTTTCGTTTTTATCGATAAATAATCCACCCATATATTACAATAACAAAAAAATCTCTAATTATAAACAGTACAAGTTAGTAAGGTAAAGATATGTATGTGGAATATTAAATATTTAATTCATTTCAATTTTTAACGACATTCACTTACGACCCCATAAAGTATTTGACATTAAGCCATGTCGTTTTGTCCGCCTTCCCGAGCCAAGTTCACTTCCACAATTCGAGTTGTAGTGCAAAAAATTGAAAATATCCCTGCTTGAGATACAAGAAAACCCCCGAGATAACCCAATTTCTTTAAAATAAGAGTCATGAACATTTTCCTACCATATTAACTTTAGTCACTTGGAATTGAGAGTATTTGAAGGGCAAGTTATTTCGAAGATAAAAGAATCTTTGATTAACAAAACAAGTTGTAGCCTCTTTTAAGGAGGAATAGCCAAACCAAAGCTACCATCGACTGCAAAACTGCTACAAAGCGATTTCAGTAGTAGATACACAGCTGAATTAATTCCCTTATTTTTTCAACCCTTTTTAACCAAAAAGTTAATTGTCTCAATTAAATATTTAGAATTTTATAGAAATTAACCACAGCAACGATGCTGTGCAAGAGTCTCAGCCTCAGTCAACGCTTGTTGAGGTGCGTTAAGTTTATTTCATTAAGTTTAGTTTTAAATTTTAATTATTAGAAGGCTTCGTTAGTTGAGCGAATAGAGCATAGTTTTTGCAATCCCAAGGTGCCAGTACCAAGGTTGTCAATTTGCTTTGGCTCCATCTCCGAAATTTTATCAAAAATCGCCAAAAAGTGTCAACAAATATATTTTTTGAGTTTCAACAAAAAAAAAACAAAAAAGAGAAAAACAAAAAATTCGACAAAATGAAACTTTAAAAGTTCTGGAGAAAAAAACTGTAAAACTAATGAGTTTTTGGGAATTAAAAATAAATTTCTTTGTTTTTTTTTAATAAATTAATCTTATAAAAAGGAGGAATTGTATATTGAAATTCAGGAATTTGTTCTAGAATTTTGTTAAAGTCTACTGATGGTTTAATGTGGGGACTAATGGTATGCATACTTGTATCCCACTTTAACAAACAGCAACAAACTCTATAAATGAATCAAATTGGTAGTACATTGTTTTCTCATTAAAAAATTTTAAAAGTTTTGTTGTTTATTTTTGTATATTCGGAAGCCTTTAGATGTATAATTAATATTAACCAATGGTTTAACTGTTGTGTAAGGATGAAAAATCAAAACAGAAAACAAAGCAATTGTTTGTTAGATTTTGAAAATATTTTTGAATGTTATTTGTTAATTTTTTAATTCTCACTCTTATCTTATATATAAAAGAACAATTTTTTTTTTGTTAGTGACACCGCTTATAACACAAGAACGGCTGGACCGATTTTAATGAAACTTGAAAAAAAGACATACCCGATATCTGGGAATGCGTTTTAGGCTTATTTATTTTTTAAAATTCCGACTGGGCGTGGCACCTCCCATACAAATTGAACAGTTTTTTTCACATACCTCAATACCTATTATACCTGAAGTCTCCAAATTTGGTATAGGTAAGTTATTTACTGATGTGCATAATTGAGTTGTTTATGGGCGGAAACAAATACATGGGCGTGGCACCTCCCATACAACAAAAATAGTTTTTTGTATATATCTCAATACCTGTAACAGCTTAAGTCTCCAAACTTCGTACGGATGTTTATAGTGCTAATATGCAGAATTGAGCTTTGTATGGACGGGAAAAAATAAATAGGCGTGGCACCTCCCATACAACGAAAATAGTTTTTTGTATATATCTCAATAACTGTAATAGCTGAAGTCTCCGAACTTCGTATGGATGATTATTGTGCTAATATGCATAATTAGGCTTTGTATGGGTGGAAAGAAATAAATGGGCGTGGCACCTCCCATACAACGAAAATAGTTTTTTGTATATATGTCAAAAACTGTAATAGCTGAAGTCTCCAAGCTTCGTACAGTTGTTTATAGTGCTAATATGCATAATTAGGCTTTGTATGGGCTGGAAGAAATAAATGGGCGTGGTACCTCCCATACAACGAAAATAGTTTTTTGTATATATCTCAATAACTGTAATAGTTGAAGTCTCCAAACTTCGTACGGATGTTTATAGTGCTAATATGCATAATTAGGTTTTGTAATGGCTGGAAGAAATAAATGGGCGTGGCACCTCCCATACAACGAAAATAGTTTTTTGTATATATCTCAATAACTGTAATAGTTGAAGTCTCCAAACTTCGTACGGATGTTAATAGTGCTAATATGCATAATTAGGCTTTGTATGGGCTGGAAGAAATAAAAGGCGTGGCACCTCCCATACAACGAAAATAGTTTTTTGTATATATCTCAATAGCCGTAATAGTTGAAGTCTCCAAACTTCGTACGGATGTTAATAGTGCTAATATGCATAATTAGGCTTTGTATGGGCTGGAAGAAATAAATGGGCGTGGCACCTCCCATACAACTAAAATAGTTTTTTGTATATATCTCAATAACTGTAATAGCTGAAGTCTCCAAACTTCGTACGGATGCTTACAGTGCCAATATGCATAATTGTGCTCTGTATGGGTGGGAAGAAATAAATGGGCGTGGCACCTCACATACAACGAAAATAGTTTTTTGCATATAGTATTTCAATAGCTGTAATAGCTGACGTTTTCAAACTTCGTACGGAAGTTTATAGTGCTAATATTCATAAAAGAAATAAATGGGCGTAGCACCTCCCATTCAACGAAAATAGTTTTTTGTATATATCTAAATAACTGTAATAGCTGAAGTCTCCAAAGTTCGTACGGATGTTTATAGTGCTTTATATGGGCAGGAAGAAATAAATTGGTGTGGTACCTTCCACACAACGAAAAAAGTTTTTTGCATATAGTTCAATAGCTGTAATAGCTGACGTTTTCAAACTTCGTACGGAAGTTTATAGTGCTAATATGCATAAAAAAAATAAATGGGCGTAGCACCTCCCATACAATGAAAATAGTTTTTTGTATATATCTAAATAACTGTAATAGCTGAAGTTTTCAAACTTCGTACGAATGTTTATAGTGCTTATATGCATAATTGTTCTCTGTATGGGCGGAAAAAAATAAATGGGCGGCGCATCTCCCATACAAAGAAAATAGCTTTTTTATATACATATCTCAATAACTGTAACAGTTGAACTCTTAAAACTTTGTAAAGATGTTTATAATGGTAATATGCATAATTTAGCTGTGTAGGGGTAAAATCTCCAAATTTTGTGTAGGTGTTTACGATGTTTATGCTTACAATTAGGCTGAGTTTGGGCGTGAAGATAATAATAGGCGTGGCGCCTCCTTTACAAGAAAATATCTTTTACATTTATATGTCAATAAATGTAACAGCTGAAATCTCCAAATTCAATATGGGTATTTGTTATGTTAATATGCATAACTAAGACGAGTATTGGCAGGAAGTGAATTATGGGTTTGGAACCTCTAATAGCATGGAAATGTTTATATGTGTATCTCAATTACTTTAACAGCTAAGGTCTCCAAACTTTTTGGTGTGGCACCTCCCATACAATCGGAATTTTTTTTACATGTACTTCAATAATTCTTATACCTAGAGTCTCAAAATTGTCTATTAATGTTTATGTTTGCTAATATACATAATTGACGTGAGTATAGGAAAAAAGGGAATAATGGGTATGGCACCTTCCATACAACAAAAATGCTTTCTTATATAAGCCTCAATAACTGTAAAAAACTTCAAAAACGTGTTCATATTTTCTTAAACCAGTTGAGCGCAATTTAATTTATTAGTTTAAGAGTAACAGAAATAACCTAAAAATTGCCAGTAAATGTTTATCCCTTTTTACCCCTTAGGATCAAAATTATCAAAATTTTTTATTTATATTTTTCGAGATCTGTCGAACGCAATTTCAAAATATAATTTGAGCCCCTTTTTATATTTTTCGGTTCCGAAGGTACAAAAGTGGATATATGGTTTTTTATCCTGTCTCGCCTCTGGTGGTCTAATATTTCAAAAAAAGTACTAAAAAGGCATTCATAACTTTGAAACCTGTCGAGCGTAAATTAAATTATAATTCTATTTTTTTTTAGTTCAGAAGCTACAAAATTAACCAATACATAGTTCAAGCCTTGCCCTAAGCATTAAGGCTATGCAATGATGAATCTGTCTGTCAGATAGTCATTAACGCTTTTTTCTATACATTGTTTTGTAATCACAACAACCATTAAAATATTTACAAGTGGCGGATAGGACTACAAAATAATGAAGCCATTATAAACTGAACTGTTTGTGAAATTTTTCTTGGTAATAGCTTCCCATCATAAAAGATGCGATAGGCTCAGCTTTTCTATTCACGCTTTATCGGCAATTTTCAGTACTTATCAAAGAAACAAACAGAACATGTTTATACGTTATTGACACGCTATTAAGGATAATATTTTGTGAATTATGTGTGTTTAGGTAAAAATTCGTTTGCTGATTATATATATTGTTAGGCAATACGTACTCGGAGATATTCGATGCTGGATGTATTCAATAAAATGGCAAAAACGAGGCTTGCCGCATGCACACATTATTATTTGGTTAGTAGAGAAGTTCGACCAGACCAGAAAGATGATATTAAAAGTGCCGAGATCCCTGATCCTGAAACAGATCAAGAACTACATGATGTTGTAATTACATATATGATTCATGAACCGTGTGGCACCATCAACCCCCAATCTCCATGCATGGTCGACGGCAAGAGTTCCAAACATTATCCACAAAAATTGACGGCGGAAACTATCACTGGCAATGACGGTTACCCACTGTATCGGCGTTGATCGCCCAATGACAACGATCAAACTATTACAAAGAAAGTAAAAGGAAACGGTTTTGTGATTGACAACAGTTGGACTGCGCTATATTCGCCACTTCTTTCCAAATCAGTTAAGACAGTTTGCCATTTTGAATATTCTAATTCAGTGAAGTCGATCAAGTACATCTGCAAATGTGTCACGAAAGGCAGCGATTTGGTTGTTTTTAGCATCCAAACCTCCAATGGCAACGATGAAATTACGCGTTATCAAGTTAGGCGATTTGGCGTATATTCTCATTCCCTATTCACGGATGTCATTTCACTGTTGCACATTTAGCAGTGCATCTCAAGAACGGCCAACGAGTATATTTCACTGCGACAAATGTTGTTCAACGTGCTGAAAAACCTCCAGTGACAACATTGACAAGTTTCTTTGCTGTTTGTCAAAGCGATCCGTTTGCACAAACTTTACTTTACTCGGAGATTCCACGGTATTACGCTTCTTCAAAAAAATTTTTACGTCGAAAGAAAGGCACTATGTTTCCTGGGCATCTGGATGTGCATTCAAGTGATGCTCTTGGTCGCGTTTATATAGTTCATCTGGAGAATGATGAATGCTTTTATTTGCGGTTGTTGCTGGTGAATGTTTGTAATATTATGGTATAGTCTGTCCAACATTTCGTGCTGCATGTAAAGAACTCAACTTGCTTAAAAACGATACTCATTGGGATACGACAGTCGCTGAGACATATACGAACATTAATGACATGCTTCAAGTCACCTGTGGAACAGATACAAGGACAATGTGTCATTTTACATCAATATCGTATCAGCTCGAAAAATGCAAATTTTGAAGTCAATGCGAAGATGCATAACCTTATTTACCTTATTTTAAGAACGTAAATTTTGGTCTGGTACTGACTGGACTAATATCAATTACATAATTTTAAGATTTGAATACATGTCGTAAAGTTCGCATAAGCGAAGATTCAATAATAATAATATGGAGAAAAAAAAGATGCATAACCGAGCATTGCAGTTAATTGAAGACATGTGTTACCTTACTTGCGGCAGTTTGTTAGTCAGGTTAGGACTGCTAGCACCAGAACATGAAATTAATGAGCTACTAAATCGACAATTGGAGCGTGAACGTGAATACGATCGACATGAGTTGAACCAATTAGTTCAAACCAATGTTTCCATCTTAAACCTCCAACAGAAGGAAGTCCATGATATAATATTGAAGGCAGTTGATGATAGAAATGGTAGTTTTTATTTCTTGGATGCCCCCGGTGGAACTGAGAAGACATTCGTCATGTCATTGATTTTAGTCACTGTTCGTGCGAGATCCAACATTGCTGCAGCGGTAGCTTCATCTGGCCACATTGTTAGAAGGATGCCGCACAGCGCACTCAGCGTTAAAATTACCATTAAACCTTCAAAATAAAGAGCAACAAACACGTAACATTGCGAAAAACTCCGCCATGTCCAAAGTTTTAGTAGCGTGTAAAATCATTATCTGGGACAAATGCACAATGGCACAAAAAACGTGCAAAAGAAGCTCTTAAAAGAACACTAAAAGATCTGCGCAGTGACTCAAGATGTTTTGGAGGTGCAATAATTTTACTGTCTGGTGATTTCCGCCAAACACTGCCAGTCATTCCAAGATCGACGGCTGCTGATCGAATGAATGCTTGCGTTAAATCGTCAAGTATGTGGTGTTTTGCAAAGATACTGCAGTTAAAAGAAAACATGAAAGTTACATTGCTCAACGATTTATCAGCTCAAGATTTCTCCAACTAATTGCTGACTATCGGTAATGGCCGTATTCCCGTGGACGAATCAAACGGACTGATTTCGTTTCCTCCAAATTTTTGTAATTTTGTATCGTCAAAAGAAGAGCTTATCCAGAAAGTATTCCCCAACATAATTGCTAATGGGAAAAATTATGACTGGTTGAGTGAACGGGCAATTTTAGCAGCTAAAAATATACATGTGAATAACTTAAACTATATAGTTCAGAATCAAATCGTTGGTACTCTGCATTCTTTTTAATCTATTGATTGTGAAACAAACGAGGATGAAGCCACCAACTATTTAACTGAAGTTTTAAGCTCCTTGGATATGTCTAGCTTACCACCGCACAACTTACAACTGAAAGTTGGCTCAGTAGTTATCGTGCTTCGAAATTTAAACCAACCAAAACTTTGCAATTGAACGCGTTTGGTAATAACAAAACTGATAGTCCATGCTATTCACGCAATTATACTTAGAGGAAAATTCAAAGGTGAAGAAGTTCTCATTCCGAGAATTCCGATGATACCAACCGATATGCTTTTTGAGTTAAAGCGAACTCAATTTGCTATTCGTCTTGCATTCATAATGACGATTAAAAAATTACAAGGACAATCCTTGAGTATTTGTGGTCTTAATTTAGAGAATTCATGTTTTTCTCAGGCCAACTATACGTTTCATGTTCACGTGTGGGCAAACCATCTACTTTATTTATACTTGCGCCTAATAACAAAACGAAAAATGTCATATATCACAAGGCACTGCACTAAAGGGAACTAACCTCAAGCAATAAAATACAGAGCTTCCTTATTTTTGTAATCTTTTTGAATTTTTGTTTTCCTTATAAATATATTCCAATAAACTATTTGACTAAATAAGCTTTGTACTCTTTTTAAAAAATCCATATATTCAATGATTGTTAGGTGGTACGAAGTTCACCGGGTCAGCTAGTGAATATATATATTAATTATATTCTTTGAATTAAGTCTGCTGATAGTTGGTGTAAGTTGTAAATGAGAAGCTCGCTAAATATAGCATAGTTATTTTATATACGATTGTCACTTGCAATATGTTAAGGGGAAAACAAAGTCAAAAGAGCTTATAACGAAAAATGTTTGTTGTGTTTTTGAAAACTTTTTAATATTTTGGTTTCTTAATAATAATTTTCAAAAAGTTCATTGAGGTTGTTATTTAAAGGATATTCCTGAGTTTTCTTTAAGAAATTGGTTGAAGTATACTGATGGGTTTTTGTCAACCAAAACCATATTTATAAATTAAAACAATTTTATTGCATATTCAAAACTTCTAATAACGTTAAAATACCAAAAACTTTACGATTTGCTAAAAAAAAAACTTTAATCGCCAAAAAGCCGCCACTTGTGGCGTAAAATCGCCTTGCTGATAGCCCTGGACAGTGCCTCGTTTCTGTATTGTATGTGAGGAGTGCTTTAGGTGAGAAATTGATAGACCATCTGTCAGAGACAGGACGATTGTCTAGTGTTAAATTGCATTAAATTAAAATTATATGAATCACACTGTTAACAGCTGAAACACTATTATAACCTTAAAATATTTCTTGATGCAAAAACTTCTCGCAATTATTAAAAAACAGGTACGATTTCAGTCGGTGTTGAGACTGGTATTCTATAGTAAAAGTAGTTGAATTTCTCAGTTATGTTATACATTATACAGATATGTATTGTGTTTAGAATAAAATTAAATAATTATATACTTATATATGTATATGTATATAGAAAAAAACATATAAAAACAATAAAAATTAAACGGGGATTACAAATTTTTTAATTGAAATCAATTTTGTATTTTTTCTGTGTAGTAAGATAAAAGCACAAGGGATCTAATCTAACTCTCATAAAATTAAACAGTCTTATGAAATTTTTTAAAAATGATATATATAATTTAGAGGGTGCAACGGCTAAGAACTTTGAGCTAATTTTTTTTTAATGTTTTTTATTTTGTAGCCAACTCAGTTTGGTTAAATCATAGTAATTGAACCTGCAATACCACGAAAGAGCCACCGATTTTAAACTTGGTGTTTAATTGATTCGGAAACTGAATATTAAAAACCGAACAGACGGACATAGCTTAGTTGGCTTCGCTATATATAAGTATTCAGATAACTTATATATACTTTGCGCAACCCAATTATGTGAATGAATATTGTAGAAATGAAAAACGTAATGACAAACTGATATATACTCTTATCTCGATGTAAACGCTACTAAATACTTTCGTTGGTCATACATACTTACATATAATATGCATTAATATCCCACCACTTACTTACCTCATTAAATTCTTATGATCAATTATACACATTCTAAGTTCTTCTGTATTTTCCTCGATCGAAATCTGTTTCTCTTTATCGTTTCCAATTCGATTTATACGATCGATCAAGCTGTCGAGATGTCCAATCATTAGCTGTAAATAGCACATGGGGTACGCGTCACAGTTGACACCCTGAATACAAAGAAATGTTTGCACTAGATTTTGATACAAAGTAATTGCTAGAAAATTAGCTTCTGTGCTTTCAAAAAACTTGGGAAACCATGCTTCATGAATCGGTTTATGATTGGCCAAAGCAGAGTAGGTGAAGCCTGCACAGCAAATAGAATAACACGACATGAAATAAACATAGAGGCGGTGACAATGATGGATACTGTTTAAGATATTCATGCGATCTTGCGGATGGTGACTACAACGCTCATCCAGGTGCCTTAAGTATTCATTGGAAAGAAGTAAACGTCGACGGTGCAGTAATAATGCCAAATGTTTGCTGAATCCAACAACGATTGTAATGCTTAGTGAAAGATGATCCACTATTTCTTGGCGTGTTTTAAGAAACCAGATATTTGCAATCATTGATGTTGGAAATAAAAAGAAGATAAAATAACCAACTCCAACAGAATAAGCAAAGTAAAGGATGCGCAATAAAATAAATTTGGTAGAAGGTGGATGTATGCCTAAAAAGGCCCAATTAATCCATAAATATTTAACGCCATGTGTGGAATCCAATGGTTGTCCAAAGTCTACAGGCCGTTTCAATAACATGACCGTTGGGTTTGTGTTTTTTTAAAGTATTTCTGCACTCGCTTGAAGCGTTCGAATGAATAAATAAACTAGTCTTGTGGTAAAAGTTAAGTACAGTAAGAGGTTTCGTTGCTTTCATTATTGTTTGAGCATATTGATTTCATTCTGTTGTACCCTCTAAAAATCAGTAGTTTTGTTACATTTAACAGTAAGTTTGTAATTTTAATTATTTCAAAATTTTTTTATATCCAATGATATATTATTAATCAAAAATCCTTTCTAGTTTGTTTTATTACTGTGCCATTTCGTTTGTTTGTTGTATGTACAAAAATGTGTCCTACTACCGTGGTTCGTGTGTTTTTCGCAATAATGGATCAAGTGATTTATTTTTATACTAGCTGACCCGGTGAACTTCGTACCACCTACCAATTATTGAATATATGGATTTTTAAAAAAAAAATCAAAGTTTATGTAGTCAAATAGTGCATTGGAATATATTTACAAAGAAAAGAAAAATTCAAAAATATTACAAAAATAAGGCGTTTCAGGTAAAAGCTGTTAAGAAAGCTATGTATTTTCGTGCATGGGTTATGTTTAGGTTAATTCCCTTCAGTGCAGTACCTTGTGATATACGAAACTTTTCGTTTTGTTATTAGGCACAAGTAAAAATAAAGCAGATGGTTTGCACACACGTGAACATGCAACGTATATTTGGCCATGAGAAAAACATGTATTTTCTAAATTAAGACCACAAATACTCAAGGATTGTCCTTGTGATTTGTTAACCGTCATTGCGAATGCAAGACGAAAAGGAAATTTAATTCGCTGGAACTCAAAATGCATATCGGTTGGTATAATTGGAATTATCGGTATGAGAACTTCTTCTCCTTTGAATTTTCCTCTTAGTATAATTGCGTGTATAACACGGACCATCAGTTTCGGATAACCAAATGCGTTCCATTGCAAAGTTTTGGTTGGTATAAATTTCAAAGCACGATAACTACCGAGCCAACCTTCAGTTGTAAGTTGTGCGGGGGTAAGCCAGGCACATCCAAGGAGTTAAGAACTTCAGTTGGATAGTTTGTGGCTTCATCTTCGTTTATTACACAATCAAAAGATTTAAAAGAATGCAGAGTACCAACGATTTGATTCTCAACTATTTACAATTATTATTAGCAATTATGTTGGAAAATACTTTCCAACTCTTCTTTTGACGATACAAAATTACAAAAATTTTGAGGAAACGAAATCAATCCGTTTGATTCGTCGAAAGGAATGCGGCCATTACCGATAGTCAACAATTGGTTGGAGAAATCTTGAGGTGATATATCGTTGAGCAATGCAACTTTCATGTTTTCTGTCATCTGCAGTATCTTTGGAAAACGCCACAGACTTGAGGATTTAACGCAAGCATTTTTTTGATCAGCCGCCGTCGTTCTTGGAATGGCTGGCAGACAGTAAAATCATTGCACCTTCAAAACATCTTGGGTCACTGTGCAGATAATGATTTGAATATTGGTTGCTCTATATTTTGAAGGTTTAATGGCAGTTTAAACGCTGAGTGAGCTGTGCGGCATCCTTCTTACAATGTGGCCGCTATTCCAGATGAAGCTTCCGCTGCAGCAATGTTGGATCTCGCACGAACAGTGGCTAAAATCAATGACATGACGAATGTCTTCCCAGTTCCACCGGGGGTATCCAAGAATAGAAAACACCGTTTCCATCATAATTGGTTCAACTCATGTCGATCGTATTCACGTTCACGCTTCAATTGTCGATTTATTTAATTTCCATTTAATGTTCTGGTGCTGGCAGTCCTAACTTGACTAACAAACTGCCGCTAATAAGGTAACACATGTCTTCAATTAAGAGCAAGTCCCGGTTATGCATATTCGCATTGACTTCAAGATTTGGATTTCTCGAGCAGACACGATATTGATGTAAAATGTCTTTTGACATATTGTCTTTGTATATGTTCCACAGGCCACTTGGATTTGACGGGAAGCATGTCAAAATGATAATATCAAGTAATGTTCCTATCTGACTTGGATATGCAGATATAATTGCCTCAGCGCTTATTGTATCCTAATGAGTATCGTTTTCAAACAAATTGAGTTCTTGACACGCAGCACAAAATGTTGGGCAGACTATACCATAACCAGTACGAAATGCTGCAAATGATGTTGGACCACGAACATTCACCAGCAACAACCGCAATAAAAACATTCTTCGGATGAACTGTATTAATGCAACCAAGAGCATCACTTGAACGCACATCCGTATACCCAGGAACCATAGTGCCTTTCTTTTGACGTTGCAATTTTTTTGAAGAAGCGTTCCAAGTGTAATACCGTGACATTTCCGAGTAAAGTAAAGTTTGTGCAAGCGGATCGCTTTGACATACAGCAAAGAAACTTGCCAATGTTGTCGCTGGAGGTATTTCAGCGCGTTGAACAACACTTGCCGCAGTGAAATATACTCGTTGGCCTTTCTGCACTGCTAAATGTGAAACAGTGGGATGACGTTCGTGAATAGGGAATGAGAATATACGCCAAATCGCCTCATTGCAGTTCACATATCGCCCAAATTGATAACTCGTAATTTCTTCGTTGCCATTGGAGGTTTGGATGCTAAAAACAGCCATATCACTGCCTTTCGTGACATATTTGCAGATGTACTTGATCGACTTCACTGAATTAGAATATTCAACATTGCAATGTGTCTTAAATGATTTGGAAAGAAATGGCGAATATGGCACAGTCCAACTGTTGTCAATCACAAAATCGTTTCCTTTTACTTTTTTTGTAATAGTTTGACCGTTGTCATTGGGCCATCAACGCCGATACAGTGGATAACCGTCATGGCCAGTGATAGTTTCCGCCGTCAATTTTCGTGGATAATGTTTGGAACACTTTCCGTTGACCATGCACGGAGATTGGGGGTTGATGGTGCCACACGGTCCATGAATAATATTTGTAATTACAACATCATGTAGTTCTAGATCTGTATCGGGATCAGGAATCTCGGCACTTATAATATAATCTATCTGGTCTGGTCGAACTTTTTCGTCTAACCAAATAAGAATGTGTGCATGCGGCAAGCCTCGTTTTTTTGCCATTTTATTGAATACATCCAGCTTCGAGTATATCCGAACACGTATTGCTTAACAATATATATAATTAGCAAACGAATTTTTACCTAAACACACACAATTCACGAAACATTATACTTAATAGCATGTCAATAACGTTATAAACATGTTTTTTTTTGTTTCTTTGATAATTACTGAAAATTACTGATTAATCGTGAATAGAAAAGCTGTAGCCTATCGCATCTTTCATGATGGGAAGCTATTACCAAGAAAAACTTCAAAAACAGTTCAGTTTATAATGGCTTCATTATTTTGTAGCCCTTGTAAATATTATTTTTATTTTTTTAAATGTTTGTTGTGATTACAAAACAATGTATAGAAAAAAATTGCTTTAATGACTTGCTAACTGACAGACAGATTCATCATTGCATAGCCTAAATGCTTAGGGTAAGACTTAAAATATGTATTGGTTAATTTTGTAGCTTCTGAGCTAAAAAAAGAAAGAATTACAATATAATTTACGCTCGACAGGTTTCAAAGTTAGGAATGAAGTTTTCGTACTTATTATGAAGGAGGTGCTACGCCCATTTATTTCTTTCCGCCTACACAAAGCTCAATTATGCATATTACCACCGTAAACATCCGTACGAAGCTTAGAGACTTCAGCTATTACAGTTATTGATATATATATACAAAAAATCATTTTCGTTGTATGGGAGGTGCCACGCCTATTTATTTTTTCCCGCCCATACAAAATTCAATTATGCATATTAGCACTATAAACATCCGTACAAAGTTTGGAGACTTCAGCTATTACAGTTATTGAGATATATACAAAAAGCTATTTTTGTTGTATGGGAGGTGCCACGCCTATTTATTTTTTCCCGCCCATACAAAATTCAATTATGCATATTAGCACTATAAACATCCGTACAAAGTTTGGAGACTTCAGCTATTACAGTTATTGAGATATATACAAAAAACTATTTTCGTTGTATGGGAGGTGCCACGCCTATTTATTTTTTCCCGCCCATACAAAACTCAGTTATGCATGTTAGTACTATAAACATCTGTACGAAGTTTGGAGACTTCAGCTATTACAGTTATTGAGATATATACAAAAAACTATTTTCGTTGTATGGGAGGTGCCACGCCTATTTATTTTTTCCCGCCCATACAAAGCTTAATTATGCACGTTAGTACTATAAACATCTGTACGAAGTTTGGAGACTTCAGCTATTACATTTATTGAGATATATACAAAAAACCATTTTCGTTGTATGGGAGGTGCCACGCCTATTTATTTTTTCCCGCCCATGCAAAGTTCAATTATGCATATTAGCACTATTAATATCTGTACGAAGTTTGGAGACTACAGCTATTTCAGTTATTGAGATATATACAAAAAACTATTTTCGTTGTATGGGAGGTGCCACGCCTATTTATTTTTTCCCGCCCATACAAAGCACAATTATGCATGTTAGTACTATAAACATCCGTACGAAGTTTGGAGACTTCAGCTATTACAGTTATTGAGATATATACAAAAAACTATTTTTGTTGTATGGGAGGTGCCACGCCCATTTATTTGTTTCCGCCCATAAACAACTCAATTATGCACATCAGTAAATAATTTACCTATACCAAATTTGGAGACTTCAGCTGTAATAGGTATTGAGGTATGTGAAAAAAACTGTTCAATTTGTATGGGAGGTGCCACGCCCAGTCGGAATTTTCAAAAAATAATAAGCCTAAAACGCATTCCCAGATATCGGGTATGTCTTTTTTTTCAAGTTTCATTAAAATCGGTCCAGCCGTTCTCGAGTTATAAGCGGTGTCACTAACAAAAAAAAAATTGTTCTTTTATATATAAGATATTTTGGTTTGAAGTTTGTGTTGTCTTCTTTCTACTATTAAATTTATTCAGAAAGTACTGAATCCCTTAAGTTATTGTGTTATCAGTGCGCTTCCTATAAAACTTAATCATAGAGCTCGAACATGCCTGAAAGAAGTTAGCTGGCTTGCAGAAAACTTTCCTGAAAAACATTTGAAAACCCAATATACATCGCTTTCAATAAAGTCGTTACTTGCCTTCTACTACAATATTTTTCATCACTTACACTGTCTCGCTTCCCATCTGTTTTAATTATTTTAATTATTTTAATTAAATCGTTATTTATAATTTTTTTTACACTTTTTTTCTTTAAATACAATGGTTTTGTTTTTGCTTTTTCATTTCCAACCTTTAATAAGTAGTTTTAAAATTACTTATACTCTTAATCAACCAAATTTTATTAGGCGTGTCTTATGTTCTTGAGGAATAAGTTTTATTATTTTTCGTTGCAACATTTATTGTTTTCCCATAACATTTCGTATAAATGTGGCATGTAACATGGTGACTTTCGGATTAAGGCTTGTATTGGCCCACGGTACTTTACAGAATATATTTTGAGATGTTTTGTATTTACAACCGCATGGCATTTTAATTATTTTCGGGTGAACGTCTACTATGTAAGTTAGGGTCATATCTTGGTCGATGGTGTTGGCTGTTAACCAGTTAAACAATATAGCTAAGGGGTTTTCTTGAAACTAAATAATTAATATTGATTCAGCCAGTGTCAGACTAAAGTTTAAGAATCCCTTCACAGGTGAACAAACTCGTTTAGAGAGAGGGGAAAAGGGAAATAAAAAAAATATAAAAATGTTTTTGTATAAAACGTATTAAAAATTCTAATTAATTGCCCGTTTGTAGGGGCTATCAATCTCCCAACCCAACTTTATTCTTTTTTAAATATTCATATCATACTAGAATACCTTTGTAGAAGCTGTTAAGTCGATAACTATTATAGTTTTCGCGATATAGATTATACAAACTTTAAAGAACTTTGCGTTTGCATGGGAGCTTCTATTCCTCAACCTGACAAATTTTTTTGTAAAAAAAATTCTTCCTACACTAGATTTATTGTTTAGCAGTCTTGAGATATAACGCATAATAAATTACTTCTAATTCATCAATTTTTAGGCATTACCCCTTCCCTTGTTTCTATCAGAAAAAATTCCCTAATTTAACCTGTCGTTTTCAAAGTATCCATGCCAAGTATTGTGGCAACAGTGGTCATGTTTATTGAGATAAATATAAATGCGTGGATTTTGTCCCAAAAAAATTGGCTGATTCTAAATTGGGATCTGATTAGGGGTATTTTAAAAAGGTAACTTGACAGCTGCATCTGGACTTTAGCAGATAAACGGGACTAACTGACTTTTCTTTCACTAAGGATTCAGAAAATATAAATTTCCCCCTTTATGTATACAAAAATTTTCTGCCAAGGCGTTTTAACGTGTGCTAGTTAGGTATGAGAATAGGTCATAAATTGTATTCCGCTAAACGGCTCAAGGGGTGAAAGCTTTCTCTCCTTATACTTTCCTTAGTAATCCACCAATTTTTTTTTGAAATTTGCAACTTAAATACTGATAAACATGGAATAAGCGATAAGCTTTACTTTTTTAAAAAATCACAATACCTCTAATAGCTTAAATCTTAATGTACTTTTATTGCAAAAAATTAATATCTTTCTTTTTACTGCACTAGTTTTTCTACAAATTTTGAAAGCTACAAATTGTGCGGGGCCACGCTAATATAAACTAAAATCTCAATACAGGCACTTCTACTTGACTCAATTATATGAAACTTTTTTTGCAAAGGTTTCCAGAGAAAAAGTTTAGAGGCGAAAAATAGGCGGTGCCGCACCTACAAAAATAAATCTTTGAAAATTCGTAGGCATATTCAAGGCATCTAATGTCGAAATCCTTAAGGTTATAAAGTATGCGGTGCCGCGCCCACAAAGGTTAGAATCTTAATTAAAGTGCCCCAACCGAAGCGTTTCTGTGAAACAAAAGTCAAAGTAGATTTAACATTGGCAGCCATTTACAAAAGTAAGAGTATCTTCTAATACGGCGATTGTTTTTTGCGACATTGTCATGAAATTCTTTAGGCATATTGGTGTCTTCGTTTGTGGAAATTTTGGCAGCAGAAAAGCGGGATTTGCCACTTCTAAAAACTTAAAAAAATTTTTTTTATTTTTTCTGCATCGGTATAGGTGCATATGACTTCATGTTCACATTTTAAGCATTCAACGTTCATTTTAAACAAAAACGGTAGTGCTACGCCTAGAAAAATTAAACTCCTTATACAAAGTTCTGCTGCAATGTTTTTAGGAGAGGGGGAGATTTCTAATGGCAAAGTTTTTAAAGCAAATAAAGGCGGTAGGGTGTACCCCCCCATTGAAATCGAGAACATTAAGTGAGGTATTACCGTAAATATGATTGACTTTCTTCGCGTTAGCCTCTTTGACTTACATATTTGAGAAAACAGTTAAGGGAACACACCAATTTCTTTGACAATAAAACAAGTTTAATGTCATATATTTCCATTAGTAGGGACTTAAAATTTTCTTTGATTAAGTGTAACACATTGATTCTGGTTTGTGTGTGAAATAGAAAACTTTAAATAAAATTATGATAAGTATAATGATTATCCTCACAAATATAAAATTTATATATTTTTTCAAGTTTTAGAAAACAAAACTCTTATAGCTGTACGACCTACAAGAAACTTAATAAGTAATAATTGACTAAAAAGCGAAGTGGGCTGGGCCAATCAACTTAACATATATATTTTTAGTTATTATAAAATATTAAGCTTTTTTGTGTTCCTCATCAGGTTCAAGAAATATAATTCAAATAGGGAAAGAAATTTAAATGTTTTTTCACAGCTTTAAACTTATAATTATCGGAAAATTACAATTCAATCGTCTTAAAATTACACAATGTGTCATGTGTGAAAATATCAAAGAGAACGAAATAATTATATGTTTAAAGGTAAAAAAAAAATTAAAACATATTGTCAAAGAACTATAATTATGTATGTGCATATAACTAGACGTTTTGAAATTAAATTACGGAAAAAATTTTATTGTCTTTACCCACTTTCCTTTAACTTTTTCGTTGAATTTAAAATACATACAATCGAACTTTAAAGAATGAGGTACCATTGTTTTTGTACTTTGCTTTAAGAGACCAATAGTTTGTTCTTAACGTCTTCACATTGTAGTTTATACGGACTTTATTTCAGTTAGTTCCATCTTGGCGTCAGATAATTAAACTCGCAAAAAGTTACTAAAATTTAAAAAAAAATATTCTCTTTTAGAACATCTCTGAAACATATAGTTTGGGCAAACGTAATATCCCCTATTTTAATTTTCTTCGTTATTTCTTTAGCATTATCTGATCTTGGAATATGATATTTCAATCCTTTTGTCTGGTAAAAAACCAATATTTTGGGTTTTCGTCATATCTTAGATCTTCCAAAGAAAAAAAAAACAAATGAAGTGCTACATCTTATACAGTGCAACTTCGATAGTTCGAATACACATAGTTTAGACTATGGATGCCGTGTCTCGCAGTTAGCTGTCAGCCAGTCGCCCCTAAGCAAGGGTCAAAAACCTGCGCATGTTCCCTTACAGTCGGTGCATTAGCTGCTGCCTGTCGACCGCCAAACGCGTGAAACCTACTCACAAGCCATCCTCAATCTCGAGGCCGAAGTAGGCGATTTTTCGATTTCATCGTAATGATGAAGGTCATTTACACCTCAGCGTGTACGTAAGTTTTCCTCAGTATAATAATTATACACACTTATCGGTAAAATTTAAGGTTGGTCGTAGACTGTTGTTTTTGAGCGTAACGAAAATCTGCACCAACGCATTTATCCCTAAAATGTTTGGGATGTGGGTGTAAAAAAAGTTGTACATTTTCTAAATATTTTAACACATCAAATTTTCAAAAAAAATTCAGCTTTGCCAAGAAGAAAAATCCATTTTGGTAGCCTAAATCTTAAAAGCCTTTTTTATGCAACAATAAAAATTCATGAACACGAACATAAAAGAAAGCATAAGTTTTACTCACACACAGAAATAAACTTAAATCAAGAATAAAAAATTCAAACAACTACCAGGTAAAACTGGTCGTAACAATATTTGTTTAAGTAAGTTCTACTACTATTTCTGTTTTTTTTTTTTGTTTTTATTAGTTATACTTTTGTTTCACCTTTTTTTTCTTTAATTGCTGCTAACGTTTACTGTTAGAGGACACGCAATTTTAAGCCTTTAAGTGCATTTACATTTAGCCGGATGTTTGCACTAAAACTTATTTCAATTAGGGTTGTAATTCCGTTTTGTTTTGCTTCCACAGTCCTAACTCGAACAATTGTTTGACATACAAAAGCAAAACAAAAGTAAAATATGTAGGTTTAATTGAAACAAAAAAAAAACACAAGATATAAATAATAAAATAAAAATTATATTTATCCATATATGTATGTACATATGTTTGTATATAAGATGCAATGCAACTTAATTGTTACATATAACCTTAAGGGAGAACAAAAACATAAAATAAAAAATTAAGTTAAAGTATTTAAGAAGAAATCACTAAAACTCATTTGAATAACTCAATAAAAAATTGTGATTTATTTGGTAAGTAAAACTTACTTTTAGCAATTTCTTTGTGGCTTAATTTTTTAAACATAAAATAAAAGGCATTGAACTTTGTAAAAAGTGCTTAACCCGAATTTCGATAAAATTTCTACTGTTCGACAGAGCCCAAACGCAAACTGATCACAACTAACATTTGTAATATCAAAAAATGGGTCGATCATATTTGTGTTCAGAAGACCAGGTTATGGAATATATAAACAAATATGCATGACTATTTATAGCCATAAATGCTAATTCCGGAAGGACCTTTGTATGGGAACTACGTCACAATATGGACTGATCATATTTTGGTTTGGCATACTTTTTAGTGGTATAAAGTAAGACACATGTGCAAACTTATTTTTATATATAGTACTATTGAAAACATTTATAGTCCAAAACGCTTATTCCTCGAGGACATTTGTATAAGGACTTTGTCAATAATTGGACCAATCATTACCAAAAATAACACGCTTTCTGCCAGTACCAAATAACTTATCTGTGCCAAATATTTTAAAAATATCTTTAAAAGTCCGACATGTACTTTGGTCACACGAATATATGGACACCCAGCTGGACGAACGGACGGGCACACTTAAATCGACTCAAAAAGTGATTCTAGCACATAGGTATGTAGAATTATACCTATTCTACAGTTTTTTAAAACTAACAAAAATATATTTATTTGACTTTAAAAACATCAAAATATCAGAAAATATGTACGAAAATACATGGAAAAAAATAATGCATGGCACCGCCTACGATATAACCTTAAAATTTTTGCAATAGATGCAAAGTTTTAATAAAATCGGTGAAATAGTTATTCCCTGTATTTATTTCTGTTTGGAAATCAGTACGATTTTCAGTTTTAATATCATTTTGCGACCCCATAAATTATATATTTTTTTGGTCCTTACAGATAGGTAAGTCGTTTTAGCAATGCAATTCTGTCCGTAAATCTGTTGAAATCAAGTTTTTAATGCACCTTGATATTTTTTGGACCTGTTTGTGGTGTCAAAACATCAAATTGACTTGAAAAAATTTTGCTATTGAAATTCAGCAAAATCGTCAGATAACTGACAGAGATGTAAGCCACTAGCCACGACTACCTTTGTATATTTCTCTAAAGTTTGTACATAAAAACCTCTACAACTGCCCCGGAGTTGCCCCTAAATGTGTGCAATGTAAAACTGACTCCCTTTAATTTTGCCTTGCAAACATTTTTGTGCAACATACTTACATTCTATCTCCACCTCCTAACAGAGCTGCCATACAAAGTTTAATTTTTTAAAATTATTTTTAAGTCGCTTTTCCAACTTCAAGGGTGCTTCTACATGGATCAAATGTAAGACCGGCAATTAATTTTTCCTCCCACACATTTTTGTGGAAAATGCTTACCCACTTTTCTCCAGCCCTTAACAGAATTGCCATACCAAATTGTATAAAATAGGTTAAGAACCGCTTCAACTTCCCAAAAATCGCTCTTAGAGGAATAAAATGTATCTCAGACCCCCATTAGTTTTCTCTCGAAACACATGCTTTATTGCATAACCACACGTTGTGAAGTGTATAAAAGAGTCGGCATAGCCAAATATAGCGATCTTACTTATTTTAGTCTAAGAACCACCTTTAATAAAAGCGATCTAATGAAAATCACTTGCTAATTCATTTAAAGCCTTTCCGTGCCCTCGGTGTCTATGTATTCTTGTAAAGAAAATATTTGATTCAGAAAATAAATTCTCAAAAAATTTTTAACATTCTTGGGCAGGTGTTGATCGACTAAAAACAAAATTTGAATGATTAAAATAATTTTAATACACTTTTTGCTGCCATAAAATATTTAACTATTTAGTTTAACTATAATTAAACAAATTTTTGAGGAAAAAATTAAAATTTAATTTATCTTAAAAAATCAGTACAATTAGTACATTTTCTGAAAAATCAGTACATTCCAGTACACAAATTTTTAATCAGTACACCAAATGAAAAATCAGTACATGTACTGATGAAATCATTACGAATGGTCACCCCATGTATTTAGGCTTAATTTTTTGTGAGAACGGTACCGCTCAATTTTTTGACTTGAGAGTTTCGGCGTTAAAGGCGCTGTGTATGCGTACAAAATTTAAAACAAAATTAATGCTGCAAAAGGCTAATGAAAAACTTTAATTTTTGTGGGCGTACCACCGCCCACTTTTTTCAACAAAATTGTGTGTCCGAGAAGATTAGAGACAAACAAACTTTAAAAAAAATCAGTCTGGTAGGAGCATTTGCACTGAGATTTTAGTTTTTGTGGGCGTGGCCCTGCCTTCTTTTTTAGCTTGAAAATTTGTCAGCTAGAGACTTTTCATATGCGTAAAAGTTAACAAAAAATCTTTGCAGTAAAAGTACCAGTACCTACAATTCAAACTGGAATACAGGTGCTTCTACCTAAACGATTTTAAAAATCTTTTTTTTTTAATTAACAGTTTCCTTGCTAAACATTTTTAAGATAAAAAGTAGGCGGGGCCAAGTCCCTAAAAATGTAAATTTTAATGCAAGTCCTTCTAGTGATCAGATTTTTTTCTAACAGTTCGTTTGTATACATAAAGCCTTTACAGCAAAATTCCCAAAACCATATAGTATATATTTTTTTTACATGTTTTTTTTACCATAAATTAAACCTTTTAATAATAATAATATAGTTTTAAGTGAAGTTGAGTTTTCTAACAGACAACTTTGGCTTCATAAAAAAGTAGGGTAGGGTGCAGCAAAGCGGGCCGGGTTAAGCTAGTGTGTTAATAATAATTAAAAAAATAATAACTTATTAACAAATTAAATAAAAATTTTAAGTTTTTAAAACAAATATATTCTAACTTATTCTAAATTTACATTTATACTAACAAATTCAATTACAAGGCAAATACCAAAAAAACGTTAAATGAGGTTTTAAATAACGATATGCTAAACGACAACTTATAACTTCGTAATCATAAAAGCATTTTGCATTTTTCGCAATCGCAAATTCAAAAGTAAATTTTCAAGTACCTTTAATTATTTTTCCTCCCATTTACCAAACAATTTTCAATTCCAAAAGCCTAAATTAGTTATTCTAAGGATCAAAAGGTAGCGATAATTATCTCTAATTATAAACTAAATAAATGTTTGTTTTGTATTTGTGATAAAATGTAAAAAGGACAGGAAACAAACCTTCAAGTAATGTCAATTACAATTTATTCTAATTGTTGTAAGTTTTGTCAATCCGTTTTAATTAAATTACGCCACTTAAAGGACTACTTATTCTATGAAAACCCCTGAACAAACCCACCATTTATTTAGGCATTTGGTAAGGTTGACTTAAGCCGTTTATTCTTTTGTTTTTTTCTTTTCATTTTTTCTTAGGCTTTTAGTTTGTCCTTTTCCGCTAAGCAAACAAATTTTAACAATTCAATGGCCACTCGCTTTAAGTAGTCATTTAACGTTTAAAAAAGGTCTATAAGATGAAGGACAAAAATGGTGCAACATCTTAAGAAAATTTTCTTTAAGGATACTTCAGTTATACAATTTTGTTGGGATAACTTTGGAAAAAAAACACAGCAAAGCGGTAGGAAAGACATAATAACAAAATCTCTTTAGCCTTAAGCTCTAGGGACTTCAGTGTGTGTGTGCGTAAACAAGCAGGTAAGGTAAAAAAAGCTGACTTAATGAGACCTCTTAAGCATGAATTTATGCTCCAACGGAAATTAGTGCCTTAATATTTGTCAACATTTTTTTTAATTTTAACAAAAAGAAAGGGTTGAGAAATGATATGGGGAATGTTTAAGGTAGATTACCGGTAAGTAAGTGACAAGACGTTGTATTAGTCTTTCTAAAATAAGAAATATTTGTTACTACTTAAGAACTTAGCAACAACATATTTGTTGATAATAAAAAACTCAGAAATTGATTTTATTAAAACATATATTTGGTCACCGCTACACTCGTTGTTTATACTGACTAAGATCCAATGCCAAGATGTTCATTAAACATTTGCCACACAAAGCTGATTGATCACTATCCCCATAGCCGAATAGCTTTAAAATGTTTAATATTAAATCGTAATTGCAGATTACTCAAAAGCAAAAACAAATTGATTTGTATAATAAAACAAGTCAGAGCGCTATATTTAGCTGTGACGAATCTTTTTACGCTTCATAATATGTAAGGACTTTTACCCTAATTTTTTTAAAGTTTGCAACTCCCTTAGGGGGGTGGAAATAGGGGATAAGTGTGTTCTAGGAAAATGTTTATAAAGAAAAATGAGTTAGGGTCAGTCTTACATTTCACCTGTTTATGATACCCCGGAAGCTGTAGGGAGGATTTATTACAATATCTCAAAATTTGTACGGGGGCCCTCTTAGACGATGATGATAGGGGTTAAGTATGTTCTGGGAATGAATATTATTTGGAAGGGAAACCTAATAGGAGTTGGTCGTGCGCTTGGTTTTGCTTTAGCCGACTCTGGGAGAGTTATTGGCATTTTTATATCATTTTTTGTAAATTTTGTATGGCAGCCCACTTTGATGATCGAGATAAGGATCAGCATGTTTTAGGAATATGTTTGGAAGCGGCACCAGGAAATTTTTCCTTAACATTTTTAAATTTTTAATAGAAAAGTAGGGCGTAAGTATGTTCCACAAAAATGTTTGGTAGGAAAAATTAATTGGGGTCGGTCGTACATTTGACATTTGTAGCAGCACTCTTGAAGCTGTGGAACCGATTAAAAAAATATTAAAAAAAATTAAACGGCTGATGTTTACAACAAAAATAATAACTAACAACTGAACAAAGAGTACTGATGATGAAATTCGTAGATGTTTTTCGAAAATGCATTCTACTCGGCTAGTATCGGTAAAAATTTTTTTCAGTAAAAATTACCCTTTATTAACTAACAGAGTAAAAACTAAAAATATCAATTCCTTCATTTGCAAAAAATTTAGTAGGTATTGAACTGGAGGCTAACTAAAAAGTTAAATGGTCTTACAAAAATCAAACTTTGCATGGCAACTCTGTTAGGGAGCAGAAGGTGTATGTATGCTTCACCAAATTGTTCGTGAGGAAAAATTAATGGGAGTCGGTCTTAAATGCATGCGTGTAGAGGCAACTCCAGGGCAGTTGCCAGTTATTAGGCCATTTTACTGAGATTTAGTAGCAAAATTCTCGCAAGTAAACCCTATGTTTTGATACCACAAACAGGTCTGCGGGTAATCAAGCGACCTAAGAAAACTGGTTTCAGCATATTATTGGACAGACAGAAGTACTTACGCACATAGCTAAATAACTTTTCCTATCTTTAAGGATCAATAAATTTTACAATTAATCGGGTCGCAAATGGATATTAAAGATATTACGAAAAAAATGACAATCTTATATGTATACACATACATATGTATATGTATATTTTAATTTATTTTATTTAATTTTATTTTATTTTATTTTATTATATTCTATTTTATTTTATTTTGTTTATTTTTTTTTATTTTGTTTTATTTTATTTAATTTTATTTTATTTTATTTTATTTTACTTTATTTTATTTTATATTATTTTATTTTATTTTATTTTATTTTATTTTATTTTATTTTATTTTATTTTATTTTATTTTATTTTATTTTATTTGATTTTATATTATTTTATATTAATTATATATTATTTTATTTTATTTTATTTTATTTTATTTTATTTTTTTTTATTATTTTATTTTATTTCATTTTATTCTATTTAATTTAATTTTATTTTATATTATTTTATTTTATTTTATTTTATTTTATTTTATTTTATTTTATTTTATTTTATTTTATTTTATTTTATTTTATTTTATTTTATTTTAGTTTATTTTATTTTATTTTATTTTATTTTATTTTATTTTATTTTATTTTATTTGATTTTATTTTGTTTTATTTTATTTTTTTTTATTTTATTTTATTTTATTTTATTTTATTTTAATTTTATTTTATTTTGTTTTATTTAGTTTTATTTTATTTTATTTTTTTTTATTTTATTGTTTTTTTTATTTTATTTTATTTATTTTATTTTATTTTATTTTTTTATATTTTATTTTATTTTTTTTAATTCCATTTTATTTTATTTTATATTATTTTATTTTTTATTATATTATTTTTTATTTTATATTATTTTAAATTTTTTTAATTATATATACGAATTTTTTTATAAGTTATAATCTAAATATATACTTAATCAAATCAACAAATTTCTTAATTATAAATTATTTTAATTTTTTCTGTGTAAAAAAGTTTAAGCATATTCGTTGTTTGCTTTTTTCTATTTTGTATTCCATACAACAGACAGTTTTTTTTGCTATCAGTTTAGGAACCGTAATTCGGTTTTTGGAAAAAACAATTGATTAAAATTCTAGTGCCTTTGTTTAGTAAGAGACATATTGTATTTGGCAAACAACATTTAAAAAGACTTAACTTAAATAGGAGTATCATTATTGTTTTTTTAATTTTAATTCATTGGTGGCAAAATAAATATATATGGTGGGTGCTATGCGAATGTTTAAACAAGACTCACCTTAAATTTTTGTATTCACTCACATCCGCTAGACATGTGCGTAACTCTAAAAATAGAACCTGTGTTTTTTTCTCCGGCTCTAGAATATAATTGTATAGAGCAGGTTGGTTATTTAAAATATTATCTACAACAGTTCAGTTTAAGAGCGCACAACACATTGTTGTTCAATCTTAAATATATTTAAATCAGAAAATTATGATAAAATTTAAAAAACTTTTTAAAATATTAATCATTGCGCAATTTTATATTTTTGAGATTTCCTTTGTTTCACCTAATATTCAGCCACGTATTTCGAATGGCGTTCCTATCAATATTGATCAGGCGCCATTCGCAGTTATGCTGCTGTATAATGGTAATTTTAGATGTGCCGGCAGCTTAATATCATCGGAATTCATTGTCACTGCTGCGCATTGTGTTTTTAAGAAAACTGTGAGTAATTTTACGGTAGTAGTTGGAGCTACTTATTTATCTGAACTTGGCCTAAGATATAAAGTCGATGAAATTGAAATACACAGATTATATGATCATGTTTACCACATTTATGATGTGGCACTGTTGAAGCTAAGTTCTGAGGTGAAGGATGCAAGCAAGAGAACAGTTCGTTTATGCAGTCAAGATATTAAGAAAGGTGACTTCTTGCAAGTATATGGCTGGAGTGCTTGTAATGAAACTGGCAACTTTTGCTCTAGTGAGTTGAGAACAATGACAGTTAAAGTGATAAGTAACTCAAAATGCAAGACGTATTTACAAAGAATTAGAAACTATATGTTCTGTGCTTTTGAACCAAATAAAAGATTTGCGGGTGCAGGAGATTCAGGTGGTCCTGCAATTAAAAATGGTGAGCTTTGTGGGGTAGTGATCGCGGGTGGAAGAGACCATAGATATCCGGATGTATTTCTTAATGTCTACAAGTTGCTCAACTTCATCGACCCCAAACAAGCAGGCATTTAAGCTTATAAGATGAAAAAATATTATGCCTAAATTGTTTTCATGTCTACTTTTAGTTTTATTTAAAAACGGTCTAAATTTTAAGGCAATGATATCAGAATTAAATAAAGCCTCAAATTAAACATGTTTCTTTGCATTTTATTTCTTAATCAGAAAGGCTAAGAAATTTCTCTGGTTTTTTACCTGTTATTTTTTTAAGTGTATTTTATGACAGATGCTGCCAAAAAACAACTGTTGACGAAGACTTCGCTTTATATATTACTTTCCTTACAAGTAGGAACCCCTAATAAATATATTTTTTTTTCAGTCCTTATATCTTAACTTACTGACCGAAGGGGAGTTTGGTTAAGACTGGAAACTAAAAGGCTCACAACTTTTTTAATTTCTACCTAAAATTAGCAATGACTTTTGTTCCTCCATAAAAAAAACAAAAAAGTCGGTAAAACTATATATATTATGTTTATGATAAAGTCAGGAGCTGTAAGCAGAGAAATTAAAACAAAAGCCGCCGTTAATAAAAGGAAGAAAAAGGTTTAATGTCTGCATTTTACAATGCTGACCTTCAAGATTTTCATGTACTTTTAAGACCCTTAAAGAAATCGTTGCCGCTGGTGTTGTCAATGCTCACAATCCTTCTGGGCTTCGTCCATATCACAACTTATCAGGTAGTCTAGAGCCGGAAACAAAAACAACTACATGCATTTTGTTGTTGTAAAAAATCTCCAGTAGTGCCAAAAACAGCTAAAACCAGCAATACCAGTCGACCGACTGAAAACCGATAGCGCGCCGCTGACGGCTAGTTTTTATAGAAGACTTAAATTGGCTATGAAGAACTGCTGTTTGTATCGGCATCAATCCACTCATCAGCATAAAATATTCTTAAATATTAAACATTTGAAAGTATTGATAGATTTTACCATTTTTCCTCTTTAGAAACTCTCAATCTTAGAACCACAATATTTATTTTGCTCGAGTCGCCGCCGTTTAAAAACTGCTTAGCCGCTGCCGATAACTTTTATTTGACTTATTCACTTTTTTACAGTTATGGCAATCAGCTCTCAAGACCAGTTGGTGTTTTTGTGTCACGTTTTGCTAAAAAAAAATAGCTAATTTAACGCCGATTCCAATGAATAGAAAGGCTAAAACCCCTGAAAGATACCTACTTAGAGCTATTTACTTAGCTCTTTGCAAGGCTATGGAGGCTACCAACATGTTTTTCTTAGTGGACGTTCTACCAGGGACCTCCTGGCACTTGCAGCAAAAAAAAAGTTGTACTACTATTTTGACAAAGGTAAAGTGATGGCTTTTGACGCCTTTAAGACGTTTGAAACAACTTACATCGAGCTTTCTTGGAGGTCGCACTATCCGTGTTGTTATAGAAAGAATCCATTTCAATGAGCTCAAAATTAATTCAGGGGTATTATAGGGTTCCTAACCTTTTTAATGACCTTCTATACCAAACTTCAAATCCTAGCTTTTGTTTTACAGTCGACAGTAGCAAATGAAATTAAGACTCATTTACTTGAATGCAAAGCTCTCTGGACATTGGAAATATGAGGCAGACTATGAATGACACACTTGAAAGGGATAAATTGATCGTCTAAAAGTTATTGTAAGCAAAAAAAAAAGATAAAATATCAACCTTTAGCTGGCTTTATACCAAAAGGTAACAGCAAACGTCTGGAATAAGCAACTGGATACTAAAAAGCCTAAAAAGACAAGATTATAAGCACTTTCCAAATATAAGTATCCTGGTTCCTTTATTTTTTGGTTCCTACGGTTGACTTTGCTTTAGCTTCTTTTTTCGAATTTATTAATCTTGTATTCTTTTATAGCAAATTGAAAACAACTACCAACACCAAGGGCAACTCAAAAAAAATAAGAATTTTAATAATATTTACATAAAATTTTGTTAAAACAATTTACCCACAAACCAAGAAAAAAATATGCTAAAAGTCTTAAACAGTGCAAGAAAGTTCTTGTTTATAGCAACGCGGTAGCAGCAGATGGTTGCTGGGCAACTAAAAAGGAAAAAAAAAACGAAAAAGGAAAAACCATTCATAAACATAAAAAAAAACAAAAACATTTTAAAAATAGCAATTCACAGGCAAAGAACTGACTTAAGAATTTCAATTGAGCTTAAAAACAAAATGGAAAACGATAAATTGGCTGAAATCAATCATAAAATTGCTGAAATTAAGAAACGTATACTTCTGGCAGGTAAGCAACTCAATAAAGTTGAAAAGCTAAAATAGCAACAACAAGGATTTTGCACCATTTTAACAAATTCAATTCAATAGCCATAGACTTTATTAAGAAATTCTTTACACTAATTTAAAATTATCTTGCTCTATGTGGGTTGGTATGCTTTATCTGCAGAAGGCCAAAAGACTGCCAATACAGCAGAATGGCAAAAACAAAATCGTATCAATTGTGATACAATTGCATCACTGAAAAAGGATATCAAAGAGCTTACAGTAAAATGTGGTCGTTTAAGAAATCCTTTGCAAAGACCCGTCATCATCAAAGAAAGCCCAGCTGCTGCCGGAACTGTGGCAACAACACAAGCTGAAAAAAGAAGAGCAAGTTCTGCTGCTGCTTTACCCACAATCGTTGTGGGCAAAGTGAATTATCCTATTGGCGCCAAAAACATCGAAGATGCTATTTTCTTAACAGACTTAAAATTAACGGAGAATCGCAAACAGTTGGATTTATTAAGGCATCGTTTCAAGTGTCGAAAACAACACTTTGCTAAACTAATGGAACAGTATCGTGAGTTGGTGGCTAATAAAGAGGCTCAAGAACAAAATTTAGGTGAGAAACCACCAGAGACAATGGAAGAGGATAATAATCGTAAGGCAAGTAAGAAAATACTTGAATTTTTACAACTACAATTACAAACACAATTGCAAAACTTTATAATAATCATCAATTTGTTACTTTTTTACAACTTTTGTTTGTTTGTGTGTTCTAATGCTTAGTTGGTTTGCCAACTGGAGAATCAAATTCATCGTACAAATGTACAATGGATGGAAGCTGAACACATACGTAAGAAATATCGCTCCATTGAGGCCTCCCTGATGAACGATGCCGAACGTTTCGAGAGAAGTTTAAAAGAATTAGAGGCTGCTTTAAATGAACAACAACTGGAAATTAATATACTGCAGGTGAAGTAAAGTTTTATATTTGCAAATAAATTACTCAAAATGTTTTTAGAAATTGTTAAAGTCCTTATTGAGTTTCAATGTAAAAAATTTATAGAATTAAGTGAGTGCAGATTTTTTAGTTTCCTTAAAAACCCTATTTAAGTTTAATCAGGCGAGGATTAAAGGGGATATTATAAAAACTATAATTTCCCTCGGAAGGCATAATACAACTCTCCGTGGACATCGAGATGATAGTCCTTTGCTATCTTCTAAAAATACAAGCTCGATAGGTATTTTTCGTTCAGCTCTGCGATTACGTATAGATGCTTCAGATACAATTTTAGGCCAATGTTTCCAAATTTTTCCTGGAGATGCTTCTAATATATCGAAAACCATTCAGAATTAAATAAATAAAAGTTTCCATAATCTAATTTTTAAAATTATAACAAAAAAATTTTATGACGCTAAATAATATTCGATTATTTTTGACGAAATCTCTAATTTATCAGGAAAAGGCCAAATTTCTCAAGCTTTAAGGTATTTACGCGTAAAAAAGTTAAAAAAAGAAGAATTTATCGTCTCTGTCGACAGATTTAAAGAGGCTTTAAATGATATTGGCGATTATGTCAAAGTTAAAGTAAATGCAAAAACACTATTATCAGTAGTTTTAAGAGATTTGAAAAATGTCAGATTGGAATTTGCGGGTGTCCTTTGATGTTGGCAGAAAATGGGGTACTCAGAAAAACACAAGAAACCGCAAGAAATTCAAAACAAATGGCTTTGTTATACCCATAAACTTTAACACTCGAAATCAAAACAAGGCACCAATAATACCAAAAAATATTTCATTTGTTAAAGAAACCAGCAAATTTTTTAAAAAACATCATTCTAAGTGGAGTGCAATTTTGCTGAAAAATTCAGGTAAAAATTGTCTCCATTATGCAAAACACCATTAGTAGATCGCCATGATTCAATTTTACAATTTTCAGTAATAATAAAGCACATAGTGGAGGCATTGGAAAAGAAACCCGAGTGAAAAATAGGGATACGTTTTTGAAAGCCTTCTTTGAGCACTTTTGAATTTATCTGTGCAATACATATTCTAAATGATATACTTACTGTCACACAACCGCTTAATGTAGTTTTACAAAATCAGGATGTAGACTTACAAAAAGATCATCATTTCCCGATAATGTGTCTTGACACTAAAATAATGAAGCTCACATACAATTTGAAACTATTTTTGAAGAGGCACAAAATTATTGCGTTGGTATGGGAATTTTAGTTAAAAAGCCTAGATATAAAAGAAAAAATTTTTTTTAAGATATCGGAGTATACAGCCGCATTGAGGGCTACATACGCTAAACTAAATCTGTTTTACAGGACTTAAAACCAAGTTTCTCAAAGGACGTCCTTTATTTATTTAATATCCCTCAACTTCTGTCTCAGAATATTACTACATTTACTGATTCAAAAAATTTAGTTCCACAACTTGCAAATTTATTAATATTTGAAAAATTTGATTAAAAAGAACTGCTTTTATCAAAATTAAAGGCTGAAATTTTGCGTTGAAAACAAAAATGGAAAATTTAATAGGACGACCAGAAAATATAATAGATATTTTCGCAAGTTGTGATGCAAATATAAGGTAAAACTTAATTCAAAACATTGCATAACTAAAATGGGTTTGTTGGGATTTTTAAAAGCTTTAAATGTTTTTGTTTATACTAATTTTCAATAAGTATATTGAAGTTATTATATAAAAACGCGGAGAGTATTCATGCGATTATTTAAAGAATTAAGTTGAAGTCTTCTGACGATTTAGTGTAAAAACTAATGAAGTGCAAACTAATAAATTTACTTACAACAGAACTTATTAATTAACTAAAATTGGGTTCAAGTTCTTTATAATCATTAATCTTGTAATTTTGTTTATTATTAGAAAATATTAATATGAAAAAAAATTGCAACAACTAAATTAAATAAAATACCTTGATTTGAATATGAATTCGAAAAATATCTTTAACATACAAAACCCTTTATTTTAAACCTCAGTGTACTGTTATATCAATCGATTCAAAATCATTTTTGAGTTGCATTTTAGAAATTAATCGATAAAAGTTTGCACCGAAACAGGTTTTTGGGTAAAGTTTGAGCAGCATCTCAATTTTATTATGGGTTTTTGACTTCTAGTAATTGAACATTTTTAAAAAAGGTAAAAACTTTAAAAATGTACAAGTAATTTTTCTTTAACCAAAATGTTTTAAAATTATATTTGTAGCAAGTTCACAATGAAGCAATCGAAATGCGTGACTCAGCCAAATTGATTTTACAGCGGCAGGAGCAACAAGCAAATCTCTCGCAAAAAACACGTGAACGCCAGGCCATGGAATATCGTAAACTGGTCGAACAGCGGAAACTTGAATTGGAAAGAATTGGACGTAAACTGTTCTTCGAAGGTAAAACTTTACACCATCAGGATAGTATTGGCTCTAGCACAGGTGAACAGCTTACGGGTAAGAAGGAAACCGATGAAGATGAAAATTCGCAATTGAAAAATGTAACCAACGATATGGAGGACTTGTTTAAAAATCTAATGGAAGTGACGGGTGCTACTTCGCCGCATGAAGTTTTTGAAAGATTTTCATCACAAAAGGAATCAGCAATGCGTTTGAACTATTTGAGAACAGCCGCAGAAGCGGAAAAGGGCAGCTTAGAGGGTTTGAGGGAAGCATTGGTTAAAGAATTGGAATCGTCCAAATTTGCAGATGTTAAAGAAAGGGAGGTGTAAGTAAACCTTTAGGGAATAAAACTCGCTCCAAATGATTTGTTAATTTTCCTAATATAGTAACCAGGAAGTTATTGAGAAAATCAAAAACCAAATAACGGAATATGAAAGCGAAAGACAGAAAAATTTGGAAGCATCAGCAAAATCCTTGGATGTATTGAAATTTATTAAGGAACGTTTATGTGAAATGATTTATAAGCTGCAGGAAGTAGATGAAGCCAGTGTTGAGTTGCTAGACAAAGGTTTAGTTATAACAGTTGCAGAGTTGCCAGATTTTTTGGTAAACCAATCAGAGGACTTAGATATAATAACTGTAAAGAAAGAAAAATTAAATTTAATGTGAATTAAATCTATTAAAAATAAATTTGTAGATTCTTAAACTCAAATTGGAAAAATGTCAAAACTTGGGAAAACCAGAGGAGCATTCGATTGAGAAATTAGATTTGGATATAAGTGTTGGTTTTTTTAACATAACTATGAAAGTTTAAAAGTTTAAAAATGTATTTGTAATTAGGAAGATGAAAATCTGTCCACCCAACAGCCACTCAAGCCACCAGAAGGTCAGCAAGAAGGTGAGAAACCAGCAGCTGTGCCTATGTGTTATTACAATTTACTGGCTGGACGAGCACAAAGAGCTGCAGGCACTTCTTCGTCATCACCTGACCACGCGCCACCAGCAGGTAACATTTAAATTTTTAACTAAGAAATCATAAATTACTAATTTATTCAAAAATTGTTTCTTGATTCTCTTAGCAACTGCAGCTAATGAAGAAGAGAGTGAAGTACCCTCACGCAATTATTTGAAACGCCAGTCAGTGCTAATAGTTGATCAAAAGTCTCGCCGAAAACCTTTCAGGGCACCACCAGCAGCCCGAAGAAAATAACTTTTTTTTTAATTCTTAACATGTGTATGACATGTAACTCGTTTTAAATTTCAAATTTAAATAAAAAATAATTGCATATATTAACTACCCAGTTGACCACGTTTTTAGGACAAGACCATATAAGTCATGGTGACGGTTATGTTAAAGACACAACAAACGAACAAATTCGAAATGAAATTTTCATACACATCGCCGCAAAATCACATGGCCATATACGACCAGAGGACCAACAGTGCTTCCTACACTGTCGTAAATCAAATATATGTTTATAAAAAGGTTGTTTTTTTATAGAGGTATAAAACTTAAAGCTGGCAACACTACTTTGTCAGCTGTCAAGTGATTTATGTTTTGATTGGTTTAATATTTCAATATAAATAGACTGACGAAATACATTTCGCATATTAAGTCCATTTTACGGACAACGCAATCGTCCACTAGGGCCATTAACTTAATTAAACGTCCCTCCACCATGTTTACTCCAAATAATAAAACGCATCTACAGAAACGCCGTAAAAACATTAAAATTATTGATCCGTACTTCATTAAAAACGATATTGTTCAGAACATTACAGTTAAGATTAAACACTATATAGCCATGATTACTGACTTTTTAAACAACCGTGATGTGTAGGAGCTGTGGTTTTAACAAGATGGCAAAAAAATATCATACAACTCATGCCAAATCGGTTTATTAAAGCAAACGTTAAGCAACCGCTCAGTTTTACATTTCTGGGTGTTTTCTGTAGGAATATGTGAAGTCGCTAGTCTACGGCGACATGCTTAAAGTAATTGACCACTTAGCAGAGAGCATTAGCTGCGTTATTGACTACAAGCGGCCACAAATGTTGGACAAAGTCACCGAAAATTGAGCCTCCAATTTAGACTACGTCCAAGCTAGCCGTGGTGGTTGTATGCCAGAAGTCTTATTTAATTTAAATTATATTTGACAGATAAAAAAATATAAATTCGTTCTTGCCAGTTTTTTTAAATTTTGGGCCCAAAGGAGTAAAAAGGATCAAAAAGTGTAAATACTCCATATTGGCGTTCTTAAGGTACTTTCTGTTACTCCTAAATCATTAAAGGCAGCAACATAATTTAAATGGCATTCGCTTGGTCTCGAAAAATTATATATTTATAGTTTTATTTTTTTGGTACTCTTTTTGAAATCTGGTACTGTAACGGCTAGAAAAAATAGTACGAATTATAAGACGGTAAATTTTTGGTACTTTCTGTAACTTCTTGATCACATTAAGGTGATTTTATTTTTGCTACTCTCAACCAATTGGGATCATTTAAATTGCGTTCAAAACGTCTCCAAAATATTTAAATAATTTGTTGGTCCTATTAACATTTTTGTACCCAGAGGCGTTAAAAAAAATTAACTTTTTTAACACTTGCTCTAATTTTTTGAGTTTTTAGTATAAAAATATGAAAAAAGGGCTCTTGACGCCGATAAAAGTCAGAAGTCAACTATTGGGCAAAAGTCATATTTTTTTTAAATTTTTGTATTTTATTTTAATTTTTTGGAATTACGAGTCTACATATATGAAGTTAATGGCGGTTGGCCCAAGTTAAGTTGAAAAATCATTTAAATGGGGAATAAGTACTTTTTAGATATTTTGGTCCTTTTTTATGAGATTAAGGAATATTAACCCAGATGGAGTGCAAAAGTTCTTAAGATGGTTAAAACGCTCTTTTTTACATTCTTTACTCGTTTTGCGTTGTTTTGCAATTTTAATTCTTGAAATTTCATATTAAGATAAATTGGAGATTCTGGGATAAGATTGTTAAAAAATTAGGCAAATTTAACTTGTTCATGCTTATAGTAGGTTTTTGTATCAAGTAATTTGTTGTACCTAATATTTAAAACCTCGCTAACAAAGTCAATTATGGCGTTACCAACTTTTTTTGGAGCCATTTTTAAAGTCAACAAAACACGAAATTTCGTCAACACCTAATATTTTGCAGAGAATATTACATAAGATTTGGTTGACTGGTTATTGCACTTATATACACATGTATGCATGCAAGCCTGTGCCTCTGCATTATTTTGTTTGAATGAAGGAAGATGAGAAACTAATGGAAAAAAATTTAATTTTAAAATTCTTTTAATTCTTGAACCAACCAAGTAAGTAAAATTGTGTATTTACATTCCTTCTGTTGCTGTTTTATTAACTCATTCCTTATTAATAAAAGGCTTTGCATTGACCAACAGATTTAACTGTTCCATAGAAACAAATTCTGTTTTTCATATGTATATGAGATAAGGATATGCACACACATACGCGCATATATTCAATTGTAAGAAATAGTATAATAACAAGCAGTACGTTTGCGCAAAAGTATGATTTTCATTTCGAATTGATTACCAAACCACATGTATACATGTATATGTTGGTTCTTTCTTTTTTCTGCATATTCAATTAAACATTTTAAAATGTTTTTTTTTTCATTTACGAGCACTAGTTAGGAGCTCCTTCCTTCTGCAATCGATTGTTTGTGTACATGTTGACCATCGAATTGAAGATTTTGTAAACAGCAGAGCTCGTCATGGCATTATCATGCACTTATGTATGTCATCATCATTGTTGTCGTTTTGTATACTGACGACATTTAAACAAATGACGCTAAAATTGCCACTAATGATGATATCAACAAATATGCCACTCACAATATGCAATGGTATATTTGCAAGGAGCAAACCTAAAAAGTAAAACAAATTGGGGAAGAGATAATATAAAACGAGAAACAAAATTAATAAAACCCAAATAAAAAAGAAAAAATTATTTCTATATTTTATTCAATTAAAGAAATCTTTTGGAAAGACGGGCTTTAATTAATAACTTTATTGCCCCAATAAATTATATAGTTTTTATAGAAATTTAACCATAGCAATGATGCTTATTTAAATTCTCTTTAAAAAAACAAAACTTTTGCATAGACATTATGTAGTTTAACGCTTTTCGTTCTTAAAAGCATGCAAAAGAGTTTATGTTGATTATAAAAAAAAACAAAAAAACACATTTGGTACTTTTTCGAATTTTTTGGGGCTATAGCTTACATGTGAAAAATAGACGACTTTTGACCCAGATCGAAGTCAGCAAAGTAAGCCAAAAGTACTTTTTTTACATATTTAAAACTTGTTCAGTTTTTTTTAATTATAAATCTTAGAATATGAAAGTACGGACTTGTTACTCAGATTGAGGTCCAAAATAAGCAAAGTATACAAAAAATACTTCTACTTAATTTTTGGTACTTTTTTGCATTTTTGAAATTTACGGCTCAATGAATATAAAATTAAATCTATTAATTCTGACCGATGTCGGAAGTCAGCAAGGTGGAAAAAGTACTTATTTACATTTATGGTACCTTTTTTGTGTTTTTGGTTTTTCTAACTCCTGAAATTTAAGATTTTTGGCTATTGGCCTATATCGAAATCCGGATTAAACAAAGTACACAAACAGTACTTTTTGTTTAATTTTGATACTTTTATGCATTTCTTAAGACTTTGATTAAAAAAAATATAAAGATAAAGGCTATTGACCCAGAATGAGATCGGAAGTCAGCAAAGTGGACAAAAATATATTTTCTTACATTTTTGATACAATTTTTTTTGGGGGGAATCATAAGTCTTAAAATATATATATGATAACTATTAGTCCAAATTTAGGTTAAAATTTAATTATGTGGTCAACAAGTCCTTTTTCTCATATTTTTGGGTAAAATGGATCTTTTAATATTTTGTGGGTTTTTTAAATAAAAAATTAATGTAAGAAGTCAACTAAGTGATCAATAGCTATTGTTTCAAATGAAATTAGGGGTATTGAAGTTAAAAGTTACAAACATAAATAAGCTGCAGATTCTTGATTAAGGTTTTATAGAAAATCATGCAAATTTTAGTTTCCTATTGCATTTACCATTTTGGTTTGGCTAATATTTAAAATTTCTCTTACAGATAAACATTTAACCTATCCACAAGCACCCTGGCAGCTTTAGATAGGGGTTTATTACAATTTTCAAATTTTTGTATGCGAGCCCCTTTACGCGAATTAGATAGGGAGTAAGTATGTTCTAGGGATATGTTTTGGAGTGGAATTTAATAGGGTTTAGTCGTACACCTTAATTCTCTAAGACCAAATCTGGGGAAGTTGTGGGCTTTTTTACATCATATTTAAAAATTTTGTATGGCAACCCACATAGAGGATTGGGATAGGGGGTAAGTATGTTCAAGAAATATGTTTTGGAGTGGAATTTAATAGGGTTTGGTCGTACACCTTAATTCTCTTAGACCAAATCTGGGGAAGTTGTAGGCTTTTTTACATCATATTTGTAAATTTTGTATGACAACCCCCATAGGTGATTGGGATAGGGGGTAAGTGTGTTCTAGGAATATGTTTTGGAGTGGAATTTAATAGGGGTTAGTCGTACACTTTAATTCTCTAAGGCCAAATCTGGGGAAGCTATGGGCGTTTTTACATCATATTAGTAAATTTTGTATGGCAACTCCCTTAGGTGATTTAAACAGGGGCTAAATATGTTATTGGAATATGTTTAGGAGGAAAAATTTTAGGTGTCTGTGATACATTTTATTCCTCTAAGGGCGACTACTCGGAAATTGCAGGGGTTTATAGCCTTGTTTTTTTTTAAATTTTGTATGGCAACCCTGTTAGTGGCTAGAAATAGGGGATGAAAATGTTCCGCAAAAATGTTTCGAAGGAAAAAATAATTTCGCCCACGTAGGTGCAATTTCTGGGCAGTTGTAAAGACTTTCATGTACAAATTTTTAAATATTAAACTGAGGTAGTCGTGGCTGTTGGCTTATAACTGTGTCAGTTATCAGGCGATTTGGCTGAGTGTAAGTAGCAAAATTTTTGCAAGTATACTTGATGTTTTGCTACCACCGAAGGGCCTAATAAATATCAAGAGGCTTAAGAAACTTGATTTCAACAGATTAACGAAAGACACACAGACAGATTAAGGATCATGAAAATTTATACTTTATGGGGTCACAAATGAATATTAAAGAAATGTCAAACGAAATAAAACGCAAAATATGAAGTGCCCACACAGCAACGTATTTACTTGCATTTTAATTTGCATTTAATGAGAAAGAATATCAAAAAATCACTAATTCAAAGGCCAAGTCAAGTCTGGTTAAAATAATATCAAAATGTATATACGAATGTGTAAATGTCATGTTAGCATATAATTTGTTAATGTTTACGTGACCACTCCTAATTACATGTTAAGCACTTTTTATGCTACTTTAATATAAAACAGACATCCCAACCAACTTGTTTACATGTCCAAAATTCACAAATATGATGAGCCAAATACCAAAGTCAAAAAAGGCAAAGATATTATGGAAAATTATATTTCTATGTGTGTATTAAAGAAAGAAAAATAATTGAAAACTTTCAAGCGTTCTGAAACGTTGTGTAACTTGTCGGTAGGAAAGGATTGAAAGGGATACATGCTCGTTTAATATAAGAGGACCTTGTAATATAGTGTTATTTAATATTCATAACCAGAGATTACAATAATTATATTTGTTTGTGTTTTAAGGACAAAGTATTTTAGCCTTAACTAATCCATGTCTAAAATAATATGACTCTTAAAACATACATCCACACTTACACTCACACATACACTTTTCCCAACACTACTTTATACATTTCTATTTTTCTTTAATCACTCAGTCCATCATTGGTTTTCTCATGTTCTTGGATAAATGTTTATCCCATTATGTATGAGTGTGTATCTTTGTGCAAATCTTAATACAAATATTTATTAAAGATTTTCAGATTTCATATTGTTGTTTACTTAGATGTCATCATTATCGTCATCGTCAGCATCATATTCATTTAAAATATTTGTTAGCAAAAGAGTTGTCACTCCTTACATATCCTTTCTATAGAGCATTAACTCTACACTCTTTGCTTTCATATGTATTTTAATGAAAGTTAAATAAGCAAAAGTAAAAACAAGTTCATTAACAGGCATTAGTAGACAAACCTTATTGTGAAAAAAATATAGCAAAATGAAAACGGGTGCAATTTTGTTTCATAACAGAAGTTACTTACGTTAGTATCTTGTCATTAAGAAAAATAAACAAATATTAGTTTAAAACAAATAGATTAGGATGGGCTTGCCCAAGATAAATATGGGATTTTAACTATTTCTTTGCCAAATAATAAAGCGTTAATACATGCTTGCTTTTATCAAGACAAAAGATTTTATTAAAAGTTAAAGAAACCTTCGTGAATGGAAGAAGAAGTTATTAAAGGATGTAGTTGTTTTATAAAACATATACAGGTTGTCTGGTGGAAAATTTATATTTTTAAATGCGATTATTTTAAAAAGTAATAAAAGGTGCGGAGGGAAGGTAACATCGTTGGATTTATCGAATTTGTCAGTCACGATGTCGTAGTGGTCGAGTGAGCATCGCGCATTCGCTGTGGATTTTTTTAAGAGTAATGATTCTTACGTAATTGCTCGCTAACAATTTTGCTCCAAATTCGGTATTCGGCGAATATGTGATGAACAGAGTGTAAATTTAATTCGTTCGTGGATGAAGAGATTCCGCAAAACTGTTTCGGCTATGAATGTCCCACGGCCAGAGCCCAGTCAACCTTCAAGGAAAGCAGTTTACGTTGAATATTCGCGAATTTCAATAAAAAAAAGAGCAGCCTCACTGGGACTTCCAAGAGCGGTTTTTAATGAAAAAAGGATCTTAAGTTCCATCTTTTTAAAATTAAAATCGATCAAGAACTGAAAGTTACTTTGATTTACGCAAAATTTTTTGTGAAACGATGTTGGAGCGTTTCCGGCTGTAAATCCTATTCTCTTTGGAGCGACAAAGCTCATTTTTACTTAAAAGGCCACGTCGGTAAGCAAAACTGCCGTTACTGGTCTCGAAGAACCAGCAACCCTCGATTAAAACATCAAAAACCATTGCATTGCCCCAGGATAACTAAGTGGTGTATCCATGCGTGAGATATTTGGAAGATTTTTTTTGGACAATTCTCGAAAAAAATTATCAAACCATGATTACGGAAATATTTTTGCAAAATCTGCAAGCTTATCCAGCGTACTCCGTACACACATGGTTTCAATAGGATGGCCATGGCCTCGGGTTCGCCCGATTTAACTCCGATGGATTTTGGTATTTGGGTACATCAAAAAAAACTCAATTGAATCAATTTACTGCAGCGTGTGGCGCAGAACACAAGGCTTTCTTTTGACACTGTTTAACTCGACGAAAAATATCTGCATGAAATACTCTTTAACAAATAATATCTACATTTTCATATTATTGCTCAGTGCTCTCAACAAAACTTTGTGTCAATTATTACGTTTTTTATTTAAGTTTGTAAATAAAAGTCTGCCACCAGGCACCCTGTATTTTAAAAAAATTGACAGGGCAGCGAGAAAAATGTTATAGAGGCCAATACCTATTGTCATCTGAAATCCAAAAAAACGTATCTTGCATTAAATAAAGGATAATGAAATCGAGTTATACATAACTTGAAAATCAAAAAGGAGCAGCAAAAGTCTTAAGCCTTATTTTTTAAAGTTTTAAAGCTAATCGAAAATTCTTCACTTCCTTAAGAAAAACGTTGAATACAATTTCAACAAATCATACCAGACGTTCAGATCAGTAGATGAAGATGATATTATGTTAACCCCTTTCCCCACCTGGGAGTAAAGGGAACTAAAAAGAAAAAGAAGAAGAAGAGTTGAAGAAGATCTCAAGAATTAAAGCCTGAAACGGTTAAGTCGGGCGATCTTGCGGGCTAATGTAAATTGCCCAAATGAGAGATGAGGCGACACGATATGGGTTCTGACTCACGCAGTGCGTGCCGCTGCTCCGGTTTGTTGGAACCTCATGTCCTGAAGTTCTGATTTGTTTACTTGCATCCGAAAAAAATCGGCAAACATGGCCCTTTAGCGTGCACCGTCCGCTGTTTTCGTTTGACCAGTGGCGTCCTCGAAAAAAATGGCCCAATTACTTCTCCAGCGTGAACAGCGCACCATGCAGTCACTTTGAGCGGATGTAATGATTCTCCGTGCATCATTCGTGGATTCTTGGGGCCCCAGAAGCAAAAGTTTTGTTTGTTCAGGTACTCGCTGAGGTTTAAACGCGCTTCATCGCTCATTATGGTCTTGGCGGAAAAATCGTCCACTTCGGCCTCGCAATTTAGGATGGCTTGGGCGTAGGATACATTCGACAGGCAGCAGCTGATGCACGGACTGCACTTTTAACGGGAACATGCGCAGATCCTTGACCAAAATTCGCCTTAGGAACGACCGGATGATGGCTTATTGTAATGCACGGCGTCTGGTCGATATTTCTGGCGACAGTTCGACATCCTCGCCAACAGTCGGCGCTTCGGGGCATATTCCAATAGGCTGATTTGTTTTAGCTCATTTGTTAATTTTTCCATAATTAAACAATTTTTTTAAGCGAACAACATTCAAAATATCAAACTGTTTTTTAAATTCAGTACAATCAGTAATTTTTCTCATATTTCAGTACACAGATTTTTAGTCAATACACCAAATGAAAATGAAGTACATGTACTGATGAAATCAGTACAAATGGTCACCCTAGGTATACATCGGTTTGTCAATTCGTTTGTAATTGTCCATTAGCGACCCCATGAAGTATATATATTCTGGATCCTTCAAGGTAGGGAAGTCAATACAATTGTTCCAATGTTGTGAGTTTTCTGTTTCGAAGACTGTGATAGCCATGAACATTAATGCCCACCACCAATAATTATAATATTTATGGTTCGAAAACCACTTGCCCAGATCAGGTGACTGGGTAAACAAACCAATGTAAAGGGTATATAAGACTCGGAACAGCCGAAGATAGCGCACTTACTTGTTTATTGTTTAAAGTCCTAAATATTTAACATTATTGAAACTTTAGCTTTGCACATTGTTCAATATGTTTAAAAAACAACAGGCTTATATGACAGTCTCATATGTATGTATTCACAGGAAAATATTGTGAAATTAACATATCTTATCCTTCTCATCATATTCTCTTAATACTCGTTATATTGTTGGTTGGTACAATAACGTTTATTCTAATATTAAACAACATTAAAACAAACAATAAACAAAATGTATTAACTTTTCTTTTGTGCGATGCCATAAGGATACACGATGTATTTTACATTCAGATGAAGATCCGTACATAAACATGTATAAATATATTTATGTATGTGTTTTTGTGTGCCAAGAAGAGCCAGTAAATCAACATCAGGAAACTAGAAAAAAATTAAAAAAAAAGAAATCAAGTTTAAACAGGATTAGTCGAAACGGACCCTTTGGCAAAAGATGTCTATAAAACCATATTTCTATATGCATAGAAATACAAACTTAAATATAATAGTTTCTTCTGCTCTGTACGACTATTAGACTTTTTGTCTGCCTGTCTTAGCTGTCAGAATTTTTAGTTGATTACTACAGCTGCACTCATACTGTCATGGATACAAATAATAAGAAATTAAAATCAGAAAATAAAAAACAATCAAAAATGAAGTTTGAAAGAAAATGTTAAATGAAAAATAATCATAAAAACTTTTCTTAATGTTTGCATAATATTGCAACAAAATTTATTTTATTGTTTTTATACCCTTCACATACACAGAAAAAACTGAGTTGTAGAATCAGTAACAAATTTCAGAGAATCAGTAAATATTTTGTCTGGCTGAGGACCTACAACGAAAGTTGTAAATTTAGACAAACAATTTTGCAAGAATTTTAGCTTCTGTTAAAAAATTTTGCTGAGCTGGTTAAATATTTTATTTGTCTAGGCGAAAATTTTGTTTGATTTAAAAATCAAATAAAAATATTATTAGAGACTATTAAATAAATTGACTAAAAAAGTAAATTATTTTGAACAAGAATTTGTTTGAAAAAATTTTTTTGTAGTTTTTTGTGTGTAGTGATAAGGGTATAAATCATTTTGTCGTTCCGTTTGTAATTTCTTTATTATCCATTTGCGACCCCATAAGGTACATATATTCTGGATCCTTATAAATAGGAAAGTTAACGTGTCTGTCAGTTCATTTGTTGAAATCAAGTTTCAGGAGACAAATAAAGTGATACGGACCAGATAATGGTGTCAAACTATTAGACATATCCTGCAGACAAATTCTATTTAAAATCAGTAAAATCGGTTTTCTATTGAACGAGATATAAGCGCGAACCCAAAATATACCATTTTTTTAAGATAAAATCCGTGCATATATCCCTATATATCTCGGTAAATTTTGTCATTTTTCCCACAAAACTTGGCACAGATTTTCATAAAGTAGAGACCTAAAATTTTTTTCAGATAGGATCAGGGGAAGTGGTATTTCCAATTGCCCAAATTTTGAGAAATATTTAATGCGCTTAATCTAAGAAACTATAGCAGCTATCGACCTCAAATGTTCTACAAAAAGTAATTGTACAATAAGGCCTACACTTTGGAGAAAAAAATTTTTTGGTTGGGGGCAGGAGAATGGTAGCAAATTTTAATCAAATTTTCGACACGCTATATCTCGGAAACTATAACAGAAATTGACTTTAAACGTTCTGCAAAAAATAATGAGAAAACAAGGCCTACACTTTGGAAAAAAATTTGGATAGAGACAGGGGAAGGGGTAGCTCCCATACATATGAACAGTTTTTATGAAATTTTCGATACGCTACATCTGGGAAACTATAACAGCTATAGACTTCGAATGTTCTACAAAAAGTAAAACTCAAATAATTCATTTATTTTAGAAAAAAAGCTGGATAGGAGCAGGGGGACTAGAACATCCCATAAAAATTAACAATTTTTATTAAACTTTTAATACGAATAATGTCGAAAACTTTTAAAACTCTCGACCTCAAACCTTCTACATCTATTTCTATTATTCATACGAACGTTAAAATTTTTAAAAGATTTCTATGGACTTTAAAACTGGCACAAGGTATTTTTATTATATTTTTTGCAGTAGAAAATAAATCGGCTAGAAAAGCCCATTGTGAAGGGTATATAAGATTCGGCACAGCTGAATATAGCGCTCTTACTTGTTTTTCTTTCTCCTCATATCTATATTCACTGCAAACACTTTTCAAAAGTCAGTTGTGATTGGTTCATAAAATTCCCACAAAATTGGCAGATTATCAAATCTTCGTTATTTTAAGTATTTTTTGTTGGTTTTTGTCTCCATTGTTACCTAATCTAATTTGGGAAGTAAAATTGAAATTAAAAAGTTTTTCGTTGCCGCAAATTATGGAATTTATGCAGATCTTTTTTCTTGATTTTTACAAAATGTTTGCCTGCCGGCTTTAAATAAAGAAAACCTAAGAAAACATATAAAAGTTTTTAGGAATGAATGCTGTGGTAATATTTAGTTTAAGGAGTAATTAAAACTATTTGAAAAATTCATAACAATTTATGCAAGAAAAAAAATTCTTTAGAATTTGTACTCAATTACAGACAGAAAATTTGTATGTGCAACAAAATAACTCCAGCAAAAATATATTTCTAATGAATTTAAAGCTCAAAAAATAAAAGTTTTTTGTTCTTTTATTTAGCTTTTAATTTTAAGGTTAAAATTTGTTTCAATGCCCTTTTGGATTTTAGGTGATAATAAACAATGGATTAATAGACACTTAACCAAAAGTGCCTGACATTTTTAATGTTATAAATAAAAACGTCCGCTGTCATGATGTGATATTTATTTGTCTTATATCCCAACAATGTTTCTATAACATTTTAAACATATATTTAATAAAATACATCAGATTAAGCTGTTTAAGCTTTGCTTCTCTCTCGCCTTGTTTGCTGAATACAAATGGCCGCAATCTAATAAGAGTGAAAAAAATGTAGAAAAAATGTCGATGTTATCAGATTCTTGTATAACCATTGGGCAGTCGAGCATACAAAAAATGTAACGTTAAATAAGGACATGAACAAAAACTGAAATTAAAATGTTTTCCTTTGCATTAAAATATCTTTCATGACTTGCTTCTTTACGACACTACACAAATGATGGCTATAAAATGTTTCACAAAAAAAAAATTAAAAATGGCTTTAGATAAAATACACCTGTAAGTTTTGGCCAATAGTATGACATAATCACTTTTATAAGTTTAATGGTGATCTACATCCCAATGGATGGTGTATAAGTTTACACACACTAACATGGCAGCCCAAAATATTTCAAGGCTTAATTCTAAAACTATGATTAGGATAAAATCCATATGCTCAAGTTCATATTTATATTGTAGTGTCATGGTTATTTGTTTATTTATTTTGTAGCTCATTAATCTCAGTACAATTAACTGCATCCAAAATTTTGGTCATAAACTTTTCGAAATTTGTACGTAAATTTCTATCTAAAAACAAAAAAAGTGGGAAAGACAATTCTTATAAGAATAACACGTATGCAATTATATTTATGGACCCTTGTTGTCATAATCAGTAACTATTAAAGGTTAAAATGTTTATGACCGCACTTGAGGCTTTGTTTTATTTTAGGCGCCCCTCTCCGTTTATACATTACCATACCCTATAACGCAATTTTGCGTTTGTGCATATGTTTTAAATACCTAACTTTTTTGACAACCACGTATAAAGCTAAAACGCATGAAAATCGTGTTATAGACTTTCAGCTTAGTAGTCAGAAACCCGCAGTAGATTTAAGCATGCCCGTCTGTTCGTCTTTCCGTCCCTTGATTCGCCGGTATATCTCTTTATGTCTGTAATTTAAACACAAACTACGGGTCGCTTTTATATTAATATTTTGATGAAATTACGCACAGATACGTGGTTTTGCATAGAGACCGAGCCTTAAAGATGATCGGTCTATTTTGTCTTATGGCCATCATAAAAATTTTTTTCCTACGAAAAGTATTTTTTAATACTTATTGTTAGTTTGCCAAAGGCAAAGGTGCAATAATAGAAGTATAAAAAGCATAATAATCTATACCTTCGTTAAATATTTCTCTTTTCTTACGCGCAGCACGAAACATGTACAGCCGCCTACACAAGCCCTGCTCTAAAATTCTCTTCCCATAATAAAGCACATTCTTAGCAGATTAACCCTTCAACATAAAATCTTAGGCCAGACGGTTTTCCGCTTAGGTGATGGGGATAGGGGGTAAGTATGTTCTAGGAATATGTTTTGGAGGAACAGCTTCGGGAAGTTGTAGGGGTTTTTACGCATATTTTTTTTAAATTTTGTATGGCAACCGTTTTAGAGGCTGGAGATAATGGGTAAATATGTTCCACATAATATTTGGGAGGCAAAATCAATAAGGTGCCTGAGAACTGTGGGAGCAATTTAAAAAAATTAATTTTGTGCGCGAAACCGGTTAGGGGATGGAGATAGAGTGCAAGTATGCTGCACAAAACAGTTTGTGACAAAAAACATTAATGGGAGTCGGTCTTACGTTGTACCCATGTAAGGGGAACTTCCGGGCAGTTGTAGAGGTTTATAAGTAAAAATTTTAGAAAAATAAGCAAAGGTGTTCATAAGTTTTTGCTTATATAAAACTTTAGATTCATTATTCAATTGACTAAAGGTATGCTGAATGATTTTCACATGCAATAGTTACTTCTTCAAAGTTTTTTAAATGAAAATCCTCAAAAAATCGATTTTTGGCCAAAACTGGTAGTGATCACAGATTTTACCCCTTTTGGCTCTAAAGGCTCTAGATTCCGAGAAAAACGCATTTAAAGTTTTTTATATGAAAATCCCGAAAAAACGACTTTTTGGCCATAATTGGTAGTGATCACAGATTTCAGCCCTTTTGGCTCTAGTAAAGTTTTTTATATGAAAATCTCTAAAAAACGACTTTTGGCCAAAATTTGTAGTGATCACAGATTTTACCCCTTTTGGCCCTAAGGGCTCTAGATTCCGAGAAAAACGCATTTAAAGTTTTCTATATGAAAATCCTCAAAAAATCGACATTTTGGCCAAAATTGGTAGTGATCACAGATTTTACCCCTTTTGGCTCTAAGGGCTCTAGATTCCGAGAAAAACGCATTTAAAGTTTTCTATATGAAAATCCTCAAAAAATCGACTTTTTGGCCAAAATTTGTAGTGATCACAGATTTTACCCCTTTTGGCTCTAAGGGCTCTAGATTCCGAGAAAAACGTATTAAAAGTTTTCTATAAGAAAATCCTCTAAAAATCGACTTTTTGGCCAAAATTGGTAGTGATCACAGATTTTACCCCTTTTGGCTCTAAGGGCTCTAGATTCCGAGAAAAACGTATTAAAAGTTTTCTATAAGAAAATCCTCTAAAAATCGACTTTTTGGCCAAAATTTGTAGTGATCACAGATTTTACCCCTTTTGGCTCTAAGGGCTCTAGATTCCGAGAAAAACGTATTAAAAGTTTTCTATAAGAAAATCCTCTAAAAATCGACATTTTGGCCAAAATTGGTAGTGATCACAGATTTTACCCCTTTTGGCTCTAAGGGCTCTAGATTCCGAGAAAAACGCATTTAAAGTTTTCTATATGAAAATCCTCTAAAATCGACTTTTTGGCCAAAATTGATAGTGATCACAGATTTTACCCCTTTTGGCTCTAAGGGATCTAGATTCCGAGAAAAACGCATTTAAAGTTTTCTATATAAAAAACCTCTAAAAATCGACTTTTTGGCCAAAATTTGTAGTGATCACAGATTTTACCCCTTTTGGCTCTAAGGGCTCTAGATTCCGAGAAAAACGTATTAAAAGTTTTCTATAAGAAAATCCTCTAAAAATCCACTTTTTGGCCAAAATTGGTAGTGATCACAGATTTTACCCCTTTTGGCTCTAAGGGCTCTAGATTCCGAGAAAAACGTATTAAAAGTGTTCTATAAGAAAATCCTCTAAAAATCGACTTTTTGGCCAAAATTGGTAGTGATCACAGATTTTACCCCTTTTGGCTCTAAGGGCTCTAGATTCCGAGAAAAACGTATTAAAAGTTTTCTATAAGAAAATCCTCTAAAAATCGACATTTTGGCCAAAATTGGTAGTGATCACAGATTTTACCCCTTTTGGCTCTAAGGGCTCTAGATTCCGAGAAAAACGTATTAAAAGTTTTCTATAAGAAAATCCTCTAAAAATCGACATTTTGGTCAAAATTGGTAGTGATCACAGATTTTACCCCCTTTTGGCTCTAAGGGCTCTAGATTCCGAGAAAAACGTATTAAAAGTTTTCTATAAGAAAATCCTCTAAAAATCGACATTTTGGCCAAAATTGGTAGTGATCACAGATTTTACCCCTTTTGGCTCTAAGGGCTCTAGATCCCGAGAAAAACGCATTTAAAGTTTTCTATAAGAAAAATCCTCTAAAAATCGACTTTTTGGCCAAAATTGGTAGTGATCACAGATTTTACCCCTTTTGGCTCTAAGGGCTCTAGATTCCGAGAAAAACGTATTAAAAGTTTTCTATAAGAAAATCCTCTAAAAATCGACTTTTTGGCCAAAATTGGTAGTGATCACAGATTTTACCCCTTTTGGCTCTAAGGGCTCTAGATTCCGAGAAAAACGTATTAAAAGTTTTCTATAAGAAAATCCTCTAAAAATCGACATTTTGGTCAAAATTGGTAGTGATCACAGATTTTACCCCCTTTTGGCTCTAAGGGCTCTAGATTCCGAGAAAAACGCATTTAAAGTTTTCTATATGAAAATCCTCTAAAAATCGACTTTTTGGCCAAAATTGGTAGTGATCACAGATTTTACCCCTTTTGGCTCTAAGGGATCTAGATTCCGAGAAAAACGCATTTAAAGTTTTCTATATGAAAATCCTCTAAAAATCGACTTTTTGGCCAAAATTTGTAGTGATCACAGATTTTACCCCTTTTGGCTCTAATGGCTCTAGATTCCGAGAAAAACGTATTAAAAGTTTTCTATAAGAAAATCCTCTAAAAATCGACTTTTTGGCCGAAATTGGTAGTGATCACAGATTTTACCCCTTTTGCCTCTAAGGGCTCTAGATTCCAAGAAAAACGCATTTAAAGTTTTCTATATGAAAATCCTCTAAAAATCGACTTTTTGGCCAAAATTGGTAGTGATCACAGATTTTACCCCTTTTGGCTCTAAGGGCTCTAGATTCCGAGAAAAACGTATTAAAAGTTTTCTATAAGAAAATCCTCTAAAAATCGACTTTTTGGCCAAAATTGGTAGTGATCACAGATTTTACCCCTTTTGGCTCTAAGGGCTCTAGATTCCGAGAAAAACGTATTAAAAGTTTTCTATAAGAAAATCCTCTAAAAATCGACTTTTTGGCCAAAATTGGTAGTGATCACAGATTTTACCCCCTTTTGGCTCTAAGGGCTCTAGATTCCAAGAAAAAACGTATTAAAAGTTTTCTATAAGAAAATCCTCTAAAAATCGACTTTTTGGCCAAAATTGGTAGTGATCACAGATTTTACCCCTTTTGGCTCTAAGGGCTCTAGATTCCGAGAAAAACGTATTAAAAGTTTTCTATAAGAAAATCCTCTAAAAATCGACTTTTTGGCCAAAATTGGTAGTGATCACAGATTTTACCCCTTTTGGCTCTAAGGGCTCTAGATTCCGAGAAAAACGTATTAAAAGTTTTCTATAAGAAAATCCTCTAAAAATCGACATTTTGGCCAAAATTGGTAGTGATCACAGATTTTACCCCTTTTGGCTCTAAGGGCTCTAGATTCCGAGAAAAACGTATTAAAAGTTTTCTATAAGAAAATCCTCTAAAAATCGACTTTTTGGCCAAAATTGGTAGTGATCACAGATATAACCCCTTTTGGCTCTAAGGGCTCTAGATTCCGAGAAAAACGTATTAAAAGTTTTCTATAAGAAAATCCTCTAAAAATCGACTTTTTGGCCAAAATTGGTAGTGATCACAGATTTTACCCCTTTTGGCTCTAAGGGCTCTAGATTCCGAGAAAAAGCGTATTAAAAGTTTTCTATAAGAAAATCCTCTAAAAATCGACTTTTTGGCCAAAATTGGTAGTGATCACAGATTTTACCCCTTTTGGCTCTAAGGGCTCTAGATTCCGAGAAAAACGTATTAAAAGTTTTCTATAAGAAAATCCTCTAAAAATCGACTTTTTGGCCAAAATGGTAGTGATCACAGATTTTACCCTTTTGGCTCTAAGGGCTCTAGTTCCGAGAAAAACGTATTAAAAGTTTTCTATAAGAAAATCCTCTAAAAATCGACTTTTTGGCCAAAATTGGTAGTGATCACAGATTTTACCCCTTTTGGCTCTAAGGGCTCTAAATTCCGAGAAAATCGTATTAAAAGTTTTCTATAAGAAAATCCTCTAAAATTCGACTTTTTGGCCAAAATTTGTAGTGATCACAGATTTTACCCCTTTTGGCTCTAAGGGCTCT